>JAOWBW010000554.1:807253-865203 GCA_026119855.1 Campanula takesimana
GTGTGACAGAAATTCTGGGCTCTATGAAAATGAAAGATGAAGAGCACCAAGAATTCTGGTGATATAGCTTTGTGATATGAGCATGAGTTTTGAGGGTAGAAGATCTTGAAGGCTGTTCTAAAGAATCTGGAAATACTAAGCAGCAGTCTTCAAATCCTCATGGTTTCTTAATGAAGCATGAAACTCGAGCTCTGACGCATAATGGCCAACAAGAGGAGCTTGATCGAAGAAGATGATCAAGGGCCGATGATGAAAGGGCTAAATCACAAGGCAGCTTCAAAGGCAGCTTGGAATGAAGATGAGCAGGCTATTTATAGCTAAGAGCTTGAATATAGCCGTTGGAGCTCAAAAGCAAGGACAATGAGCTGGCACAACATGATTGGTGCGCAGGTGTCCTATAAAGCCGTTGGGGCTTTGATCAAAGATGATGACCTGGGACAATATGATTGTGCGCAGGTGATTTAGAGCCGTTGGAGACTGAGCATGAAGACCAAATTCAAAAGCTTCTTCTAGAAGGTTGACAGCTGTCTTCACTTGAGATATTATGTTTGAGCGATCTCTCACCGTTGGCTATGCTGAGTGTGCAGGATTTGTCGTTTGTGCACACCTCAGCTTTTAATAAAGCGTGCATCTTCTAAGCGTTTTCCAAACTTTCTAGAATGTGAGATCAGGAGAGGAGAACTTGACCAAGGTGAATCCGCGCACAAAAGGCATGCGCATTGCCGGCACGCACATGGATTCACAGCCATAGCAGCATGAGCAGCATGCGCCACCATACTTGGTCTCAAAAAGATCTCTTGGAGTTTAGGAAATAAAATCTTAAAAACTGAGCAGGGTCAAGGGCTGCGCAAGATATCTATGCGCAGTGGCGACCTGCGCAGAGAACATCCTGCGCAGTGACACGAATCCTGCTTAGGAAATCTTCGATCTTAAAGCTTCAAAGTCCTATAATCTAAGCCTATACTATAACAAGGACTTAGCTAAAATTTGAAGTTATAAACTTCTTTACCTGAGGTCCTAAAGTCCATAAAAATACTCATAGGTTATGGTATCAATCAATTCTAACAAAAGTAGGAGGGATAAGTGATAAGCATACCCAACAGGACGGATTGAGTTGTCCTTGATTCATGATTTTTTGGAAGAATTGGACATTGAAGTAGACAACCCTCCATCTGAGCCTTCAATAAATAAAGACAATTTTCAAGCTATGTTGAATAAAGTTGAGCAAGCACCTGAACGGTAAGGAGAAAGTTATTCAAAACGATGGAAGAAGGGCTTAATCACCATACGAGAGATGCTTACGAGCCAGATCATATTTCAAAGGCGAATAAACCCCGGACCGGAAGTTCCAGAGAACCGTCAGATTGGGAGCATACTAACAAATTTTTCGAGTCCCGCTACACCATCCTCGAGTAGCAAAGGGTATAGATCTTCATTCATTTGTGGCTCACACTGTTGATTACGTTCTTGATATGAGTTTGTTAATATTGTTGTTGATTATGTGGTTTAAGTTATGTGTCTGCTCTTTATAACCCAGTACAGATTTGATTTTTATGTTGATAGTATGAATGCTTCTCACTCTTTTCTTTGCCATATTTCAGGTCTAGATTTGCATTCATTGCATCACCCAAGCTAGTTCGGAGTCCACGCACAAACGGAAATCATCTCAGAACCCACAACATCTACCCTCATTGTACTCCTACGTCTCATCCACCACTAGCTGCTTCCGGTCGTGGGAGAGGACGGGTCGAGGGCGAGGTCGAGGACGAGGACGGGATCAGGGTCAGGGTCGTGGAGAGGGATATGGACAGCCCAATCACACTAGTATATACAGCTCTCCGTATATGACGTCTTTTCCGCCTTTCATTATCCCATTTATTGGAGGCATCACAGATGTGGCATCTGATGGACATTGTGGCTATAGAGCCGTAGCATTACAGATATACGGAGATGAGGAGATGTGGGCTCGAGTGCGCACAGAATGTTACAATGAGGTGCATGCTCGCCAAGACCTTTATCGAAGAGTTCTGACTTAGATAGATATAAAAGAACTCTTACGTAGGATTGCTATTTATGTCCGGCCGACGCCGGGCAATACTTATTGGATGGACCTCCCAGATATTGGACACATCATTGCCACGAGGTATAATGTGGCATTCATTTCGTACTCGGCTAGCGGTGGCAACTTATGCTTCCAGTGACTGTACCAGCAGGAGTAGGACCACCGATAAACACAGTTGTGTTGGACAAGTGACAAACCATTTATATTGGTATGATACTTTAATTCGTTAAATTTAACAATATTACTTAAATTCGTTATACTTAACTGTCTCATCTATATTAGTTATATTTAATTGTGTTACTTAAATTCGTTGTATTTAACTATTATTACTTTTGCAGTTGCACATGTCAGACAATGATTACCCAATACCACCACCACCGAACACTTGGAGGGAAAACTATGATCCAAGCGCAAGTCAACTGATCCTCCAATACCGAGATAGGATAGCAGCATTCAATGAACTCTATGATCAGGATAACGATGCAAGAAGAGAAAGATTACGTAGGGATAGTATATGTGTAATGGTTTTTGAATTATCAAGTTTGTATGAATTATCAAATTTGGCGATAGTATATGTAATGGTCTATTGGTCCCTCCCACTGCTTTGTGGAGATGTGCTATCATTTTAACAATCAAATTTCAGTTCTACTTCTGTTTCTTGTTGCTTTTGCTGTTGCTGTTGTGAAAATGCAGGTTCAGACACTATGTCGTGTACCTGTACACGAGATTGCTTCTATAATCTCGTGTGTATGTACACGAGATATCTCGTGTGCTAAACACGATTCATCACGTGTAAAGTTACACGAGATTATAGAGGCAATCTCGTGTATACGTACACGAAACGGGCAAGGGCAGATTTGGAATATTTCGTTCCCTGTATATAATATTCCTTGTATTTAGTATTTGCCATTCAGGGGTCGACCCTGCCACGTGACAGCCTCTCATAAGCCCATAAAAAAAATCTTTTTTTTTTAAATATTTTTTTTTGTTTTTTTTTCGGTTTGTCAAAAGTAATAGTTACTATAACTTAATGTAATGACTGTATTCATATAAAGTAACAGTTTGTATACATAAAAGTAATACATATATACAGAAAAGTAAAAGTGTTTTTTTCTATGTTTCGTTTGCCAAAAGTAATACTTATTACAACTAAAATGTAACGAACGTGTTACTTATATGTAATAATGTTTATACATAATTGTAACACATATGTATAGAAAAAGTAATAATTCAACCATTTATATTTTTAGAGCTAAAAACACTTGATTAGTGTTGCATGTAAAAGTATTACATTATCTATAGAAATATGTTATAATTTCTTTTATTAAAGTGTTACATTTACATTCATATATGAGTTGTTACTTTTCAAATGTTACATTTTTTCAAAAAATTAAATCAAAATACACAATATTTTACATTTTTGCAAAAGCATTATTACATTTCAGTATAAATGATAATTACATTTAGATATTGTTTGGGTTACATGTAATTATAGTTAGTATTACATTTGAAAAAATGGGTAAAACGAGCTTTTGTTTTTGTAAAACAGGTGTTACGTTATCTTATAAACAATGTTACTTTATATGTATACAGTCATTACATTAAGTTATGGTAACTATTACTTTTGCTGAACAGCTGAAAAGGCAAAAAAATAATATAAAAACTCAAAAAAAAAAACAAAAAAAAAAATAAAATTGACCTCTGGGAGGCTGCCACGTGGCGGGTCATGCCCCATGGGTCATGGGTCGACACGTCTCATACATGAGACGGATCCCCTTGTTCTCATGGGAGACCACCTCTTTTAGTACTCCAACAATGTTATCCCCAAATTTTTGCATGTATGTTTAAACAGGAAATACACTCGCCTTCTTTTTTACCTCTATCACAAAATAATATTCGAAAGAAAATATACATTGTTTTAAATGTGTTGCTGATTATTATGAACATGATAAATAGTCATTCATTTTTGTCATATACATAGCGAATTGTATATACTCCCTCCATCTTCAAAAGAGTAATTTCTAAATTTTTATAGACAATTTATAAAATAAATTTTGACAAAATACTAATGTAAATATACTAAAATAGTAATTGTGGTTTATCCATAACAATTATTAAACCAAGTCTCTTCCGCCCCTTTCAAAATATATGCATTTGGACTTACTTCTAATGAAAACTCAATTAGCTTTTGCCTCATGGTAGCCATTGTAGGATGCGGGTAATATTTATGTAAGAATGCATCATGCAACTGAACCCACGTGCTAATGCGCCTAGGTGTTAACATCAAAAACTAAGTCTCTGACGCCCCTTTCAGCGTGTAGGGGAAGAAATACTTCAACTTTATATGCTCGCCTGTCACTCCCGCTTTGGTTGGAAAGTGAGACACAATCATCGTATACTCACGCAAGAAAGTCAAAGAGTCCTCAAAGGGTAGGCCTTGAAAAAAGGGAAACAAATCAAATATTGATCATTGACTTCAAAAGATCCTGCCTCAATGCAAGATATAGATGCATCAACCCTCGGATGAGAGAAATTCCTCATCACTGTAGCGGATGGTACTAGTAGTGGGTCATTTCTATTTTATTCTCTTGTTCACACATTGTTTCAATTTTAGGTTTATAATTTATACGTCTATACAATCTATTAATGTTGTCGTTCGATGGCATCAACTATGGATTAAAAAACCGACGATCAAACATACACTACCTAAACAAACTTGTTTACCTACAAGTTCCCGGCAACAACGCAAAACCTTGATAGAAAAAATATTCCTATTGTAATAAAACCTAGCAAGTGTACTAGTTACCGTTGTATCAACGTACAAAAGCAATGATCGAATCACGGAGACTTGGTGGAAATAAGAATGTCTAAATATCTGAAAAGTAAATAAACGGGGTTTTGTTTTTTGATTGATTAATACTAGTCTATGAATGCGAGGAATAAACTACTATAAGAAAGCAATTTAAATATAAAATTAACTCAAGATTAATAATGGGATTTACGGATTGGGTTTACAAATACCTTCACTCTATGTTATGCTAATAATACATATATCAATCTCATTCAAGGTCGTTTATTCACCGAATTAACGATTGAGATAGTTTGGTGTGTGATTTACAATCCTAATATTCCTCTTATATTATACTTTCAGTTACATCCATATAACATGCAAATAATTCATTAAGCACTCAAAATATTTAAACCTATATCCTTTTGATTTCAGTTATGCCCTCAATTCGATCTAATTATTAATGCAATTGTCACTGTATCATTCGCCCAAATTAATGGCACTATTAATACTCAAGAGTTTAAAGGTTAATTTATATCTTAACATACAATTGAAACGTTAAAACTAGATTAAGAATACTTTCATGTACAAGAACATGATTGAATGGAAGAATTATATATTATATGGCATAAAGATAAATATTTGTTACATCAAATCTGCAATCAAACAATTTAGTTACTAATCTCCACAACAATTAAACAGAGAATAAAAGTAAAAACCTAAAACCTCGAATTAATTGCTAAAAAAATAAAGTAAAAATCCTTGATCCTTATTACAACCTTGAAAACTAGAATAAAGCATAAAAGAGGGTTCAACCTGCCGCCTTCTTGGGTCTCCAAATCATAGTTTCTATCACTTGGGTGTGGTTGCCCCCTATATGGGAGGTGTGGCCGCCCCTTTGCTCAGATTCATTTTCTTCTTCCTTCCTTTCTTCGGTTCTCCAATTTAGTCCTTTTGCACTCTTGGAGACCATAAACCTTGCAATTCCGTTTTTTTACTCTGCACTCATAAGAACACTCCAAAACTTCATTAAAATACTAAATATCTCAAGGATGGACAAGAAATAAGTCCAAACACGTATCATTTGTATGTGTAGAAACACAATCATCAAGGGACAAAAATATAATTTTACTAAATTTAAAATTTTATTTCATAATTTTGAATTTGTTTTATTTCTGTATTGGTAGTAACTGTTTATATGTCATATTCTATATCATGGTAGTATGTATGTATATATGTTGCAAGAAATGTTGGAATAGGCAATCAATACATTATTGATTGGAATGAATTAAGTTTCTTTAGAAACTGAAATTTACTCTTGAATGTTCTTTTTAGTTTGGTCATTTTCACACATAAGCTAATCAAGCTAATGAAGTTGGTTTCTTGTTATGATTCACTTATCCGTGATAAATTTTTGAATGACACATTCAAGCGGCTGATAAAGAATAAACCATTGTGTTTGCAATCGGCTAATTCTGATAATCGGAGGTTAATGTGTGTAAAATTGATGTCGTAGTGTTTGCGGGATAATCTCTTAGAAGAACTGAGCGACCCGCTTCCCGAACCAAAGAATAAACCACGAATGGAGGTCTTCATAAAAGAAAGATTAATTGATGAGAGACTGATAATATAGGTTCCACAAGTACTAGATCCAACCGGAAGGAAAACTCTTGTCTAGAGAGTTGCATCAATGTGATTAGATATTAATGATCTAAACACAAAAAAGTAACAAAAATTTACCCACAAAACTCTTGAAAAACCATTCTTTAATTGGCTTACATGTTGCGTAAATATTATTAAATCATTTTAGTCTTTAACCATCACACAATAGAATGCATTTGAATCACCTTACCATTAGGCATAATTGGACACGAGACATGTTGATAAAACCAATTAAGAGTATGTAAGCACCTCAATCTGAAAATTCATCTTTTCTTCTCATTTTGAAACTTGGGAGAACCCCACACATATTTAGGACCTCCCAAGAACCTTCAAGGAATTTCCTTTTTGGGTCTGATAGGATTTGAGGGGAGAGATTCAAGAATGTTTTAGATCCCTCTTTTGGCACGCTAGCGCACGACGCCGTGCTTCCTTCCTAAAGATTCGCGTGAAAAAGTTGCTATATTATAGTCAACATATATATATATATATATATATATATATATATATATACTCCCCCGTCCCACTCGAATTATGACAAATTTCCATTTTGGGTGTCTCATTCGAATTAGGACAACCCAAAAATGGAAGTGTTTCATTTAATGGGACCCACATTCACACTCACAACAACTTTCTACTCATTATTGTCTACCCCACTTTCTCTCTCCTATTTCACTTTTCATACTCACAACACCTACTCCACTAATACTTTTTCCTTAATCCCTGTGCCCAACCCAAAAATCC
Source organism: Campanula takesimana (assembly GCA_026119855.1). NCBI lineage: Eukaryota > Viridiplantae > Streptophyta > Magnoliopsida > Asterales > Campanulaceae > Campanula > Campanula takesimana. Next base: position 814,507 of record JAOWBW010000554.1, read on the forward strand.
TAATTCGGGTGGGACGGAGGGAGTATATAGGGTCGTGCTCCTGTGAAAACCTAAATATCGTGAGAACCGTGAGAAATTGGATACGGCCACATCCTCCCGTCTACAAACCGCTCCAACTTTTCCGTCACTCCTTCCTCTCACCACAGGACCTTCTGACCTTCTCCAACCCAATTGCCTTCAGTGCCTATGCGGACTCCCCCAATGGATTCCAGTAGAAATTGGAGGCCTTAATCTGATTGGTACTCTCCACGTCCCCTATTCCACTGATTACGACAATAATCTTTACGTGTTATCCACGTCCCCTAATCTCCTGCCCTCTCCTTGCTAAGAAACGTGACTGATTCCCAGACTCCCAGTTATCCGGCGGTTTGTTTCTAGGCTTCTTCCCATATTCAGTCGTTGCGATTGTGACGATGATGTTAAATTTTTGGACTTGGAAATATGGCCTTCTATTTAATCTCAGGTACTTCTTCGTGATCATCCAATTTTTCCATCCTTGAAATTGCTTTCTTTCCCCCCCCCCTTTCTGGAATGGGGTTTCCTATGTTTGCTAAGAAATGGCTTAAATTTGAATATGAAACTCATTTTGATTTCTTATCGTTGAAAGTATTATTTATTTCTCAGTCTATGTCCAATTGTCCATAAGCACTCCCAGTATAACCTTTGATACTGATGAGAGATTTATTACTATGGAGATTGCCTGCAACTTCGATGTTGGAAAAACCAAGCTTATGTGGGCTAACACGCCCTAACGGAGGAAAAACTTTTCCATGCACACTATTCTGCAGGTGATCATCTCATCTCTTAAGTGTACTCTCTATTTGGAATGTCGTTTTTTCCTTTTTCGTCTGTGTCAAGTGTCCCGTTTTTAAATAATGGAGTAATAAAGCACAAATAAATTAAGTATTCCTTTCAATCGTCTCAAAATGAATGTCTGGTTTTCGGCCATTCATTTTGGGCCGAAGATACTATATTTTAAAGAAATTTTGACACATTAACCATGACTGATGGAGTATTTTTTTTTCCCGTTGAACTATGGTCTTTGTCGTTATATTTATGTGCAGTGTTCTAAAAGACGTCCGCCTAGGCACTAGGCGTTCATGTAACGCTTAAATCCCGCCTAGGATATTATAACTATTTCTGAATTCTCGGCCCCGCCTAAGTTCCTTCTAGACCCCGCCTAGGCGCTAGGCGCTGCTGCGGCGCCTAGCGACCGCCTAGCACTTTTTAGAACCTTGTTTATGTGTTTGACTTCTGATATTTTTTCACGATTTTTTGTATAATGAGTTGAAGGAAGTTTTTCAGAATTTCCACACCTAATTTATCAATAGTTTCGACATTGACAAAATGACATGATTATTTTAAAGCAAGCCCCAGTGGTGATATAACATGAAGTATGTGACTCAAGTTTGAGAGCTTTTTTTCTTATATATTATCCATCCGTCCCTAAATATATATTATGGCATTAGTTGTATAAATAGGAATAAGTGAATGACCTTTGTATATGAAGTATAATACAGTATACAAAGGTAGCTAATGTGTTTCCATAGAAATTGCAAATAGATTGGAACTGGAATAATTTTTGAAGCTATGCAAGCTTTTGTACTATGTTTTCTTAGATTTAGGACGCCAAAACTTTAATTCCAACTGCGGATATGAACATTAATGTCCTTTTGTTCTTTATCCAATATCTCTTGACGTAGTGAGCATTGGATTGAGTTAGCCTTTTTGTTCTCTTAGTTTTTTTAAAAATTGTTGCTCTTTCACATTAGTCTTTTTTTTAATACTCACTCCTTCCTAAAATGATAGTCCCATTTCCCTTTTTGTTCGTCTAAAGTTTGACCCATTTAAGTTTTCAAAGATGAATGAACCAAAAAAAAAAGTGAGTTTCTCAGTTACTTATTCCCGGTTCTCTTAGCCTGCGCATTGGTAAATAACATTCACATTTCTCTAATTTGGTGAGTGATTTCTTAATTGAACAAGGTACATGGAGATGGCAATCGACATGCAAGAGGGTTTGTTGACAGGCCAAGGAGTAACTGACGCCAAGGCATTGACAGAAAAGCTTAAGAGGTGAGTGAACATCGTGCAGCCAAAGAAAGAAGGTGTTGGTAATTGTGGCAAGGCCAAGAGTGGCAGTAATGGTGATAATAGTAAGGAGAAGGGGGAAGAAGGGTGGAGAGGAAAAACCGAATTGGTAGGTACTTTAGTATTTTATTTGTGGAAGTACTGTAATCTAAGAGCCTTTTGATTGATGTCATACTGTCACCATGCCATTGGTACGGGCATGAATACTAGTGTTGTCACAATATACAATAGTAGCTTTGGAGATCTCCCCTCTTTGTAATTTGACCTCTGAACCTATTTATAATCATGTTGTTTCGGCCTTTTCTCAATACTTTGTGTATAAGACCATGGGCAATAATGGGTTGAGTTGGGGGGTTGAGTGTGTGTAAACTAGTTGAGGGTGGGCAATAAGGGAGTTGAGAGGGGTAGTTGAAGGGGAAGGGTTGAAAGGGCTCAACCAGGTTGAAGGAATTTGTGTGGGGCCCGAAAAAGACACGTGGCGGCTTAGCAGTGGGCTGCTGAGGCGCGTGCTTCATACGCACAAAATAAAAATAAGGCGCGTCAAATGAAAGACGCCGCCTTTTTTTTTTCTTCAGGTCAAGCCACATGTCATGCCCCCATTGGTTGTCGATTTTTTTGGATTTATTTCTCACCCCAATTATTTGAGTTCAACTATTTTATAGTAAAATATATATTTTTTTTAAATTTTTTTTTGCCAAAATTCATCATTTTTTCCCTCTATAAATTGATATAAGTTTCATTTGATTTGGACACCGAAAAAAAAACTATATTCTCTTTAAAAATTTCTTAATTATCATTCTTTAAAAAAATTAAAAATTAAAAAAAAACTCTCGAATTTTTAATAATAATAATAATAATAATCATTTATTTTTTAATTAAAAATTATTATTATTATTACTATTATCAAGATTATAAATAAAATAAAGATTATAAATAAAATAAAAGTGGTGGGGTATAGAATGATGAGTTGGGAAGACTTGAATTTTAAACTAAACTAGTTATTGTGGGGAGTGTATTGAATGATTAAGTGGATGGAGAGGGAAGATGAGGTGGAGTGATATTAAAGTAGTTGAATGTTTTTTGTGGTTGAAACTATTGCTCATGGTCTAATCAAAGCGGCATGGCTGCTCTAAATGAGTTTAGAATAGATAGATCTCGAGTACATCTCCGATTGCGAGAATCTTTTAAACTCCAATGCGCCGGAATCGGGAATATTCACATTATCGAATGGGCTAAAAAAAAATAAAGAATGCATTTACTTTCAAACAATGATATATATTCTTACACAAAATAATAACGTATAACAAGTTCCATGTCAATATTTATATTACATTTATATGCTATCAACCCTATGTATATTTTCAATTCTCACAACATGAATGAGTTTTACAAGTAGAAGGCTCAAAATTACCTTCCTACTGATTTCAGACAGCCGGGACACTAAGAGATCCAACGCTAAGTATTCTGGGTAATATCTGCACCAAGGAATCCAATAACCAGAAAAATCTGTAAGATGAGTGAATATACTCCCTCCGTCTCATTGTACCTTTTTGTTTGTCCCACAAAGTTAAAGTTCATCTCATTTTCAAAATGAAGGCTTTTTAAAACCACTGAATTCCAAAATCTATAATGCAACCTTAAAATGTTTGAAAAGTCAAACGGGACATCATTTTGGGACGGATGTAGTATATAGAAGCTAAAATGGTTACCAAAAACCAGACCTCCCCTAGTCGAGCATTGAGTTTCAGATCTGCAAAATCGTCAGCTCGGGTGACACCTAAATTTACAATTCCAGTAGCCGCACCTGCCTCATGAGCTGCTCTGCACAACCAATAAATATGCCTTATTAGATATTCAAGTCAACCTTTTCACCATGTCTCCAAACACATAAGTGCATAGATCACATTCTAGACCAATTTCAGCAGGACCCACCAAGGCATTCACCATTTAGAGACACACATATGTACATTCCTACTTGTAACTAAAGAAACAAAATCCTTGACAGAGTAAGTCGCAGCAGATAAGCGGAGCAGTTAGAGTATTACATGAGAGATTGAGAGAGGAGAGGGGAGGAGAGTGTTTAAATTATGGTCGTAGGTTCATTTGTGAGGATTACCCTAGCCTCTCTGTCTTTTGACCTCTACTATAATAAAGATGGAAACACATTATGATTTATAAACGTATATTCTCCCCATCTCAAAAAATAGTCCCACTTTTTACTTTTTCGGTTCGTCTCTGAATAACAGTCCCAATTCTAAACAGGGCAACTTCAACAAGGTACAAGCAAGTCCACCATCATTCCGAAAAATTGATTTGTGACATGTCAAATGAGACTATTTTTTGGGATAAAGCGAGTAAATTTCTTTCTTACATGAAAAGCTCTCATTTTATTAGTCTTTCCGATTCTCTCTTTTTTTTTAATGAACACTCTCACTTACTATCAACACTTTAATCAGAAGAAATAGATCAGTAATAGTACCTGACAAGTCGGAAAGCAGACATGGTCATCACAGATGAACCAAGTACAAGAAAAGCATCACATGTCTTTGCCGCTTCCATTGCTGCATCTGCTTTATCCTTGGGGACGTTGTCACCAAAGAAGACAACCTTTAAGATGAATGCATCAGAATATTGAGAAAAAAACATTAGATCTATATTGCCATAAGGACTTTAACAAGTTAATAGGTGTGCACAAAGAAGCTGAGAAGTAGCTATACAAAGGGATTCTCTACTCGTAGAAATACATTATTGTACTTATCGTTCGATAGGGGTAATGTCTATTCCCAAAGATAACCCTGATGTAGATACTAATGACACAAGCAAGAAATGAAGGAAGAGTAAGTATCTAACTAAACCAGTCACTCCTTTTTTTCTCTTTCTGCCACTGTATCATTCATATTTACATTTCATCTTGCAATTAACATATATAACTGGTGAATCAGAGCTCTCTGGAACCATAATGTCTATCGTCATGAGACACAGCTACAAGAGACTTAATTACTCCCTCTGTCCCAAAATGAATGACCGAATTCATTCATTTTGGGACAGATGTAGTATGATGTAAATGTGAGAGCAAACACATGATTACATTGACTAATCCCTACCCAACCCAGCAGTTAACTTCATTACAATAGTTATGTTTAATTTTCATGCTAATGCCAACAACCTTTTCATAATGTTTTCAAGCCAAATTCTGAACCTCTTTTGCCAACAGTTAAAAAAAAAATCAAATAACATAAATCCATATATTCATAGTTAAATATTAAGCAACGGAAGAACATCGTAGTCTTCCAAGGTTCTACTTTTGCATTTATTTTAGAGACAGTGAAAATCGATCTTTCTTCATAATCCTCAAAAAATAATAAGAGGAAACTTCAAGATAGTAGCCTTGCAGGACAATCTGAAGACAACATCTCATAGAAAAAATGAAGTCTTACTTCAGGCTTAAGTACCCCATCACATTTTGGGCAGGTAGGAATGTTGAAATCTTCCTCCCAGAATTTCTCATCGATTTCAATATCGCCATCAGGCCTTTGCTTCATCCCAAAGCTCTTATCTGACTTGCTGTCATAGTCCAGGCTTTCTATAGCAGCTGCCCACTGCATTAAGTATTCTCAGTCATTACCATGAAAAGAATGTAGCTTTAATTGATGATACCTTACATAAATTGCATATAATAAATCACGCTCGTCCGTGAAAGCAGACTAAGCAGAAGTAATGGTTTCACCTAAAACAGACTTAGAGGACAATTAGTTCTACCAAGTAACATAGTCTTTTCTGGGACCTAATTTAATTTGTCACTCAAGCGCCATTAATTTCAGCTAGCCAGACTGGCATTCACTCCATCTGTCCCAAAATGATCTTCATTTTTGCCATTTTTCATAGTCCCAAAAAATTCTTCTCATTGCTATAATTTAGGTTTAAAAATGCATAAACAAAACATGACTAGTGAAGCAAGTGTTCATATCCTTTAAAAGTTTGAATAGTCAAATTGAAAGATCATTTTGGGACGGAGGGAGTATATCATAACAAAAAATATGTACTCATGATTTTAAGAAAATGCAACTCATACACCAACAGACTAAACTAACCTTTGGATTGAGGGCCTTCAATTGATCTTGAAATTGATCACGGGGAAAAGAAAAACCGCAATCTAAACAACCAACTGTATATACTGTCCCATGTAATTCAAGTGGGCTGCTACCAGCACGATGATGCAGCCTAGGACATGAAAATGATCAATTATTACCATCACACTTGAATAAACACTGCATAATTTCTGCATAATTTAGTGACTGTAAACATCTGGGTGAACAGTTAGTTACCTGTCAACATTTTGTGTGATCATAAAACTTATTCGGCTGGCTCTTTCGAGAGATGCTAATGCACTGTGGGCAGGGCTAGGCTCTGCGGCTTTAAAACGTCTCCATCCAGCATAGCTCCTTGCCCAGTATCGCCTTCGAGCACGGATTGACCGGGTAAACTCCTGAATAGATGATTGTGTAAGGGTATCACCAATAAGAAAATCAGTCAGTACTTGTAATAGTGAAAAAAAAGGGCGAAACAAGCATTTCGAGACTGAATATGCAGTAGGCACACAGTCATTTGAAATTCAGTAATCTACAAGTTAAATCAAGGTCTCTCTTGGATATAGATATATATTATTAAACTCCTTAAATGTACAATGATCTTTGACATAATACATAGTGCCTTGTCATCCAGCAAAACCTCTCAACTATCCACTCATAAAGGAGTGATGGTCGCAAGAAATGAAATAAGGAAAAAAGAACGTACTAAAAAAATTGGATGGCCAATGCAAGAGATTCTTGCCCTGTCGCCCCCTGACAGATCAAGTAAAAGGACAAAAACAAGCAATAACATGCTTTCAGATTACCTGATGAGTGATTGGCTTGAAACCAGAACTATAAGCTCCATTTGGACTGCAGCGATACAATATAACATATAATTAATACGTTCCCTTAATAAAAAAGAAGAATAGTTAAAATCGAGAAGAATGTACAAACTGACGAACAAGAAGTCAATCAATTAAAAAATAATATAGCTATCTATTTGCAAATGGAAACTTCTACTTGAAGTAACTCTGAATAGTCGAATTATTCGATCACGATAAAATAAAATAAAATCAAGTAGTCTATTATGCTCTGTCTTTGAGTCGTGTGATGCAGTTCCCTTACTACTTGACAACCAACATGTTATGCCTAAACTCTTAATTTTAAAGCCTAAACCCCACTTAATTAGCCCTAGTTGTTCCTACAGACAAAATCCCTAAAGAGAGCCTTCAAATACCACCCCCCCCCCCACCCAAAAAAAAAAATGTCCTACATTCCTTTTTGGTGTGTTCCAGGAACAACTATCCCATTTCAAAATATAGCCCTGAGTAAAGGATATATTAACAAGGTACAAGCAAGAAAAACATGACTCATACAAATGTTGACTTTATAAACTGGACAGTATTTTTGGGATGGAGGGAGTATCTATTTTCCACTGTGTTCTACATCAATGTTGGCCCCAACCTTTGTAGGCTAAGCATAACCATATTTGTCCTGCATCAATAATAACTTCCAATCAGCAACTTCAAAAGACTTTCAGATGAAAAGAACCTTCTATAGTCAGGAATCCCGCTCTCTGTGCTAATTCCAGCCCCAGTTAGAACAACAAGCTTAGAACTGCATAAGAGTTGAACAAAAAAGTCAAACTAGGTCAGACATCAATACCTATATAATAAAAATAAAACTTCAAACAGTTACCTACAAGAACATCAAATTAATTACTTATTCGCTATCAATAAAAGAATCACCTTACGAACTTTCGAAATCTGTTTGACCATTTCTAGAGAAAATTTGACATGCATGTACGTACTCATAGTAATGAAGCTACGATCTCTAGAAACGATACAAATTTAATCATTAACATCTGGTATTGTTTGAACAAGCAATAACATCTAGATCAACTCTTCATATCAGAAGAAAGACCATCAATTTTGAGAGTCAAAATGGAACTCTTTGTTCTGAATGAAGCTGATAATACTGAAACCTAACCTCCGGTCAAAAAATTGATACAAGAGATTAACATCTTTGATGCTCGGTGGATCTGACTCGGGAACAATTTTCCTGTCCCTTAGAAAGTTTGAAGGTGGGTTATCCTTAGTTTTGATGGACGACCCAGGAACTGATATTCGGCAGATCGTTTGTACAAACTTCACAGACCCTTGTAAAGATATCCTTACTCGACCAGGAGAGATACCTGTCACCATGCTTGTAAGAATTGACTTTGGACTTCTGAATGTCTGCATTGTCAAACAGCATACACAATTATATGGTGTTTATCACAGTAGTCTCAAATAGGAATTTCGAATGGAAAACCTAATGAAAAAGTGCACTACATTTCTTCTATTAGACAAATCTTACTTAGGACATGGACTTCAAATTGAGTAGAATTCCTGATTACTAACTAACCAATTCATCTACAAGCTTAAGCTGTTAAATAGAGACCAAACAATGTATACTAACCATAACAATCACCATCACGTGTGCCTCACTTAAACCCAAGACAAACTAGGGCTTTAATACCACCGATTCAATTATAAGCTTAAGCAGTTAGAAAGACTGAAAGACCTAACAATGTATATTGGGGTTAACAATTATAAAACAATTACACAACTCACAACTATTCGCACATTCAAAGAATGTTGAACTTCGCTTCTCCTAGTTCACTAGGAAGCCTAGCGGTGTAATGAAGCAGTGGAGGCCAAATCCTCGGTCCAATTTATTTGTCTATTACTCGTTCCTTCCCAAGAAAATATCCCCTCTTTTCCTTTTGGCTAGCCTAAAAAAAAAATCATATTTCTAAAACTGAATACTATATTTTTAGTAACTTCAAGAAGGTACAACAATGTAAACCATCATTCTTAAAGATTTGACTTGTCAAATGAGACTGTATAACTGACTGCCGAAATACCCCCTTCACAAAAAGATAGTCCATCTTTCATTTTGGTTTCTTCTAAAAAAATAGTTCCATTTCTTAAAATAAAAAATCATAACTTTAGTGGAATTTTGAGAAAGTAGAAGCAAAAAATTCACACATCCTTTGAAAGTTAAAAAGTTTGGTCAATTGGGGAAATTTGTTTTTCTGGAGAGAGAGAGAGAGTATTCAACATTGTGTTTGAGGATGAACCAACGGAATTCGTAAATTGAATTTACGGAATCAACATGCTATCAAACTCAAACGAGAAACTTACAAAAGTAGCACTTGTATCAATATATATATATGATCAAATAGCGTGATTAGGTCAAATTAAATAGAAACAGAGGGAGAGGGAGAGGGAGATTAAATACAGAGATGAAAGGATGACAAGGTAATCGAAAAGCCATCCTCATTCTGTAGCAATTAGTTGATTTCGCCGTCTGCTTCTTCTCTACCTATATCAGAGGGAGAGGGGGAGAGAACATCGGAGGCATCACCACCAATTGAACATGTTCAGGCAGGCCTAATTGAGTCGGTTGGGATGGAACTCCCAAAAATGGCTGTTCGCATTGCGCGTTGTCTCCTTCTCCACCATTTAAAAACTAGTGTTTCCATAACCTTCATTTTTTCTACTTATTTTATTTATTTTTTTTAAATTCAAACCACCATTAATGCAAAAGCACAAGAGTTTGAGTAGGCTCTCCACAAATTTTAGATGCTCAACCTATATAATATCAATCATTACAATGGCAATTTAAACTACATATAAAAACGAGGGTGTTTGTGCTTAAAATTATAATGTCACCAAATGCATTAGTACCCTTGTGAAGCCATCGATCACCCAAAAGCGGATTTTCTGACCGTTCACCATCTTCAACTTTGAATCTCTCTTTCACAATGTCTTGGAACGCACAGTTGCCTATCCAAGTATAGCTGGGAAACTGCCCTACATTGGCATTGACAAAATCCCTACTCGGAAAAAATTTAGCTTTGAAAACACAATATTCTAAGGCATCCAGATGAGCTATAAACCGCCAATCGAGGTTCTCAATCACTGCTAGATTGAACAACTGAAGAAGACGGAATCCGAGAGATAATGATCAACAATAATAGAACAAAAACCAAAGCTCCCAACAAGGGGAGAATACAAAGGCTCTCAACAAGGGGAGAAGACAATAAAATCAAACACCAATTCAACATCAATCCTCTAGAATATTCAAAACAAAGATGAAAAACAAAAACATAAATTCAGATTTGTTTATGGAGTGATATAAATTTGAATTTCAAAATCAGATCTGATATTGAATTTGGAAATAGGGTTGATTTATATACTAACTTGATTAACAAAATCTGAATCACAAACCCAAAAATACTTAGAAAAGAAAAGCTTAAAGCTAATAAATTTGAAAACAAATTTCCAAATCTTACATTTATTAATTGTCAAATTGACAACTAATAAATGTAAGATTTGGAAATCAAATTAAGATCAAAAGAAAGAAGGAAGATGTAGATCTGATTTTTGGAAAAAGACGAAGAGGGGTTATCCAGAGAGAAAGCGGTTTACGGAAATTATGATGTTTTTTTTCTACTTCTCTTCACACAATTCATTTTTCATTTTCCAAAAAATAAAAGTTGAAATATACTCCTACCGTGCCATTAAAAATTACACTTTCATTTTTGAGCACCGGATTTAGAAAATGGGTACACCTTCCCGTTCCTTAAAAATTAGGGAAAAATACCAAAAAACCCCTTTAAAAATTTTCATATCCAAAAAACCCACAAAATATTTTTTCAATGTAAAAAGTCTTAAAATTAAATCATCGATACCAAAAAGCCCAAATATTAATGAATTGACTAACGCGGTTAGGTTTGAAAATTCATATTAATAAGAAATTAACCTTCCTTACAATTAATTACGTATTAAAAATAAAAAAGCCTTTTGCAATTTAAAATAATTAAATTTTGATATTATTAGATATAATAAAAATAATAATAGTTATAAAAACAAAAAATATATTTAATTATTATTATTATTTTATTTAATTAATAATTTTTAATAATACATTTAATAATAAAAGTAATAAGAATGAAAAAAATAATGAATGTGATGATATTGAAAAGAATATCATCATAATTTTAATTATTTTTATGATCTTACATAATAATAAAAAAATAAAAAACTTAAAGAAGCACATGTCAATTTCTTCTCTAATATATCAAAATTCATATTTTTATTATTAAATATTAGGTAATTAAATAATAATTATAATTATGATTAATTTTTGTTGTTGCTATAACTATTATGGTTATTAATATTAATATTAATATTAATATTATTCTTATTAATATTATTAGGCATTGTAATTTTTTTAATATTCCTAATATGACAATAAATGAAAAGAAAGTTATGTATTTAATAAAATGAACGTTCAAACTTAACGTCGATAGTTAAATATTTAACGTTTGGACTTTTTGGTATTGATAATATAAATTTATGACTTTTTAGATTGAAGAAAAAATTGTGGGTTTTTTGGAGATGAAAGTTTTTTAAAGGGGTTTTTGGTATTTTTCCCTAAAAATTACTCATTTTGTTATTTTAAGTGTCGAAAGTTTCATTTTTTTAAATAAAAATTTTAAATTTGTGTAGACACCCCATTTTGAACTCACATTTATGGTTACACTACTCTCGTGTTTTGATGAAAATTCGTTAGTTCTGTCATGTTTTGTTAAGTTTCTGACTGACTCCGTTAGTCCGGGGGCTAAACTGAACAATGGAACTTTAGACAAGGATAAAACAATAATCTGCACTGGATATCTCGTACGAGACATCTCCTCTGTCTGCGAGTCTGATTCACTTTCCTCCCCCGTCCCGATCTCTTTTGGCCAACACTCTCCTAATCTGGGAAATATATCAGTAGGAGACTTCCTGGAGGTTTCCTATTGATTCCTTACCTAATTAAACCTTTCTACTTGGTCCCTAAGCAATCTAAGCCTATAAATAAAGAGTCTTTTAACCCTAGACTCTCCTAATGCTAGTTAATGGTTCCTAGTCATCCAAAAAGAGGTTAACAACTCTCTAATCAGCCCTTCTCCAAAGAATCCCGTTTTTATTCCTCCCTCACACCTAAACACCACCAAAAACTCATCCTTTCAAGCCAAAATCATCACAAAACTCTTGGATCATCAAGGCCTTAGTCAAGGCCATCAATTGGAATCTCAAGAACGCTTTAGGTAAACTCCTACGCTTTTAATCTCTACTTCTCATCTCCTTCTTTGTTTTAGAGTAGTGTAATCCCATCAAAAGGATCAGCCTAGAGCCTCTCCAATCCATGGAGATGGTCTCGAAGCACATGATCCGACATTCCAATAATTAAAAAATTAATTACTGACTTTATTTGTTTTAATTGTTTATTCTCTATTTGATTAAAAACACCTAAGCAAGACCAATCCTAGATTGGGTGGATTGGGTGCTCCCTGACCTTCCCAATCCATAACTTAACCCCGAACTCAAGAATCTCACGGTCCGTATTCCGTTCAACAACATGGTGGCGACTCTTGAAATCAAAAAGTTAAAGCGAGGAAACCAAAATCTTTCTCGGGTGCAAACAATTTGATTTTTTCTACTTCCTTTTCGCACATTTCATTTTCATTGTCCAAACAAGAAATATACTCACTCCGTGCCATTAAAATTTACACTTTCGTAAAACTTTCATTTTGAGCACAAAATTTAGAAAATGTGTACAACTTTTTTCGTCCCTTGATAAATTACTTGTTTTGTTATTTTAAGTGTTTCATTGAAAAAAATCATTTTAAAAATGAAAATTTTATATTTATTCATAAGACCCACTTGTTATAATCACAACAACGTTCCAATTACTATACTCTCCTCACTTTCACTCTCTTTGCTTTAGTTCTTACTCATAAAATGAAATATGAATCGTTTGTTATGGGATAGAGGGAGCAAGTGGGATGAGTATGAAAAGTAAATTAGAAGAGCGAAAGCGGGGTAGGGAATAGTAAGTGGATTTTGTTGTGAGTATGAATGTGGGTTACAATTAATAAATAAATTATTGGATTTTAGGAGAGTTAGACGAAGTCAAAGACACATGGTAGAGAGAAAAGTTGTAGTGAATGACTCAATTTTATTATGATACTAGAGGTACATATTTATAGGGTTACAAAGACTATTCTAGAACAATCTAGCTTGGTTTACAAGATACAAATCTCCTAATTGATACACATAATATCTAGGTTTGGTAAATAATATATAACTGATATTTACAAATATACTTTGGAATATATGATATTCCTTATATGCCACCGCAAGATGGACGATCCTTGGATAAGTTCAATCTTGGGAGTGATGAGATGAAACGGGTTTGACGAAGCGGGTTGAGTTGAATGTGTTCCCGGACGTGGGTGATATTGCCGTGATGGATTTGGCAAGGGTTTGAGGGTGGAGCGCGTGGGGTCACCTTGTTCGTCATTTTTATACAAGTAGGGGTTGCACCCCTCACGTTGTTGATTTTACGTTGCAATGATGGGTGTGTATACTGGGGGAGCCTGCGGTTTTGCCTCAAAGGGTTGTGCTGCAAGTAGGGTGTTGCGGCTATTGGGTTTGAACACGATAGGAGAGTTGGCTGTGGGTTTCGGTAGAGGGAAATGTGATTGCTGAGGATGGTGGTTGATTTTAAGGGGAGTAGTGGTTTTGAAGGTGATGGTTGGGTGGGTGTGGCCAAGACAACTGATGTAGAGGGAAGGGTGCGGTCGGGTGAGGAAGGAGGTTCGGCCGAGTGTAGGAGGGTTCGGCCGAGGGAGGACGGGTGTTCGGCCAAATTAGCTGGGGGAGAGGGAGTTCGGCCGTGTGAGGTAGGAGGTTCGGTTGAGTGTTGGAGGGTTCGGCCAGGTGAGGGTGGTTGGGTAGTTTTTAGGGTTTCGACAAAGGGGTGGTTGCCGAGGGTTTTATTGGAAATGAATATAGTTGGTGTTTGTTGGATATTATGCCCTAAGCTCTTGAGAAAGACCTATGCGTTACATCATAGCTTCATTGTTATAGAGATAACAAACCCGATTATTATATCTTTTGCATGTTTATTATAATAATCATTTTCTCTAGCACTTATGAAGGGCTAGCACGAGTTTAATGAATAATCATATGATGATTATGATGCATATGATGCAGATTAAACTTGTGGGTACTTGTTGGAGAACAAAGTACTGGATAGACCCGTTATGAGATTTATGTCATAGTCAAATGTCATAATTAAATCTCACATAGTTATATTACTTCAATCTTTAGACCTGAGGTTATTACAATCCTTCACTTGATGAACATTATGTTTGTGTAGACACCCCATTTTGAACATTCATTCATAATTACACTACTTCTGTGTCTCGCCTTTGATTTGTGTCGAAACTCGTTAAGTTTGACATGTCTCGTTAAGTTTCTGACTGAATTCGTTAGTTAGGGGCCGAAATGAACATTAAAACTTATGCAGAGGGAAAAATTGTGATTCCAGCACAAGATGCCTCGTACGAGACATCTAATGTCTCGTACGAGACATCCCCCTTGACAGACGGGTTTTCCAGCAGTTTCCTTATCGAACTCAACCTCGTTTCTTGGCAAGCACTCCACAATCTGGGAAAGAAAGGAAGGACGATATGAGAGTCCAAAAACAACTCCTTGGGAATCGAGTCTTTGATTCCCATCCAAATTTACCCCCTTGGCTTGGTCCCTAAGTCAAGAAATCATATAAATATAGGGGTTCTTGAACTAAAATCCCTAATGGTGGTCAGTCTGAAAGAATCACTCACTTCCTAATCATTCAAAACACCATCATATTAGCCTTATCAAGGTAACCCACGAAATTCATCAAGCCATAACACAATTCAAGTCAAGATTTTGGATCATCAAGGCCTTTTGTCAAGGCCATCCATAGGATTCTCGAAGAATGCTTAGGTAAACTCCTTTGTTTTCCATCTTCTAATCTCCTTCTTTGCTGTGTAATTCTATTAAAATGATCATCCTAGAGCCTCTCCAATTCATGGAGATGGTCTCGAAGCAATGATCCGACATTCCAAATAAATAAGATATTATTTATTTGGCTATCCCTATACATAATTTGCATGATTTCATGATGATGATGATGTTTTCGTAGCAAGACCAATCCTAGATTGGGTAGATTGGGTGCTCCTTGACCTTCCCAATCTATAACTTAACCCCCGAATCCAAGATCTCATGGTCTGTGTTCCGTTAAACATGGTGGCGACTCACAACAAAATCGAGCAACAATCAATTCCTTACATCCAAACAAACCCGACGCAACGGACGGAAAGGTGCGCGCTGACAGTGGCAACTCTGCTGGGGATGAATCAGCTAAGAGGGTTAGACTTGCGTTGAAAATTCATCGTTGTTCTTGAAATTTTGCAAATTCTGTACTGTTCCTGACCCCAGGCATTGATGTCTCGTACGAGGCATTGATGTCTCGTACGAGGCATCTTCTTTTTCTCCGACAGTCTGTTCCTCTGGTTTGAAAAAGGGATTTTCGTCCGGTTCAAACACGCAAACAGAGTTCCAGATCTGTCCTCCCCCTGTTTCTGAGTCTTAGGACCTTCCTAACGACAAAGAAACTCCCCATATATCATGAATCTAACCTTTGTTTTGCAGGAGTATTTGCAAACTTGAAATTTCCTTGCTTTACTTATGTTATGATTTATGTGTGAACTACGAATGCCTGAGTTCCTCCACAAGAGGGAAACGTAGGCAGCCACTTGGCCCGGCTATTGCATGTTTTTGTTTTATTTTCAAAAAAAAAACTTTCTATTTTCCCTTTGACACCTAGAACTTGACTCTCACACACGTGCACACATGTAGATTAGTTTCACTACATACCCTATAACCCGGGTCCCAATCAGAGGACGGATGTTGGTCAGCATTTCCTTGCCGGTCTCTCCAAAGATGGTGTACCCACTCCATGCCGCACTCCTACGATCGTGCCCATGGGGAGCCTTAGACGTAAGCCCTGCATCAACCTCATGCATACATAATAGTCAATAGGACACTCCTTAAGACCGGTCGGTTCGATTCTTAGGATTGTTTTAATATTTGCCCAAGACAACGCTTTTACTACAATCTATAATCCTCCCTTCTTGAATTCATGACGAATGTCCCTTTCGGTATGTCCCTTCGGAAAATTGTTGGACAAGGGGTCCCGATGGCGAAATTGAGAATTTTTCTACGAGGATTCGAGTCTAGTTTCTTTTGCCGTCAAAAATCCTACGTTCGAAAAAGTCCCTTTCGGTTGTCCCTTACAAGAATTCATAAGGTTTGATTGCATAAAGGCGTTGTTTAACAAAGTGCAAAACAATTACGGAATCACTTAGGTTTGGCTAAATTGAATGGTGGATTCTGATGAGAATATGGGACATTTGCCCGAATTGTCCGTTTGGGAGAGTGCAATACAGGTGAAAAACAAGGGGCTCATATTCTAGGGTGACAGAATCCACTGTTCTAGGACAAACTAGGTAGTAACCCTCAAAATGGATTAATTTCCATCCGACCAAAAATAGGATTAAAATCTGGAATTCTGACTGTCAGGCTGGATGCCTAGTACGATACATCTATGTCTCGTACGAGACATCCTCTCTCTGTATGTATTTATGCCCGTTTGGTCAACCTAAATCTCATAAAAGCCAACTTGTTGGACCCCAGCCTGGATTTGACACGATTTCTAAACTTTAGGTACGTCTGAATCAGCAAAGTAGCTCCATACTCCCAACACAATGTCAAACGCCATGTTTACGCAAGAACTCAACAACCTCAAAGCTCGACTAGAAGGAGAAGTGGGTCAACTCTCTGAGGTATACGCTACGGTTTTATACGCACGCTTCAAAAGGGAGATAGAAGGGGAATTCATGACTCGCCTACAGACACAAAAGGAATTTTCCGAAAGAGAAATCAAAACCCTCCAAAGTCAATTGCTAGCCCGAGAAGAGGAAATCAATGCATTTCGAAAAGGCCTGTTCATGCAAGAAGAATACTACGAAAAGAAGATTGATACGCTCCAAGCATGCCTACAAGCTTAAAGAGAGTGCTACAAGATGGAAGTTGAATCCAGAGCTAAAATACGGCCAAGGACCTACAACAAGTATGAAGGCATCACCCAAAGAAAAATGTTTGACATACTCGTGGAAGCCGGTAAAGTCACACCAAGGAAGCCTCCTACTACTCTAAGGGAGCTCCCTATGAATCATGCTCATCACCTCTATTGCAAGTTCCACCAATTTAGTGGTCATGACACCGACTCTTGCAACCACCTCAAAGATGTGATCCAAGATCTAATAGACTCTAAGTAACTAGGGGTTCCTAATGTGGGCGAGAGCACTCCAAAGTTCAATAATGAAATTTCTTTCTGTTACATGTTGTCTTGGGATCAAGTACTAGATAGGAAAAATAACAAAGAAGATGTTAACTTACCTACTCGGTCCGGTCGAGTCATAATCAACAAAGATACAAGAAAAGAAGAGCCAACATCTTCAAAAGAAAACGCTTCTTCAAAAGAGCCCGAACCCGTTGAGCTTGATGACCCACTTCTCAAACAACTAAAGAAAACAAAAGCCAACATTTCCATATATGATCTCTTAGGCTCTTCTCACAAACATCGAATGATGATCTCAAAAGCATTGGCCCAAGTCGAAGTACCAAAAGAAATAACTCCCGAAGAGTTAACACAAATGGTAGGCCAAATCCAATTTGGGAATGTGATCACATTTACCGACTTCGATCTACCACAATATGGTGGAGGGCACACCAAAGCTCTTTACATAACAGCAAAAGTCAATGGGCATCGAATCCCCAGAATCCTGGTAGACAATGGATCCACCATAAATGTCTTGCCAAAGAAAGTCATGGGTACACTTGACCTTACCTCAAGAGATCTAAAACCATCAACTCTTACTATACGAGGGTTTGATTGCACCGCACGTTCACCTATAGGGAAGATCACTCTAACGATTGTAGTGGGAGAGATATCCACAAGAGCGGAATTCCAAGTCATTGACATTCCCTCTTCCTTCAACCTTCTTCTAGGGTGTCCATGGCTACACCAAACTGGGGGATTACTATCAACTCTCCACTAATGTGTCAAGTTTAAACACAATGACATGATAGTCACCGTACTTGGGGAACTAGTCACCGCTAGTCCGATCATAGAGATTCAACATGAGGTGGCCGACCACCTCTTTAATGGATTCGAAATCCAAAAGCAAAGTAACGTAGAAATGATAGAGGTACGCAATGAGAATGACTATTCGAAGGCAATTCCATTATCTGGAACACACCCCGTACTCAGCATGATGCTAAAAAAAGGATACTTCCCCGGTTTTGGACTTGGCAAAGACTTGCAAGGGATCAAAGAACCACCACCCGTCGTTTTATATCCACCCGAATATGGTCTAGGGTAGGGATGGACAAACCGAACCAGAAAATCGGACCGGAAAAGCCCAGAACCGGAGCAAACTGGGGAGGAAACCAGAACCAGACGAACCAGAACCGTAAGGCATCCGGGCCGGTTCAGGGTCACATATATGCCGAACCGGACCGGAATCGGAACGGAACCGGAACCGTAACCGGACCAAAAATCCCTTGTTTTTCAATAATTTTAAAGGGGGGACCGGAACCAGATTGTGCCAAACCAGAATCGGAACCGGGGTAAGCGCGGGCCGGTTCAGGGTTACCCTTTTGCCGAACCGGAACCGGGCCCGAAACCGGTTTTGGCCATCCCTAGTCTATGGTATGAGTCACCGCTCAAGAACGTCCCTTAGGAAGAAAGGGATTAGACTTCATACATAGTGCTAATTGCACCACCCTATCGAAAGACACTGAACGAGTACTTTGTGCACGAGGGGGAAAACTTGCCATACTTTATGATCCCTGAACCGTGGATCGACCATAGGGGGAAGCGACAACCGGGCTTTGAAATCTTCAATGACTGTGATCCATACTCACTTGAAACAGAACCGATACAATTCTCGTGGCTACCTCGAGAATTGAGGGGTACCAAGGCTGAAGTATTCAGTGAATGGGACTTTGTGTTGGGAGAAGACCTACTGCGCCAATTTCTCAACCTTTGCAAGCTATAGGACACTCAAGTCAATACAATAGACAAGGGGGATGCTCCAAAGCAAGACTATACCAAGCTCATCAAGAAATGTGACGAGCCCATCAAGAACTGGTACACAACTGGGGGACCCATAGCAAGTGAAGACTTCCTGATCAAAGAACTAGGATGCACCCCCCATCCCCATAGGAAGAGAAATCTTGTAACTCTTACCTTAGAATCAGATACCGCTACCAATGAGCTCACCCAAGAGGACTTGGATGCCATCGCGGAACGTGTATTCCCCTACTTTCTTAATGAAAACTTATATCTTTTTGAGTATCCTGAGATTACAAGCGTCATAAATGATGAATTAACTAATAACTCTAACGAATTAGATAATAATGAGTCATATGACGAGATAGATCAAGAAAATGAACAAATTTTAAAATAAATTAATAAGCAAGTAGGTTATCGTGGCGGAAATGGTCCTATTGATGCCGAAGAAATGCAAACAGTTAATTTGGGGACGGACGATGATCCAAAAGAGACCAAGATTGGCAGTTTCTTCAAGGGGGAAGATCGATAAGCCCTCATATAGCTTGTCCGAGAATTCGTAGATGTGTTCGCGTGGTCCTATAAAGATATGCCGGGGCTATCCAATTCGATTGTTGAACATAAGATACCGCTGCTTCCCGAATCGAAGCCAGTCAAACAGAAACTCCGCAGAATTAAACCCAAGTGGTCGGTAAAAGTGAAACAAGAGATATAGAAACTCTTGAGTGCCGGGTTCATCAAAGTGATAGAGTATCCAACCTGGTTGGCTAACACTGTGAAAGTTTCCAAAGCAAATGGAAAGGTTCGTGTATGCGTAGATGATAAACGACCATTTTATAGTCATTTATAATATATTTTACCTATCCTTTTTATCTCAATTCCTAGATTTATTTAGTATATTTAGTCTTTTTATCTTCATTTACACATTTTATCCGGATATAATGCTTGGTGTGTTTTATGGTTGAAACAGGGACCTTTCGGGACAAAATATGGCTCATACAATGAACCGGAGCAAAGGGGTTGAGGATGGAACAAATTGAGAAGTAAAAAAGGTGGAAATTCAGAAATTTGGGTCAGCATGACCGTGCTTGCAAATGAGCACGACCGTGCCATTGATGTCGACAAAATCAGCCAAACACCAAATTCTGCACGGTCGCGCTGTTTCCTTGACTCGACCGAGCTGCACGGCCGAGCGCTTTAACTTGCACGGCCGTGCACCAGAGTAAAACAAAAGCCGAATTGAATTAGTGAAGACACGGCTGCTCCTATTCCTTGACTCGCCCGAGCTGCATGGCCGAGCGCGCCTGTGACAACCACTATTCAGATTTCTTCCAAAAGGTGCCTTTTCAAGAAGACACTCGGGAATGTGCACATTCCTTCCTCCAAGGACTATATAAATGACTAGAATTTAGTAGTTTAGGACACATAAATTATTGTAAGATTACTATAGCAAAATTCTAGTTCAAAAACAGCATTTATGCTCAGAATTTGCGAGAATTATAAAGAGTGTTCTTGAGGCAAAAATTCTGAGTTTGAAAGTAATAATATACTGAGTTTATTTCCAATCATTTGTGTTCACTTCAATCATTCTGAATAAGTATCTCTTCCCTTATCTTTATTTTTTATTCATTAATTGTTGTTAAGATTATAATGGCTTGTGAGTAATCCTCCATTTTCTTGGGGTTGGAAACTCAGCATTAAGTGTTCATCACCTTTAATTTATGCTCATCTTTATTTCTGTTCATCTTAAACAATTTATTCATATCGTAACTAAAACGCCTACGACCATGATGAGCTCCATGATTCGTATGAACTCTAGTTAGTCGAGAGAAGTACCTAGCGGAGAATCTTGACTAGCGGACCCATATAAATTAAACTGGGTTTCTATTAATCACGAGAGTAGATTAATGGCCCAGGGATGTTCCTTGAGTGGAAAGTATGTCGATTTTATAAACGTAACAGATTCTTACTAGTCTATGGGCCATCGAGAGATAGGGCATAGTTAGTATGAGAATACAAACACTACTTGCTTGATCGTGAGAAGTAATGTAGGCTTAACATACCATCCTTGTTTTAAAATGGAAATTTAATCTAAAGAGCATAATTAATTGATGAACATATTGATTGTTTGAGTCCCAATCCCAGGAAGTTTTTCTTCATAAGAGTTTTCATTCAAAATTAGAGTATTTACAATTTATTTCTGGTTAGTGACAACCAATTTATACCCCCAATCAATCCTTTTATTTATCATTTTCTAATAAAGCAAACATTTCTAAAGTAAACATTGTCTTCGTGGGATCGACCCACATTTGCCTTCATCTATACTATATCTACACCGTGCACTTGCGGTATTTTATAACTAAGCCTTCGTTTAGGCCTAACAAGTTTTTGGCGCCGTTGCCGGGGACAACGGTTTATTTTTTAATTTTTGCTTTATATTTTCTGTTTTTATTTTTGTTTATTTAACATCCCTTCGAAGAATTTGTGTCTTTGAAAATTTCATTAAGTACTCTCGGAGTTTATGAAAAGAACCCGGATCTTCCTTGAAGAATTCGATCTGGAGCCTGAAAGAACCTTTCACAAAAGGTTAAGAAGACTCAGAGAAGTGCTTGAAAAGGACATGGCACAGAACGGAGAAGGAGAACCCGGTACACCACCACCTAGAACCTTACGGGACTTCGTTAATCCGAGTACCCTGGGTACTAGAACACCAATTGTCGTACCAAATGCCGACGCAGCCCATTTTGAGATCAAACCTCAACTCCTACATATGTTTATGAACAACCAATATGGAGGCTCGGCACTCGAAGATCCCCACCTTCACATCCAATCCTTTTTGGAGTACTGTGACACCACCCAAATTCTCGGTGTCACACCGGAGGCTATTAGAATGCGCCTTTTCCCTTTCTCACCTAGGGATAAGGCGAGGCAGTGGTTGAACTCGGTCCCTCATAACTCATTAACAACATGGGACCAAGTTCAAGAAGCTTTTCTTGGACGTTTCTTCCCACCATCCAAGACCGCTCAAATTCGGACTAAAATTACAAACTTTAGTCAAAACGTAAACGAGTCTCTCTACGATGCATGGGAGCATTACAAGGAACTTCTAAGGATGTGCCCACACCACGGACTTGAGAAATGGCTGATTGTGTACACCCTCTACAATGGTCTCACATACAGAACACGGGAGACCATAGATTCCACCGCTGGAGGAGCACTTATGAATAAAGGGGTAGACGAAGCGCATGCCTTGATCGAGAACATCGCGTTAAACCATTATCAATGGTCAAACGAGAGGGAGCAACCACAAGGGACTTTAGGTAAGTATAATATTGATGCTGTTACTCTCCTCTCTTCTAAGGTTGACATGATTCTAAAAAAGTTTGAAAATCTTAATGTGAATCCCGTGGCCAATGTAAACGTTTTTTGAGAACTATGTGGGTCTAATTCACATAGTGCCAAAGGCTTTGAATTGCTTGACACTACTCCTAGTGAGCAAGAAAATTTTGTAAACTCTTATGGGAAAATAGGGGTATGTATTCAAACACATATATTCCCGAATGGAAAAATCACCCCAATTTTTCCTATAAGAGCAATAATGTTTTAAACCCTCAACCTTCTACACAACCACCGGGATTCACAGCAAATTTCAATAATAATGCTTTCCCTCCCCCTAAATCTAAGTTAGATCTTATAATGGACTTTATAGTCGAAAATAAAAATGCTTAAGATAAGATCAACAATGAGGTTATGGAAAATTTAAAGGCATTGAATAGTAGGTTTGATAATCTAGCCGCCCATAGTAAAATGCTAGAGAACCAACTAGCTCAACAAGCCAATGCTTCGAGTAGACCACGAGGGAGTCTTCCCGGTCAAACGCAAAGGCCTAATGAGCATGCCAATGTAATAACTAGTGCGAGTGGGAAACTAGAAAGCCTTAGTGAAAGGCACCCTAGTCCAACTCCTTAAATTGATAAAACTAATAAGGAGGTTGAGAAGGGGACGGACTCCCCGATGCCTTCTAAAAATTTTGATCCGCCAATACCTTACCCTCAAAGGTTGGCGAGGGCAAATCTTGACAAACAATTTTTAAAATTTTTAGAATTTTTAAAATCAATTTACATCAATGTTCCTTTTATTGATGTTTTAAAACAAATGCCCTCTTATACAAAATTTTTAAAAGAAATTCTTTCAAATAAGAGGAGATTAGAGGATTTTGAAATTGTTGCACTAACAGAAGAGGTAAGTGCCGTTTTACAAAGAAAATTACCTCCAAAATTGAAAGATCCCGGCACTTTCTCTATCCCTTGCAACATAGGTAAATTTGGTGTTGATAATGCCATGTTAGATCTTGAGGCGAGCGTAAGCCTCATTCCGCTATCGGTTAGTCGTAAAATAGGTGTGGGGGAACTTAAACCCACCACCATATCTTTGCAATTAGCGGACCGTTCCGTTAAGAAACCGGTAGGTATTATGGAAGACATCCCTTGTCGAATCGGGAAATTAATCATCCCGGTCGACTTTTTAGTTCTTGAGATGGAAGAAGACAATAACATTCCCGTTATCCTAGGTAGACCATTTCTTGCCACCGCAGGGGCAATAATTGATGTTAAAAATGGTAGCCTTTCATTAAACGTAAGGAATGAGAAAGTAAAATTTAAATTATTGAAAAATCCTAATCTTAAGAACCCTTGCTCCGGTGTTAACATGCTAGAATCTATGAGCAAGGAAGGTGAAGTTTTAATTGTGTGCCCTACTAAAAAGAGAAAAATTGAAAAATCCATGCCAAAGAGTAAGGTACCAAAAAGGGAAGCACACCGGGGTGGCGCACATGCATGGACTATAGACAATCAACCCCGGGTAGAACAAAAACTGGGTGGCAAGTGTGTATTGATCGCAGAAGCTCAATCACGCCATTAGGCATGGAATGACGAATTGTCAAAGAAAATAGGCCGTCACAATATCATTCATTGGCCATTCCAATTATAAGAAAGGGGTCGAGCTAATGGCCTTAAACAAGCATCATCGGGATGGTAACCGATGGATTATTTCAAAATTTTCATTTATTTATTATTGTTTTATTTTTCTTATTCTATTTTTTCTTCTCTCTCTATCAAACCCCAAAGACATTTTACCCCAATTCTTTTTAAAGTTGTCATATTTTAACACATTGAGGACAATGTTTGATTTAAGTGTGGGGGGGGGGGGTAGAATCTCTTCCTTTTATATTCAAAAAAAAAAAAAAAACTCTCTTATTATCATTATCAAAAATTGTTTTTATAAAACTTTTTCCTATCTATTTCTTTATAAACTTTTATCCTTTAAGAATTTTTATAAAGAGAAATTAGGAATATTTTGGGAATAAATAAAAAATTCTAAGTATAAGTATAAAATTTATAAACTTTGTTAAGTACAAGCATTACTTTTATTAATGAATTTTTGGGTCATTTAAGTTATGTTACAATTACCTGTGATTTTTTTTTTAAATCAATCTTGTTTATACATCACAAAGCCTTTGTTTTTACTTCTTTTTAAGATATGAATGATTGTTATGCATTTCCGGAATCACAAAAACCTTCATTTAAAACCATCTTTCCATTTCCACTTTCAAGGCAATTAATTAACTTAAATTTTCTTGTGAATTGTCCACTCGAATATCTAAATGAATAAATCATTATAGAATAGAATAATTTAAATCAAGAAACTCAATTGCCACGTTCAAATATAATAATCCCTATCCTTTTCCACTACCATCCTCCGCCTCCATTTTTTGTGATTCAAGGTGCATAACAAATTATGAGTATCTTAGTTAAGGAATAAAAGTCATTGATAAATGATGAATACCAAGCATGAAGCAATTCTTTACAAAGCACTCTAAAGAGTGAATTTATTTCAAAACCATACTTGTGATCCAAAAGTTCATTTGGTTATTTCAACATGCTTCTACTTGATAAATTTTATTCTTGCTATATTAAAGCTTATAATTTTCTATCTATTTTCCAATATAATCCTAGGTTCTATTTTCAAAGTTTTTGAGTGATAAAGGGGACGGAAAAATAGGTTTGAGGAATTTTTATTAAGGGAATACTTTTTTTAGAGAGAGGATTTTATTTCTTTCTTCTTTTACTTCTTCTTTTATGGTCATTTATTTTTCTCCTCCCTATTTCCAAATTCTAACATGCTCGAGGACAAGCAAGGTTTAAGTGTGGGGGAGTTGATAAATGACCATTTTATAGTCATTTATAATATATTTTACCTACCTTTTTATCTCAATTCTTAGCTTTATTTAGTATATTTAGTCTTTTTATCTTCATTTACACCTTTTATGCGGATATAATGCTTGGTGTGTCTTATGGTTGAAACAGGGACCTTTCGGGACAAAATATGGCTCATACAGTGAACCGGAGCAAAGGGGTTGAGGATGGAACAAATTGAGAAGGAAAAAAGGTGGAAATTCAAAAATTTGGGTCAGCACGACCGTGCTTGCAAATGAGCACGACCGTGTCAATGATGTCGACAAAATCAGCCAAACACCAAATTCTGCACGACCGCGCTGTTTCCTTGACTCGACCGAGCTGCACGGCCGAGCGCTTTAACTTGCACGGTCGTGCACCAGCGTAAAACAAAATCCGAATTGAATTAGTAAAGACATGGCCGCTCCTATTCCTTGACTCGCCCGAGCTGCACGGCCGAGCGCCTTGAACTGCACGGCCGAGCGTGCCTGTGACAACCACTATTCAGATTTCTTCCAAAAGGTGCCTTTTCAAGAAGACACCCGGGAATGTGCACATCCCTTCCTCCAAAGCCTATATAAATGACTAGAATTCAGTAGTTTAGGACACATAAATTATTGTAAGATTACTATAGCAAAATTCTAGTTCAAAAACATCAATTATGCTCAGAATTTGTGAGAATTATAAAGAGTGTTCTTGAGGCAAAAATTCTGAGTTTAAAAGCAATAATATACTGAGTTTATTTCCAATCATTTGTCTTCACTTCAATCATTCTGAATAAGTATCTCTTCCCTTATCTTTATTTTTTATTCATTAATTGTTGTTAAGATTATAATGGATTGTGAGTAATCCTCCATTTTCTTGGGGTTGGAAACTCGGCATTAAGTGTTCATCACCTTTAATTTATGTTCATCGTTCTTTCTCTTCATCTTAAACAATTTATTCATATCATAACTAAAACGCCTACGACCATGATGAGCTCCATGATTCGTATGAACTCTAGTTAGTCGAGAGAAGTACCTAGCAGAGAATCTCGACTAGCGGACCCATATGAATTAAACTGGGTTTCTATTAATCACGAGAGTAGATTAGTGGCCCAGGGATGTTCCTTGAGTGGAAAGTATATCGATATTATAAACTTAACGGATTCTTACTAGTCTATGGGCCATCGAGAGATAGGGCATAGTTAGTATGAGAATACAAACACTACTTGCTTGATCGTGAGAAGTAATGTAGGCTTAACATACCATCCTTGTTTTAAAATGGAAATTTAATCTAGAGAGCATGATTAATTGATGAACATATTGATTGTTTGAGTCCAATCCCAGGAAGTCTTTCTTCATAAGAGTTTTCATTCAAAATTAGAGTATTTACAGTTTATTTCTGGTTAGTGACAACCAATTTATACCCCCAATCAATCCTTTTATTTATCATTTTCTAATAAAGCAAACATTTCTAAAGTAAACATTGTCTTCGTGGGATCGACCCGCATTTGCCTTCATCTATACTATATCTACACCGTGCACTTGCGGTATTTTATAACTAAGCCTTTATTTAGGCCTAACAGTAGACTTCCGTGATCTCAACAGAGCATCTCCAAAGGATGACTTTCCTCTTCCCAACATAGACATGCTTGTCGACAATACCGCAAAGTACGAGGTCCGTTCATTCGTAGACGGATTCGCGGGGTACAATCAAACCCTTATGGCTGATGAGGATCAACACAAGACAGCGTTTACCACACTGTGGGGGACGTTCTGCTATACGGTCATGCCATTTGGACTCAAGAATGCTAGAGCCACTTACCAGAGAGCGGTGACTGCACTATTCCACGACATGATACATAAAGAGATAGAGGTGTACGTCAACGACATGATCATACATTCTAAAGGCTCTGATGAACAGTACTTTGTTGACCTTGAAAAATTCTTCAAAAGGTTAAGACACCACAAGATGAGGCTTAATCCGGCCAAGACGCAGAAAGAAGTAAAAGGATTCATGGGTCGCCTTCAATACATCAGTCGTTTTATCAATCAATTCACGACAATGTGCAAACCCATTTTTAAACTCCTCAAGAAGAATGCATCCCTAGAGTGGACCGAAGAGTGCCAAGAAGCCTTTGAAAAGGTCAAAGAATACTTGGTTAATCCCCCTGTATTGGTCCCACCGCATAAAGAAAAACCGTTGACCCTGTACCTTACAGTCAATGACACTGCACTAGGGGCTATGCTAGCACAAGAGCAACCCGACTCGAGGAAAGAGAATTCCATCTACTTTGTCAGCCGTCGCTTTCAAGGGGCTGAATTGAACTACTCCGCACTAGAAAAATCATGTACTGCACTGGTATGGGTAGCTGAGAGACTCATACCATACATGGAAGCATTTCCCGTACAACTGATCACCCGAATGGACCCGATGAAGTACATCTTCGAGAAATCACATGTCTCCTCTAGAATAGCTAAGTGGTACTTTATGCTCGTGGGGTATGATATCACTTACATCACACAGAAATCCATAAGAGGAAGAGTCTTTGCTGATCATTTAGCCGAATTTCCATGTGATGAAGCGAAGGGGGAAGACCCGCGATTCCCTGATGAAGACATAATGGCTATAGCAGAAATAAGTGGCAATTATTTTTCGATGGCGCAACCAACAAACGAGGATATGGTATTGGCATGTTACTAGTAGATCCCTCGGATTTATACACTCCACTCGTAATTCTCCTTGACTTTGAGGCCACTAACAACACTGCCGAGTATGAAGCTTGCATAGCGGGGCTTGAAGCAGCCTTAGAAAGAAATGTGACCAAACTAGAGGTGTACGGAGATTCACAACTCATAATTTATCATTCACTCAAAAAGTGGAAGATACAAGATCCTACACTTCAGAAATATAACAACCATCTCTAAGACTTGGTTAAATAATTCAAAGAAGTCACTTTCTACTATCTTCCTAGAGACAAGAACCGCTTAGCAGATTCACTAGCCATGCTAGCATCACTTGTGGAGATTCCCAAATGGACTGAAGTCAAAACATTCAAAGTTGCGAGACGAACGACTCCCGCTTATCACTCGATTATAGACTTGCATGACCACAAAGAGGCGTGGGACTCTGTTTCTGTCAATACCTTGGACAATAAACCATGGTATTAAGACGTATGGAATTTCCTCCTAGACGGAACATTCCAATTGAACATATCACCTAAAGAAAAGATATCCCTCAAATGGTTCTCTGCCCAATTCATGATTATAGGTGATCGCTTCTATAAGAAACATCACAAACAGTGTCTACTCTGTGCTGATGAGCACGAAGCTATAGAAGTCATGGACCAAGTCCATCAAGGAATCTGTGGAACTCACATGAACGGCAACATGCTAGCAAAGAAAATTATCCGACTAGGGTACTATTGGGCTACAATGGAAGCCGACTGCGCCGACATGGTTAAGAAATGCCACGAATGTCAAATACATGCTAACTTACAATAGGCACCACCGTCCGTGTTATACCCCATGACATCTCCTTTGCCATTCTCTACATGGGCAATCGATGTCATCAGCAAAGTCTCACCGATAGGTCACAATGGACACTCGTTCGTATTGGTCGCCATAGACTACTTCACCAAATAGGTCAAAGCTCAATCCTACAAAGTCTTAAATGCCAAAAAGGTGGCTGAGTTCATTAAGACCAATATCATATGACGATATGGGGTACCTCATGAGATGATATCCGACAATGGCACACACTTTAAAAAAGAATGTGACCAACTACTCGCAGAGTACAAGATAGAGATGCATCAGTCATCACCGTACCGACCACAAACCAATGGAGCAGTCGAAGCTGCTAACAAAAATATAGAGACCATCATCAGAAAATTGGCTAAGACTGCTAGAGACTGGCCCGAGAAGCTAACTTTTGCACTCTGGGGCTACTGTACCTCAATCCGTACCGCCACCGGTGAAACTCCATACGCCGTAGCCTATGGGATGGAAGCAGTGTTACCAATCGAATTAGAAGTACCGTCGTTAAGGGTTCTCCTAGAAAACTAAGTAAATGAAGTCACATGGTTGAAAAACCGTTACGAACAACTAGCCCTACTAGATGAACGACGACTTTGATCCGCCGAGCATATCCATGCATATCAACGGAGAATGGCCCAAGCATTCAATAAGAAAGTCAAATCCAGAAACATTAAAGAAGGGGACCTTGTCCTACGCGAACATCGTCCTGGGCCATTCAACCCCATGGGAAAATGGGGACTGTTAGGATTCATTGTTAGTACACCCTCTTAATTTGATTGATCCATGCCACGTGTATTTTTATGGACTTTAGAACCGCATGTAATGAAGTTATACTTCAATTCTAAGATAAGTCCATTTCTAGATTTTTGTTTATCTAGGCTGAGTATAGTTCAGTTTACCCTTATCGGTTTAGTTCTTAAAACCGCCCTTGTGCTATCTTCAAACCGCCAGCATGGAGTCGCTTATTTTTCATCAAACCGCATTCTGTGGCTTTGATGAAACCGTTCTTCAAGTCTCTCTTGGAACCGCTGATGACAACTTGATGGAACCGCAATCATGAAACCACACATCAAGTTCATCCTTGTAACCGCTCCAGTGCTTGGTGGAACCGCAGATCAGTTATTGAAGAATTCAAGATAAGTCATTTATTCCTTAGACAAACATTCCCTTTTCAACCGTAAAAGGAATGTTTTATGTCTTGTCAAAATAACTTCAAGTTAACTTGGAGTTTCTGCAAGGAATGTCGGTCTTATCCAAGAAATTTGAATTGTTTACCGTTAGTCCTTTTTGCAACAAAGGACAAATGTCAGGTAGTGGTGCTACAACTACCTAGGACTACAAGAAAAAACCAAGGACGACAATGACAGCTCAATCAATAGGATTTCGACAGCAGTTGTACCCTCAGATTTAATTCAAATCTTTGTCCAATGGTCACAAGGGTGCAATGCCTATAAATAGCCTTCATTTCTCAACAATGAAGGTTGATGAGCTTCAAGAGAAATATTCCAAAGTGTTCAAGTTTTCTTTGAAGATTTAAACCCAGAAATTCAAACCTTCAAAGATCTCATTAGCAAACCCAGATTTCTTCATCAAGCTTTAAGCCTAACAACATACCCGATTTATATAATCACATAGATTATATACTTCGAATACACCGGTTGTTATAATAGAGGTTAGATTGATTGTTTAGAGTTTAGATTCATCTTGTAAAACCTCCTCTAAATTAATACAAGTCTAGTAGCTATTAGAAAATCCTAGACAAACCCTCTAGGTAGAGGACATAGTTCATTCAAGAACGAACCTCTTCAAATTGTGTGTTTGATCTTAACTTTCTGTCTTGTTATTTATATTTCTTGTTTATGGTCTGTAACTTAATCCATTCATGAAATGACTTGAAATATGAATTGTGTTTTTCTTTGATCTTCAAATTGAGATTATCGGTTGCATCATAGTGTTTTCAACCCGAGTCAAACCGCCAAACTCTTTAACTATCCTTTTGGCCAAACTGCAAAACTCCGCTGTGCATTTTATCTGTTCGGTTCTAGTGCCTTGAACCGCATTTGACCAAACTGATAACTACTCGGTTGATTTTCAAGGGTATTTTCAAAAAAGTTTGGACCGCTATTCACCCCCCTCTAGCGGTTCTATACCCTTGTTTCCCTCTGGGACCAACAAGTAGTGTTAGAGCATATCCACCAAAACTTGTTTTTACAAGCTTAACCGCTTGGGTGCTGATCCAATGGCAAACACAAACACCCATATGATGCAAACATCCAATTCGAATCACTTACTGATTCTGGATGAAGATAGTTTTATCTTTTGGAAAGATAGGATGATGAAACACATGATTTCATGTGATCGTAGACTGTGGACCGCGGTTACGGAAGGACCATATGTCCCTATGAAAGCTAACCCACGTGCAGGTACTGCTGGGGAAGAAGCTGAAATCAAGAAGTTGGAAAGTGAGTGGACTGAAGCAGACCGCAACAATGTGGACTTTGATGGAAGAACTATGTCCATGCTAGTATCAGCTATTGACTTGAGGACTCATTCAAAGGTGCTTTACTACATAACCGCAAAGGCCACCTGGGATGCTATAGTTGACTTTCTGGAAGGAGATTCAGATACCAAGAAGAACCGCCTCTATCAGCAGAGAAGGCTCTTTGACTAATTTGTTAAAGACCCTAAGGAATCTCTTTGACAGTGCTATGGGAGGTTCATTGATATTGTAAATGTATGTTTTTCTCTTGGATATGTCTATTCCAATACAGACTTGAACATGAGATTCATGCAAGCTCTTGGTAGTAAATGGCTGATTAAGACTACTAACATTGAAGACAACAAGGACTTGGAAGCTCTTGAACTTCGACACTTATATGCCATGCTGAAGGATTTTGAATTTAATCTTGAAGAGGTCCATAAAACTGAAAGAAGATTTAAGACCCTCTCTCTAGCCGCATTCAATAAAACCTCATCTCCAGTTTACAATCCAGACCATCATCAAGCCGCACCTCACCTCCACTTGCAAACCGCTCCTCCTGATCAGAATGTACCCAGATACAATCCTCAAACCGCACCTACTGATTATTATCAACAGTCTCATCAACCCTATCCTCAATCACATCAACCCTATCCTCAATCTCATCAATCTTATCAGCAGTCTCATCAATCCTACACTCCTCCTCAAAGTTCTTATTCTCAGAGTGTAGTATCTCAATCTTCATGCTCTAGTCAAGTTGATTTTAATGACATGGATGATGAAGAATTTGCTTTGTAAGTGAAGAAATACACCAAGTTCAGGTAGAACAATAGATCTAAGTTTCCATCCAAAGACCCATCAAAGTTTGTCCCTCCAACCAGATTTAACAAGACTGCAGATCCTAAGAAAATGGATGACCTGGTCTGTTATAACTGCAGATAGCCAGGTCACTTTGCTTCAAGTTGTCCCATGTCACGTTATGAAGCTGCGCCAGCAAAGAAACCATTCAACAAGAAGTTTGTGAAGAGAAGAGGAATGGTAGCTGACCAAGGGGATCAACCGCTGATATGGATGGCTTTTGATTCAGATGAAAGCGATGATGAAGATGAAATTGCCAATCTCTGCCTCATGGGATTTGAAGAGAAGTTTGAAATTGACGAAAGCCTTCCACTGGCAAATCAACAAATGAAGACAGTTTCACCAAGGACTCCTGAGGCTAGATCAAGCAAAGCTCCTACAACACCAAACTACTCTCCTGAGGTTCAAGCAGATGAAAGCCATGATGACCAGGTATTAGAACATGCTAATATTATTTGTCAACATATAATCAATGGATTGATTATTTATCTATCAAAACATATTTACTATGATTAATTGTGAGTTAAGCATAGTGAGGTACTAACAATTTCCCCCTTTTTGGTAAATAAATAAAGATTTTTGATTATGTACCTGCAGGGATAAGTGCTAAGGAAATAGAAAAACCAATGAAGAGAAATTCTTCTTGATAATATTTCTAGGCAAACAAACTGTTAATACAAACTGAAATGTACTTAAAAAGAGATGATTGAAAAATAAAAGGGATGTTTTGAACAACTATTCAAAACTTAAAGAAAACAAACCAATGGACCTATACTAGGCATTTTGATTATTTTCCATAGCTTTCTTCTCTTGTAAGAGTGCAGCTCTTCTTACTGGATTATTTCTTCTGTAGAACCATTCATTGTTCCAGTCAAGACCCATCATATAGTTGTACTGGATGTATCTGCGCTTGACCCCTTACTACAGGCCATAGTAAGGGCATAGCTTCCTTTGTTAGAGCAATACGCCTGATAAAAGTGAATGCTAAACTCGTGAACACCTCGTGAATCTTGATCTTGGGAATGACACTGGTTACCGGGTCTTCTTATATATACTGCATAAGCGGTTT
Organism: Campanula takesimana; assembly: GCA_026119855.1. Classification (NCBI taxonomy): domain Eukaryota; kingdom Viridiplantae; phylum Streptophyta; class Magnoliopsida; order Asterales; family Campanulaceae; genus Campanula; species Campanula takesimana. The sequence continues at coordinate 847,890 of JAOWBW010000554.1, forward strand.
CTTGATATTGATCGTGAATTGTCAAAGTAATACAAGCTATGACAACAATGGTATTCTTGGGAGGAATAAGGAAGGAAGCAATATCCTTTATAACGTGCTAGCTTAGCCTTATGTGCTACTTGATTAGTGGTTTAGCCTCTCATATACTTGTTACTTGATGATACTTGATACATGATTACTTGAGTATCTACTTGAATTACGTGATAACATGTCATGTAGTTGCATCTAATAGCTTACTGAGATTTATCTCACCCCGTTCCTTGTTTATTTGTTTTCCTTAGATCAAAGGAAGGCTAGTGATAGTGCGCAGTGAGGCTCGATATAGCTGGGAGCTTACTACGCAGGTTGTTATTCTTTTGGGGATCGTGGTCCTTTTACATTTTGGTGAGGATGATGTATTATGGGTTATGTAACTCAGTATTTGGGTAGACTTGTTGTCTCTTGTTGTCTCTAGACATCTTGTATTGCCAGCATATGTGCTAGGTGTAACTTCCGCTGTGCATAATCATGTTTGGTTTAAATTTTCTTGTCTAGAACTCGTGTTGTGAGCTATCTTAGCTCCTTACTCTTGAGTATATATATCATGTCAGTTTGTTATAAACATATGTCATCCCGTTTCTTGTTAGTTTCTTGATTCTTGTTATTCAAGCGCACCAGGTTCGAGGTTCTATTAGGAGATCTCGGGACCTGGGGGCGTGTCACTAACGAAGGGTCTTCCACAAGCTAAACATGATGGTTATGTAGGTCCATGGGTATTAGATACCTAGGATATTGGGCCTAGGACAAGTGGGAGATTGTTAGTGTTGGTGCCCTAGGCACGTTTATTTAAACGTTATATATGTTATCGTTTCATTCATATTAATAAAGAGATGTTTTGATTATTATTTTTTTCATTTTTACTTATAATAATCTCCATCCCTAGTACTTATGAAGCACTAGTATAAGTCTAAATGATCATGGGATGATCATGTTAGATTTATGGGTACTTGTTGGAGAACAAGGTACTGGACATGACCCGCTCTATGAGATTTATGTCATGGTCAATGTCATATATATATCTTATATTAGTTATGCCATTTGAATCCTTAGACATGAAGTTATTATAATCTTTCACTTGATGAACATTATGTTTGACATATTCAAACGCTACCTTTAACTAGAAAGTTATAAAGGGTATGATTGGCATAATCGGATTCACGTAGGGAAGAATAATAAGCTAAATGGATTTGTCCCTCTTCGGAGATATTTCAATCTTGGGCCCCTCGTAGAATGATGTTGATGAAATGTTTGGCCAAACTCAAATGAATTGATTGGATCATTGTCATTTGGATTATCAACATATTCGGAATCGAGAAAGTATTGAACAAATACAAGTTGACTCAATGACCATGACTTGTGTTCAATGACATTGTGGACAAAAGGATTGTGACATGTTCTATAAAGGAATACGAACTTGTATATAGTTACACTATTTGGGTAGGTATGACGGTTTGCTAGAACCTAATCATATTTTATGGGTTTATGTTTAAATCCATTGCCAACTTAGTGTAATCCTATAGGGTCACATATAAATAGAATGAATCCTAATGGACTTAATTGGAATTTGGGTCGAAGGGCCTTTGAGGGATTTTAGGAATTTAGAGGAGAAAAACAAGAAAGTCGGAAAACTGGAGGGTCCGGGCGGACCTATGTAAGGACCCGGTCGGACCTTGCATAGGACCCGGACGGACCTCCTATAAGACCCGGTCGGACCTTGCATAGGATCCGGCCGGACCTCCTGTTATACCCGGGCGGACCTGTCGGTTTCGGCCTGGGATTTTCTTAATCCGATTTCTTGCGGGTTTGGATACTTGTTACCTATTTGGAATAGGAGAAATAAGTATAAAAACCTCCTCTAGTTGCCCTAATCAGTCCAATAAAATTTGTGAGCCTCCAAAGAGTTTGAGAGAGTTATTTCTTATTCTGAGATCCCTTGGGTGAAGAACAAGAACATCACAATAAAAATTCCATATAGTTCTAAAACAATTGTGAAAGCATGTTTCACAATTTGGTCTAGCAACCAAGATCAAGAAGCTTCTTGATATTCGTTAGAGATTTGGATACCAATAGAGGGTGAAGCTTATCACCTCTATAGTTCGTGTTCTTGCTTTTGTTCGTGATTAAGTTTCAAAGTTCCACCAAGAATCAAGGTTGTTAATCAAAGGCTTCAAGGGTTAGTATTCTAGTATTCATTATGCAGTATTTGATTTAATCATATGAATGGATCTATGGGCTTTGGGTTTCATGAAAATTTAAATGCTTAATTCCGCTGCGCATGATTATAGGAAACCCAACATTATCTACCTAAACAGCTTGATTTTGAGGTTCATGCCAAAGCAGACTCACAAATCAAGTGAAATATGGATCTTAGCCCATTTGAATTATATTATACATGATTGTATTTGAAGGTGTATAATTTAGTGGGAGTATTTATGAAATACATTAAATATCTCTAAATGATAATGGTATGAAATATAGATGTATATTTATTTGCATATTTGTGTAGAATGTTTTAAACTTTAATCATGTATAATTACTGCGATCTACCCCACTTAAAGAGAATAAGATTAACTTCTTTGACTTATCATGAGCTTAAGAATTGTTCTAAAGCAAGATCGGAAGTTATGCATTCTTAATAAATTCTATTCCTAAGATACCTAATGCTTAAAGGACGGACAAAGACATTAATTAGATTCATGTGGATGAATCAATGGATGTCAATTGTCCTACGACTTGCTACCAAATTTGGAACTTTAGAAGTATCTAAAACATTTGGATGCTTATATGATAAGCAATTACGTAGGAAGCGTTCCTACAAGCAAGAAAGGCAAGAAAAATTTGAGATTGATTAGAGCCTAACATTCATGTGATGACTGAAAGGTAAGTTAATAAGTTCTCATGTTTTGAACATGGAGAGACATATTAATTACCTTATTGGCTTGATAATCAAGTTAGTTTGGAACTAACAAACGGATTTGGTATTAATTCATAAGCGACATTTGATGTTTAAAATGCTAAGTCTTAATGTCAAATGGAAACCTTCTCAAACTCTAAAGGTTAATAAAGAAAATGATTTAAGATAAATGCAAGACAAGAGTTGTCAAGCCTAAAGGAAATATTTTTGGCTAAACCTAAAATCCTGAGGATGTAATTGCTACCATGGCAATATGATCGACCAATGAAAAAAATTATAATTTGAATTAAAAGATCAAAAGGAAGGGTAGTAGGACTACCACTTTAAGTATTTATGTTAAAGTTATACTTCTAAGTCCTTAGGTATTGGATACTGGATATGGATCCCACATTTGTATAAATGTGTAAGACTTGAAAAATAGAAAGACTACTTAAAAGGGTAAAGATTAACCTATGTGTTGATAATGATGCAAAGGTTTCAACATTAATCATAGGGACTTGCGAAGTGTCTTTACCTAGTGAGTTCATATTTGTTTTGAACCAATGTTGTGATGTTCCTACTTTAAGTAGAAATATTATTTTGATTTCTTCATTAGAAGATTATGGATATTTCTTATTTCGAATAAGAAAAATGTTCCATTAAAATGATTTGCTTTATTGTATTGCTAATCATATAATAGGACTTTATATCCTTGTCTTAGAAGAACAAAATAATGAGTATATAATGGAAATCTGAATATGAGGATGTAATCGTTACATTCTTAAAAGCATTATTGTCTATATCAAATGATAAGAAACACATATCTAAAATTCTGGATTATATGCTGGAAACAGCTGCGCTTACACTAATTTGAGTTTCAACTAAAGAGGTACATCACACCCAAATCTAGTTAATGTATTTTCATGGAATATCTTAATGATATTAATTTTACGCCCTTTTAAAGTACAAATCGTTTATTACTTTAAATAGCACTTTCTAGATAAATCGTTTATATATAAAGAACTAGTGGGAGTAAAATGTATCTCGAAGCGTTCGAGACCCAGAAAATGACATAGAACCTAAGATGGAAGTTGAACAAAGTTTCACAAAGAGTTGTGGAAATTCGTTCAAGTATACACAAGTACTTTGCATATATGATAGGATACTATCTATGACAAGAAATATTGATTTCTCCTAATAGAAAGTAATAAGGAAGATATCATTGCGAATGATTGACCTATTACCTATCAAGATGCAATGTCCACTCCAGACTTAGATCAATGACTTGGAGTCATAAAATCTAAATTGCAATCCATGTATGATAATCAAGTTTGGAACTTGATCGCTCTACCCTAAGGCTTAAAAAACCATAAGGTGGAAAGAAAGTTTTCTTGGAGAAAACGGACATGGATCGTAAGGTGCATGCTTATTAAGCAAGACTAATTTGAGAAAAGTTAATTCATAATTTCGATTATGATGAAACTTTATCACCCGTAGTCGTGCTTAATATTATTAGAATTCTAATTGTCATGACCTCATATTGCGAATATGAATTATGACAAATGGTCAAAACTATATTCCTTAACAGGAGCATACTTTATGATGTGTTTGATACAACCTAAAAGTTTTGATCCATAAAATTCTAATAAAATATGCAAGTTGCAGAAATCCATGAGATGGATTGAAGCAAACTCTTGGAGTGAAATTTTCATTTTGATGTAGCATTCAAAGAGTTTGAATTCATCAAATATGAGACTTGTGATTATAATAAATTTAGTGGGAGCATAACATTATTCCTAGTCTAATATATGTGGTTGACATATAATTCATTTTGAAATAGTTTCTCAATGAAAGACTTGAACAAAGCCGCCTATATCCTTGGACTGATTTATGGAGATAAATCTGAAAGGATGATTGGTTGAAGTCAAAGTACTAATATAGACACAATAGTGAAAAGTTCACTATGCAAGACTCTTGGAGAGGTTACTTGCAAATGTCTAATGGCATCACTCTTGACAAGATTTAGTCTTATTGGAAGACTAATAAGCAAGAGCACATGATTAGGATTCCATATGCTTTGGCAATTGGATCTATCATATAAGCCATGTTAATGTACTAAGACCAGATGTCTCATATACTTGGAGTATGATGAGATAATACCAATCGGTTTCTAGTGAAAGTCACTAGTTAAGAAACATCCTTATGTACTTGAGAAGAACCAAATGATGCATTCTTGATGTTTGATGGAATGAAAGATGATCTTGTAATAGTTACATAGATGCATTCTTACAAACCAACAAAGATAAAATATTGCAGTATAAATACATGTTTATGTTTAATAATGGTGTTAGAAGAGTTCTAAATATACCATTACTATTATACAAAAGGATTGAGTGTCTAATAGCATGAGATGCAACTGGAAATTTGTTTGGATAAGTAGACTAATTAGTAAACTAGAAATTGTTTCTAATATCACTAATTTAATGGACCTTCATTGTGTCAATAATCGTTATTGCACAAGTCAAGGGACTAATATCCTATCTAAACATATACTCGGACATTTCTATCTTATTCGAGAAATCGTCAAAGATGGGAGATGTCGAAATATACAAAATACCATATGATGAAAACAAGGATAATCATCTTACACAAGATCGCTTGCAATAATGACGGAGATCATAACTAAAGTTCAATGGGTATTGGATACATGTTGATTGGGCCTAGTACAAGTGGGAGATTGTTGGATATTATGCCCCAGGCCTTGAGAAAGGCCTATGCGTTACATCATAGCTTCATTGTTATAGAGATAACAAACCCGATTATTATATCTTTTGCATGTTTATTATAATAATCATTGTCCATAATACTTATGAAGGGCTAGCATGAGTTTAATAGATAATCATATGATGATTATGATGCATAGGATGCTGATTAAACTTGTGGGTGCTTGTTGGAGAACAAAGTACTGGATAGACCCGTTATGAGATTTATGTCATGGTCAAATGTCATAATTAAATCTCATATAGTTATATTACTTCAATCTTTAGACATGAGGTTATTACAGTCTTTCACTTGATGAACATTATGTTTGACATATTCAAACGCTGTCTTTAACCGGATAGTTATAAAGGGTATGATTGGCATAATATGAATCATGTAGGAAGGAGTAATAAGCCAAGACAGGATTTGTCCCTCTTAGGAGAGATGTAAAGATTGACCCCTCGATGAATAGTATTAATGAAATGCATGGTCGTGCTCAAATGAATTGATGAGATCAATGTCATTTGTATTATTAATATATTTGGAATCGAGAAAGCATTGAACAAGGTAAGTTGACCATTGACCATGGCTTACGCTTAATTGACATCGTGAGACAAAGAGATTATAATATGTTCTATAATATAGGAAAATTTGGATCTTCAAAGTTATACTAATTGGGTAATCATAATGGCTTGCTAGATTCCGCTTATGATTTAGGAGATCTGAACGGTTTGGGATCGTTGTCAACTTAGGATAATCCTATTGGGTCACTCACGCAGAACGGATTGAATAAGGCAAGGAAAACGAGAAAAATTGGATCCTACTGGAGGATCCGTACGAATGGTTTGGGAGCCACCAAACTGATCCGTACGGATGGTTTGTCCGGCAGGAACAGTTTTAGGTAACTTCTTGCTGATCAAGAAAACCTATTTCCTAATGAGATTAGGTTTCTTCCTTGGATATAATGGACGATTTTCAGTAGCCGAAAACATATGCTTCCACATTTATTTGAGAAATCAAAGAGAGGTTTTTTTGAGAGAAAAATACACATTATTTAAGGGTGATTATTCTCAATTATCAAACCATAATATTCATTCAAGGGAGATTGAAGAAGAGTTCTTCAAAGCAAAAGTTTTCAAGCCTAAAGGATCTAGCAATCGCGTCAAGAAGGAGTTCTTGAATCCGTTTGAAGTGTGGATACCAATAGAGGGTATTTTTCTTAATACCTAAGATCTTAAAGTTTCATTCCGAGCAAACAAGGTTAGAATTATTTTCGACTTTATTATAAATTATTTGATCATAGCGGATCCTGGCTTTGGGTTTTGTTCATGTAAAGTCTTCCGTTGGGCATGATCCGTTGAAACCCAACATTGTTTGGGGTGGGGCGGAAGTGGGTGGTGAGGTGACTATAGGTTGGACGCTAAGGTTTTGAGAGGTCTTGTTGGAGAAGAAAATAAAGAAAAAGAATGTAAATATAGTTTCGGCATTTACGTAGAAGTGACTGTGGTGGTGTTTCTGGGTGACGTTTAGCAAAAAGAGGTTATTGCCGAGGGTGATACGTAGTTGATGAAGGTGGGTTTTCATGGTGGGGCGGAGATGGCGGAAGCATGTGGTGGAGAGATAAAGGGGCGGCTAGGGTGGGTGTTAGTACCCGACCTGAAAATGAGTTTATTAGGACTTTCCCAAAAATACAAGGACTTTATAGGAATTAGAAACCTTGCAAAGACTTGTCCCGGATTCCCAAAATATCTCATTTATGGCAAAATCTATCAAATTAGGTAATAAATGGTTTCCTTAAAACCATGCAGAAACCCTAGCTTAAGAATCAAGTCAGCCGGCAGCCTTGGCCACGCGGCCAACATTGCTCCGCGTTGATCTTGGCCACGCGGCCACTCTTGTAACCGGCTTCAACAATGGCCAGGCGGCCAACCTTGCGCCGGATGATCTGGACCATCAGATCTTCCCCTCAGTTTACTATATAAACCAACTCCATGCTATTGGTTTAAGGGTCCGATTTTGAGAGCTCTAGATCCGAATTTGAGAGTTCTTAAACACTAATTTTGCTCTCTAATTAGCATTCAAACCTCCAAGAAGATCAAGGTTTATTTCTTGCCAACATAGGTAAGTTTTCTAACTTATTTCTTCACGTTCTTGCATTATTTCTAATGTAGATCTTTAATATTCATGTTCTTGCATGTTTATTCATAGTTTCTTCATGAGCTTTGCATGTTCATATATGTTCTTCGCATGTTCTTCGTGTTCATAGATTAAAACCTTATTTATGCTATATTTAGGGTTGCGATGTTCATAATTACATGTTATTTCATAGCCGATGATGATCGATGATTCATCAACCCGAGGATGATCTAGGAACTACTTCTAAACCCTAATCTTTAGGTAATTCCCCCCTCATTATGCATGATCCCGATTCTTCTGCCTATTCTAATTCTCTGCGAACTACGCTGACCTGAGCTTCTCACATTGAGAGGAACGTAGGCAATCTTCAGATCCGGTCTAAATCACTAACACACTACTAACACATTCATCATGATAGAAAGACCGATCAATTCGGGCAATAGGAGTGATAACGTCCAATATTCTTCTCTTGTTGTAATTTGACCCCCGAACCCATTAAACATGCTTTTTTCAATGTTTTGGCTTTAATTAAAACGGCGTGGCGACTCTCATAATTTTAATGTCGTTAAGAATATTCCTTTTGTAAATAAAAATAATCACAAGATACTTCCCATGCGTCGCTTCATCGGAAAGGGGTATTCACAGTGGCGACTCCGCTGGGGACAGCTTTGAAACTTTTTCAAACTTAGTGGGTCTAACTTTTGTTCACATCATGATGTCTGCCATGTTCTAACATGCACCTTACACTTTGCCATGTTCTCACATGCACACACTTTGCCATGTTCTCACATGCACCTTACACTTCTGTCATGTTCACACATGCACACACCTGCCATGTTTACACATGCACACACCTGCCATGTTTACACATGCACCCTACATACACTTGCCATGTTTACACATGCACACACTTGCCATGTTTACACATGCACACACCTGCCATGTTTACACATACACCTCACATACTTGCCATGTGCACACATGCATCCTCCACAAACCTGCCATGTTTACACATGCACACACCTGCCATGTTTACACATGCACACACCTGCCATGTTTACACATACACCTCACATACTTGCCATGTTTACACATGCATCCTCCACACACTTGCCATGTTTACACATGCACACACTTGCCATGTTCATACATGCATCTCACATACCTTGCCATGTTTACACATGCACCCGCGCACTCCGCCATGTTAATACTTGTACCTTGTACCTTGTACCATGTACCCTTGTTATCATCGCTTTAGTTTTAGGGTCAAACAAAACTCTGCTATGCTCCCTTGTACATTATTCTCTCTCTCTCTCTCTCTCTCTCTCTCTCATGCATTGCATTGCATCATCCTAACATCAAAAACTTCTCTATTTTCTCCTTAAAAAGAATTAGTTTCTTGCCACACACTACCACTAGTCCGTGTCAGCACTGCACAGGTCCCCATTACCCGGAGTATTCGATGTGCAGGAATTTGTGCGCTACTGTCGCCCTCTTTTCGAGTCACTCGTCTACTCCACTCACCGTGTACGTTCCGCGAGCGGTGGGAACCTTTTACCTAACCCGTGTCAACCCACACTAGTATAGGTAACACACCTAGGTTTTGACCGGTTGGTTTGGCTAGCTTTTTCTTAATAGTCAATTAACGTACTGTCCATGTCGAGTCATCCCCAAGTCAATGATGAATCGAGATCTTTGAGAGAAAGTGCACAAAAAAGTGATTTCCTTATAAGGGACGTGCCATGGTGAGATGAGTGTTTATTGTCAAGATCTCCGCTCATCATTAACTTGCGTAGGATGTAACATAGACGTCACGTTAAATGCCTTTAAGGAAGGGTTAGTCGTAGGATCCGATGGTTGGTGGAAGCCGCTTGCCCTATAGGACCCTCGCCCAAATTGTCCGTTTGGGGGTGTGCAATGCAGGTGAAAAACGAGGGGTCTATAGACGTAATGATGGCCTCCACTGATCGTAGTCTCCTAACTAGTTGCGAAAAAGGGGTACCCCTTCCAACCAATTAGGATGTAAATAGTGTATGTTTTTGTAAATTAAAATATACTTTGCATGAGCCTGCCCCCTCTCCTAAATCTCCATTGCCCTTCAACCTTTCAGCAAAGCAAGTTTGGATCCGTTCGGGTGGTCGACTACAACGTGAAGCTTCTACTCCGTCCACGTTCTCAGTCTCGTCATCAGCAATGTCAACTCCTGCTTCAGCTTCAGCCTCTGCTCCTCCTGCAAGTGCCGCCGAACTCAACACCGAGGCTACTCTCAATGGTATTCCCCCAAGCCTCCAGAACTTCCTCGCCGGTCTCGAAGCAAAGATCAAGAATCTCGAGGAAAGCAACAAGATGCTGGAAGACCAGAACCAACAGTTGAAGGGTCACATTCAACAAAAGGGAACTAAGCTGGTGCCCGATGGAGAGAATTTCATTTATGTCGAGGATGAAGAGGTCAATACCAACTGTCCCCCCAACACCAATGCTACTGCCTTCCCATTCCCAAGCTACCGCAATGTTCCACCTCCTTCTCTCTACACCCAACAAGGTTTCACTACCATGAGCAAGAACAAGGCCGTCTATGAACCTTCCCCTGAACTGCTTGGCGGCTACCTCTCCGCTAGCAAACTACCCGCACCCTCGTTGCCTCTGAGTATTGGGATGGCCGCTGCTACTGTTTCCACTACTCCTCCCGTCACTCTGTCAGAAACTATCCCCGACATCTCCAATCACCCTGTGGTTATGGCCATGCAAGAGCAAATGCGAAAGTTGATTGAGACCGTAGATAAGCAAAGTGCACCGACTACCAAGACAATCAACCCTAGCCAAGTGGGGGCTCTCCCCAAGAATTTCAAGATGCCTAAGGTGGCAATGTTTCATGGTGACTCGTGTCCTAAGACTCATTTGGATAGTTATGTGTTGGCCATGAGGGCTCGTGACTGCACCAACGAACAAATGGCTCGCGTATTTCATAGCACTTTGGATGGTATAGCTCTGCGTTGGTTCTTGGGCTAGAACCAAGCGAGAGGCAAACGTGGGATCAGATCAGCGCTATTTTCTGTGAGAAGTATCAGGCTAACTTGGATTGGCATGTGAATCGAACGGATCTTGAGAACACTATGCAAAATCCCGGCGAGGCTATTTATGATTTTTACAAGAGGTGGAAACCATCGGTTGTGTGAGGTCCAATACCCACCAAAGGCGAAGGAACAGAAACAGATTTTCTACAAGTGCCTGCTACCGGAGATGAAAGCAGCTATAGGTAATGGTTACTTCCCTGATTTGCGGGAAATGGTTGACGCCGGAGTAAGGTACGAAGCAGGGTTTACTGGGATTGTGCCGCCAAAGGAAAGTCCAAAGACCAACAACAACAACTCCTTCCGCTACAAGGCTCCTACTGCGCCTGCGCCTCCTAGGGGTGGAAAGGAGGCCGTCGGCCAAGTGAATATGGTCCAGAAAGAGGTCCCGTTAGATGTTCAAGCCGTAACAAGGAATGGGGCTCCGCCGCAAAGAGAGAGGGAGCACTTTGACGATTTTGGAATGCCTATGGGGAAAGTCTTTGACGTGTTAGTCAAGAGAGGTCTCATCAAGCCGTTAGAGAATTACCAACCTGCCTACCCAAGAAGTGATTTGGACGCCTCCAAGTTCTGCAAGTATCACAAGCACATCGGGCACACAACGGATGGTTGTATTCAATTGAAGCGCGTAGTACAAGGGTTGATCAATGACAAGAAGATTGAGAAGCCGAAGGGTCCTAATGTGGTGAATAACCCTCTTCCTAACAATGGGGTGGGATGAATATGGTGCAAACATGCGAGATCAGTATCCTAGAGCTCATGGATGCCTTTGACAAGATAGGGCTCACGATGGTGGATATCTTCATGGCATTGGTGACGTTAGAAATGCTCGAACCGTTAGAAGGACACCTCCCCGTCTTGGTTGCGATTTATCAAAGTTTTGCCACCACCACAAGTGCACCGGTCACACTACCGAAGAATGTTTTGAACTCAAGAAAGCCGTGCAAGAGCTCATCCACAAGGGAGTAGTCGAAGACCCTAGGGATTATGTAGCTAGCAATGTACTCATGGTAGAACTTAGTGAAATCAGTGATCCGGCCGAGCCTGTTGTGGCGGACTGTGATGAGATGGGTTGTATTTCAATGACTAATAATAAAGAATCTTCTTGCTACTTGTTGTCTTTAGAAGAACTAGTGAGTGAAATCGAATCTCTAGGAGAAGAGAGTCCCAAGCCCTCTCAACCTCTTTCTTGGGCCGAAATCTTCGAGGAGGCCGAAAAGACCGAAGTTTCGCCCCCTTGTCATGACTCGTCATTGTCTTTAGAGGAGCTACGTGCGGAAGTTTGTCTCCTTACAAGATCCGGTCAAGTGTACCAATCCGACCCGAAGGGTGCAAAGAAAGTCTTTGGGAAGGAACCCGAGCAAGCCGACCTAGACAAAGAAGACCCTATCCTCACTCAACTCAAACAAACCCAAGCCCATATTTCACTATGGTCCCTACTCACCTCCTCCCTAGCCCATCACCTCATGCTCGAGCAAAACCTCGCCGCCACTATGGTACCATCCACTATTACCCCGGAAGACGTCACCCACATGATTGGTAATACCCACTATGGAAACATCATCACTTTCTCGGAGCTAGACAAGCCAGTGTTCGGAGTTGATCATAATGAGCCTTTGTACATCACTGTCGAAGTAAATGGCAAGAAAATTCCCCGTGTATTCATTGACAATGGTTCTGCTATTAATATCCTGCCTTCAAGGATGATGGATGTGGTTGGCGTTCATGGTGTTGATTTACGTCCATCCAAGCAAACCATCAAAGCCTATGACTCTACATGCCGCGCCGTGATAGGCGAAGTCACCTTGCCCATTTCCAAAGATCCTGCCAACCGATTTCCACGTCATCGACATCCCCGCAACCTTCTCACTCCTCCTCGGCCGGCCATGGTTACATCAGTCGGGCGCTGTCCCATCTTCCCTGCACCAGTGTGTGAAGTTTCAATCTGGTAATGAAGTGACCATCATCTACAGTGATCTTGTAACTGCCCAAGGGACGGACACCAAGGGCGTTCCTGTCTTACAGATTCAGCATGGGGAAGAGAGCCGACTCTTCAATGGCTTCGAAATAGTCGCTCAAGCACAGATCTGCACCATCGACCTCACCAAAACAACGGACAAAGTGGCACCTGTTGTCAAGATACTGCGTAACATGGGTTTTATACCGGGGCTGGGGCTAGGTAAGAACTTGCAAGGCCCCACAGAATTGGTTGAAGAGATTAATCATCGAGGGTTGTTTGGTCTAGGATACACCCTTACTCTTGAAGACAAGATGGAGCAACAAAGGATAGAATTGCTTAAAAAGATGAAGCTTCCCTACAAAAAGCCTGAAATGCGGCCATACCGTCTGTCCCTAATAGCTACTTTGTTAGGGAAGGCGAGGAGTTTTCGTGTTTTGAGTTCGCAGAGCCATGGATTGACCCCACTGGGAAGTTGCAGAAAGGGTTCGAGATTTTCAGAGATGTGGAATTCGATCGGTCCAACATGAAGCTGACTTACATGGAATATGACAAAGCCACGGGCAGAATTAGAACCATCAGGCATGAGTACTCCACCAAGGTTGCAGAAGACTTGGCAGATCAACTTGAAGCCACAACCCTTGACAAGCCAGCAAGAGAAGCCGCAGAAACTCCAAGTTTGACTGAGACGTGGGACGGCCAATATCTGCTTCAACATCTGGGTAATCTGGGGCTGCACGAGGACATGGTTGCCGTCATCGAGGATGATTCTGAAGATAAGGTGGACCCAAGGACATTGGTGGTACCCATGGGGACAAGCTCAAGAATTGGTGCATCATTGGGGGACCTATAGCTACTCCGGAATTTATGGTGGGAACACTGGGGCTTACTCCTTCTCCTGTCGCCACTCCTGCAGCATCTCCTGTCACTCGCTCAAAATCCCCATCCCCAGAGTCTAGTGTTTTACATTTTGAATTTGAGTCTTCCTCTAAGTCTGACGACCTTACGTCTGAAGACTATGATCTTGTTGCAAACGCTATTTTCCCTTTTGCTATGAATGAAACCCTCGACCTTTCCGAGTATCCCTCCATAGTCCTCTTTTAACTGATAAATTGGCTAATAATCAAACTAATGATATACACTTAGTTAATAATGATTCATTAGAAGAGGCAGACACAACACATTAAATGATGAATACATTAAAGAGATTTCAGAACAGGTTATTAATCAAAAATCTCGAGCCCAAGCTGCCGATGAGGTGTTAACATGCGTGAATTTGGGGACCGAAGCCGAGCCTAAGGAAACGCAGATTGGAAGCTTCTTCAGCGGAGCCGAAAGGGAAGCACTGATTGAGCTACTCAAAGAATATGTGGATGTGTTTGCATGGTCGTATAAGGACATGCCGGGGCTCGACAACTCGATCGTAGAGCACAGAATCCCGACGGCACCAGACGCTAAGCCAGTCAAGCAGAAGCTGCGCCGCATTAAGCCGGAATGGTCTTTGCAAGTGAAGGGGAGATTGAGAAGCTACTCCGTGTGGGTTTTATCAGGGTGATCGAGTATCCAACGTGGTTATCAAATCTGGTGACTGTCAAGAAATCCAACGTAAAGTCAGAGTATGTGTGGATTTTCGGGATCTCAACAAAGCTACGCCAAAGGATGACTTCCCCTTGCCAAATATCGACATTTGGTGGATGCGACCGCCCATTGAGGTCAAGTCGTTTGTTGATGGGTTTGCCGGCTATAACCAAATCAAGATGGCCGAGGAGGACCAAGAAAAAACAGCTTTCACCACCCCATGGGGACTTTTTGCTATACCGTCATGCCATTTGGGCTGAGGAACGCTGGGGCTACCTACCAACGGGCAGTTACAACTTTATTCCACGATATGATCCACAAGGAGATTGAGGTGTACGTGGATGACATGATTATACATTCAAAAGGGTCTGGGGGCCAGCACTTGATAGATCTCAGAAAATTCTTCAACAGGTTGAGAGAGCACGCCATGCGTTTGAACCCGGCAAAATGCACCTTTGGAGTTCGTAGAGGGAAAGTATTGGGTTACATGGTCACCGAGAATGGGATCGAAGCCGACCCAAGGAAGATTCAAGCCATCCTGGAGATGAAGCCACCCCGTACCGAGACAGAGATAAAGGGATTCATGGGATGCCTGCAATACATCAGTCGGTTTATCAATCAGCTGACCACCATCTGCGAACCGATTTTCAAGCTAATGAGGAAAACAGCCAGTGTGGAGTGGATCATGACTGTCAGATAGCCTTCGAAAGGATCAAACAATATTTGGTGAATACCCAATCCTGCGCCCGCCGCATAAGGAGAAGCCGTTGCTACTATACTTAACTGTGACAGATACCGCCGTCGGAGCCATGTTAGCACAAGAAGCCAAAGATTCCCGGATTGAGAATGCAGTGTACTTTGTCAGTCGAAAGTTACAAGGCAGCGAGCTCAATTACTCCGCGCTCGAGAAGACCTGCGTAGGCCTAGTATGGGTGGTGACGAAGCTCAAGCACTACATGGTATCCCATCCGATCTTACTAGTCTCGAAAATGGATCCTATCAAGTACCTGTTCGATAAACCATCCCTTTCTATGAGACTCGCTAAATGGTCAGTATTCTTGGAGAGTGTTCGACATTACTTATGTACCGAGGAAGGCAATCAAGGGGAGGGCAATGGCCGATCAGCTCGCAGACGCTCCGAGCACTGAGACGAGAGGACCCGACCCCGAGTTCCCGGATGATGACATTTTCGCAATTGAGGTCGCAGAAAGGTGGCAATTATTCTTTGACGGGGCTGCAAACAAGCGAGGGAATGGAGTCGGACTCCTACTTATTGATCCCAAAGATGAGCACACTCCCATAGCCATCAAGCTAACTTTTCAGCAACCAACAACGCCGCCGAGTATGAGGCGTGTATAGCCGGATTGGAGGCCGCCCTAGAGCGCAACGTAAAAGAGTTAGAAGTGTATGGAGACTCTGCTTTGATCATTAACCAAACGGCGAAGAGATGGAAAACTATTGATCCTTGCCTGCAGCGGTACCAGGTTACATGGATGAGTTGATAGCACAGTTCAAAGAAGTTTAGCTTCCATTTCCTGCCACGAGACAGAAATAGTTCGCGGATGCTCTAGCCACATGGCCTCCTTAGTTGAAATTCCAGAAGGAAGGTCCGTGAAACCATTCAGGGTTGGACGAAGGGAGAACCCCGCCTATTGCTGTGAGATCCAGATCGATGCCGAGGTAAACGGAGATCAATGGTACGCCCAAATCTACAAGTTCCTTAAGCACGGAGAGATGTCCCTTGACGGAGATGTGAAGGCCAAGAGTCTGCAAGCACTCAAAAGGTTGGCGGGGCAGTTTGTGCTGTTAGACGATACTTTGTACAAGAGGCATTACGATGGTCTGTTGCTCTTATGTGTTGACAACAAGAAGCTGAAGCAATAATGGAAGAAGTACACAACGGGTTGTGCGGACCCCACATGAATGCAAGGATGCTTAGACAGAAGATCACTCGGCTGGGCTATTATTGGATTACCATGGAGACAGACTGTATTCAATGGTTCGACGGTGTCACAAGTGCCAAGTATGCTCCAACCTCAACCACATCCCCCCACACGAACTGTATAGTTCCACCACGCCTTGGCCATTCGCCACGTGGGGTTATCGACATTATTGGGAAGATCTCGCCGGCCGGCAGTAATGGTCATGAATTCGTCCTCGTCGCGGTCGACTACTTCACAAAGTGGGTCGAAGCTCAGTCTTACAAGGTGCTGAATTCCAAGAAGGTAGCGCAGTTTATCAAAGAGAATATTATGTGTCGGTATGGGGTTCCTAACCTCATTATATCAGATAATGGCAGTCATTTCGAAGCCGAGTGTGCTCGCTTGCTTGTAGAATTCAAGATCGAACGAAAGAAATCTTCCCCATACTATCCGCAGACTAACGGCGCGGTTGAGGCGGCCAACAAGACGATAGAGCAGATAATTCGCAAGATGGCTTCGCAAGGACGGGATTGCCCGAGAAGTTACCATTAGCACTTGGGGGTACAGAACGTCAGTCCGCACCGCTACTGGAGAGACCCCTTACGCTTTGACATACGGCATGGAGGCAGTGCTCCCTATTGAGTTGGAGGTGCCATCTTTGAGGGTCTTGCTCGAGAACCAAGTGAATGAGGTAGAATGGCTTCGTAGTCGCTATGATCAATTGGCAACACTAGACGAACGCAGATTGAAGGCCATGGAACATGTCCGGGCTATCAAAGGAGAACGACAAGGCCTTCAATAAAAAGGTCAAGCCTGTTGACATAAAGGAAGGAGACTTGGTGCTTCAAAGCTCGCTTACCCAACAAATTCACCCCCTCGGGAAATGGGCCCCCACTTGGGTAAGGCCGTTTGTGGTACAGAAGATCTTCTCCGGAGGAGCGGTCAAAATGGCAGATTT
>JAOWBW010000555.1:605231-865036 GCA_026119855.1 Campanula takesimana
TTTACTGATTCATTAATCTACTAATTTATTTTTTGGAGTGCCATGAAATCTGTTAAACATTTGTTTAGTTGACAGATTATTCCAAAATCACATGGATCGTTTGGCAAAGGTTTTTAAAATTATAAATTATCCCAGCACGTAGTAATAATAAATATGACTTTTAAAAATATAATATTAAATTGCATGAAACGTGGTAATGATTGGAATGTAACGTAAAGGAGGGAAGAGTTATGGGTCAAAATTCAATTGCAGGAATCCATCAGTTAGGGAAAGGAAACAAGCAAACGTTAGATATTCGCTTGCAAGTAAAGAAGAAGAGTAAATAAACAAAATTGAAGGAAATACTTGCATCACATATTTTAAAAAATTGTAATCCCCTGGTCTCGATTTAAATTTATTATTTCTTTTTTAATATGTTTTAATTTATAATTTATAGTTGTTTTATTACTTAAAATAAATAATAAGACTCATTTGTATTTTGTCATTCTCGAAACAATAACACTCTACCTTCTTTCTTTTTCCTACGGAGTTTTGCTCCTATGTAATGAGCAGTGTCGATTCACACACATCACCATTATTTTTAGGAGCAATGCTAGGGGGCACAAAATAAGCTCACAAAATGAGTTGGCGATATTTTATTGGTTGAATCGATAATGGACTCGCCACACTCTATTTAAAAACACCAATAAAATCATGACACCTAGTATTTTGTGAGCAAGATTTTGTGACTTTTTTGTACCCCTGGTATTATTCTATTTTTAGCTCAACTTGGATAACTTTTTGTCGAAAGAAACCCACATTTTACAAAATCGATCTTGGCCTCACAAGAAGAAGGGGAGCTCGACCACCCCGTCACCTCTACTCAACCTAGTGATAAGCAATTACTCTCTATGTACCAAAATAAATGTCTTACTTTTTATTTTCGTTTATCCCAAAATAAATATCATCTTACGAAAAATAGTGCATCAAGTTTGGTGATCTTCTTATATTATCCATTTTAATATGCACGAGTATCGCAATGTCATACGAGGTATACGAGGGGTCGCTATAATATGAATAGATTGGGGCAATCAAAGAAACATAACTAACAGTTTAAAAATATTGACTTCAACTATGACATTTATTCCGGGGCAGAGGGAGTACCAGCGTTTTAGAACACATCGGAATTTTCTTTAAGTGCGAAAATTAACTACTCCCTCAGTCCGTCAAAAAATGTGTTGGTTCAAGAATTAAGGAAAATGTGATGTGTTGATAGTTGGGTAGGAAAGAGAAAGTGGGTTAGAGAACAATGGCGGACCCAGGAATTTTTCTGAAGGGGGCAAAATTATTTTTATTAGTGTAAGGGGGCAAGAAAAAAATTTAGTGTATTTTTTCCTTCACTGAAAGGGGGGCAAATATTAATTTATTACACTAATTAATTTAAAATTTATAAAAATTGCACTAGTAAAAAAAAAATGGCAAACGGGGGCCGCGGCCCCTTTACCCCAAAGGGTAGGTCCACCAGTGGTAGAGAAGAGTTATTTGATAATTGTTGTGAGTATGACATGTAGGACCTACTTTTTATTTTAAGATTTTGACTCTTAAAATGGGACGCCATTTTAAGAAATTTTTTACTATTACTCCCTCCATCCCAGTTTAAGGTTATTACTTTTCTTTTTGGTATGTCCCAGTTTAAGGTTCTTAGTTGCTTTATTCCTTAAATGGCAAAAGATGAATAGTGTATTGGACATTATTGTCCTCATAAAGTTTATATACTCCCTCCGTCCCACCCGAATTAAGATTTTTGGGTTGGGCATGGGGATTAAGAAAAAAGTGTTAGTGAAGTAGGTGTTGTGAGTATGAAAAGTGAAATAGGAGAGAGAAAGTGGGGTAGAGAATAATGAGTGAAAAGTTGTTGTGAGTGTGAATGTGGGCCCCATTAAATAAAACATTTTTATTTTTGGGTTGTCCTAATTCGAATGGGACACCCAAAATGGAAATTTATCCTAATTCGAGTGGGACGGAGGGAGTATTACAAAAAGCCCATCACTTAGTCATCTACTTTTCACCCATTTGCATTATGAATGGACAATTATATCATCGACCCACTACTATTATTGACCCAATTTTGCTTAGATTTCTTAATAAGCGTGCAAAGTCAAACTAAGAACCTTAAACGGGGACGGAGGGAGTAAAATGGGACAGAGCGAGTATATTTACGACTGCCATTTAACAAGTCAACATTGCGTTTGTAGTCCAACGGTTAGGATAATTGCCTTCCAAGCAATAGACCCGGGTTCGACTCCCGGCAAACGCAAGTTTTATTCTTCTTTTTTTTTTTTTTTTTTTTTTTTTTTCATGAATCACTTTTCATATCATCATGTTTATCAAGCATGAATAAATAAACACCAATCATCTTGTCTTTCCATATTTGTCATATTTATCTAAGAAATACAAGCTCTACACTGATTTAATAGGAAGGATAGGGAACTTCTCCCTCCTTCCCAACCAAAATATCCTTCTCACTTGTTTTGCCGTTGTCACGAATGAATTTTAAACAATAATTACATGTTAATTTAATTATAGAAATGAAAATCTAAAACTTGTAATTAATCCACAGATAGTTAAATCCGCCTAAAATTATTGTTCAAAGTTCATTCGTAATAACGAGAGAAAACAATGGGAAGATCGTTTTGGGTCAGAGGGACGTAGTTATCATCTTTAACAATTTTGAAAGATATGTAACATTGTACAGGGTACCAAACTACGAAAATACCATGATACATAAAATTAATCATCTAATATCCAGACCCAGCTAGCTTGGTAGTGAGTAGTAACAAAACTGCAAAAATTGCGAAAATTTAAGTACAACATACAATATATTTTCTTGGCTTTGGCTGGGGATACACCAAGAGGAAGAATCCATTCTGGTTTGACAGACTAGCCTTGAGCCATAGCTCAGCTAAGAGGGGGAATGAATCCAGTTTTAGCAGATATAAGTGGTCGACATTTTGCATCGTTGGACAGATTCATCTGCTTTTACATGGCTCGAGTGTGTTGGCTCTACTTTCCAGAGCCATGACTCTGAGACGTGTGACGAGTTTGATCAGTCCCTGCAAAACCATGGTAGAAAAGTAGAGTTAGCCTCTAAGGTGCAATCTTAGTCCCGTCTAACTGTAATAAACAAACTAGAGTAATATGATGAAAGTACAAGCAAGAAAAGCATCGTCCCTAAAATGTTTAATTGGTCAAATGGGAGTATTTTTTGGGATGAAAAGGGTATTAGTAAAAAACCATACTCCCTCCGTCCCATAACAAACTTCCCTTTTGGCCATTTTGGGTGTCCCATTGGAAAGTACCATTTCCCCAAAAAAGAAATATGTACTCTACTTTCTCTCTCCTTCCCACGCAAAACTATCCACTTACCATAGTTTTAATCCACAAGATGAACATAATCCTCACAATTTTGTGAATTGGAACACCTCGTACAACCAAAATATCATGATCACTTAAGAATGGGGCAATAGGAAGTTGTTGTCATCATATACTCCCTCTGTCCCAGAAAGATAGTCCCATTTAAGTTAATGTTCAAGGGACTACATACTCTGTAGCATGCAAACAAGTATGTGGTGAACATCTGGGAAATTCCAAAAATTGAAGCCTCGCATTTTCAGCCTAATATTCATCAATCTTTAGGTAAAAAAAAAAAAAAAAACCCATGCCTTTCAACCATAAGCCTGAAGAACTTACAAAAAAGAGGAATCTCCAGATATTATATTTAGTAACCTTTTCATTAGAGTTATAAGGGTGCTACTAGTCTTTCGAGGATTGCCCCAGTCCCTTCATAATACTCAGCAGTTCCATATTATATGAATTCAGCAGCTTTAAGTGTTCAACTTCAATCTATGTTCAATGAGTGGTATGAAAGAACCCGATGCAATGATGAAGCTACATGATTCTTTGTCCAGATTATGCTTCCTTCTCTGAAGTCCTTAAAACTGCTTTACGTATTATAATATGAAAATTCTACTCCTTAAATATCCTTATTTTCCCAAACAACCCTCTTATAATTAATAACTCTATCTAAGAAAAACTAAAAGAGCCATAATAACTATACCCAAAATACCAATCACCACCAAAAAAAGTTCTTGAATATTAATGAGGCTGTTCAACATCTCATATTCTTTTTCATTTCACAGCTGAAATTGATCACGTAAATTATATTAGATCAAACGCCCAGGTTGAGAAATTTCTAACCTAAACGGAACCGGGACAGTCAAGAGCAAAATCCCACACGCCGGTTCAGCGGCCAACTTACACCCAGACAATAGTTCTTACCATTCTTCTCCTTCTTTTACGTCCGAAGCATTTTTTTACCGGGTTATCAGGTATAAAATCAGTTACTGCTTGATTCAAGAAATCATAACAAAAGAGAATAATTGCTTCTAAAGCCCAAAATCAAAATCATCCACTTTTATGCAATTTGCATCCAGTTTGGCCAAAACTTTACATCAATCAACAGCACCCTCATCTCCAGCTGTTGACCTCGTCAATTAGTACAAAAGTGAAGAGAAATGTCAGGGGGACAAAATGCTCACAAAATCTCGATAACAAAGTCATAGTTGCCAATCATTGACTGGTGTTCGAGTCATTTAAATATTTGCACCCACATAGTACACATGCGATCAAGGACTACCAACTAGGATTTTCTGAGCGGTGTTTTGTGAGCATCTTCTGTCCCTAGTATTACTCAAAAGCGCTCAGGTTTACTCATGATGGCATTCAACAATCTAGATTTCCAAGTGACATGAGATTCTGTACAGCTCTGTGAAGGTTTTCTTCCCTTCAAGAACCGTTGATTCCACTGAAATTCTCGACGCTCGGGGAGTTAATGATCAAAGACTACTTTGAGTATATTGGTGTCTCTGGTGTGGTGCTCTAGAACTATGGGTGTTCAACCTAAGTGTGTCCTCTTTACCTTCTCCACATTATCTTCCTTTCCTCAGTTTCACAATCGGAGAAACGCTCGTGTTTAATCCTAACTTTAGAAACCAAAAGACTTCAAAGCAACTATGTTTAGTTACCTCAGTTGCTCTTCATGGTCTCACAAATCCATGAAAAACGTCATGCATCACTCATCCCCTCCTTCCACCCACCAAATGCTAAATTTCTTATGTAATTATGGCCAGCTTATACGAGATTTACAAGTTTGCCCCGCATTCAAGATTTTAACAATTTTTCTTATTGAAGCATTCTACTACATCTCATAAGTCCCTTAAGTTATACTAACCATAAGTATTTTAGTTAAAGTCAGAATTCTATTCTACATGAAAATTGACATTTTCACCAAAGCCTCTATTCTCTATGATCAAGAAAAATAAACCAATGCCCCTCATGAGTACAGATCCTCATTCAGGTATTGTCCACATCTAAACTGAAAGTTCTTGTTCCACGGAGTTGGCCCTAATAAGGGAGGCCATATAAATCACGACTCATGAGTAATAGACAACATATGAAGCACAAGAACAACTTTATCCGGCAAAAATATCCACAAGCAAAAGTTGCAAAAAGTCTCATTAAAAGAAAAAATATCCTTCAAGTAAAGGAATAGAGTTCTTACCAGTATTTGATTAAGCCATCCCAACCACATGTAGCAACTTTACTTGTTTCCAACGGATGCCACTCTACACCAATACAAACTCCCTCATGACACTTGAGAGTTCTGAAGACTTTGCAACTTTTCCAATCCCAAAACCAGCACTTTCCTTCACCATCTCCAGACATGACAAACCGCCCATCTGGTGAGAAATTGACCTGACAAGCATACCCAGCCACTATATGCCCCGTAAACCTCTTCTTCTTATTCAGCTGAAATCTCTCCCTAGTGCTATAAATAAGAATCTGATTGTCCAAACTCTGTGCTGCAAGCCAATTTGAATTTGGGTGGAGTGAAATAGCTGGCATAGAGTGCATGTGAGGTTCACTTATATACTTGATAACTACAGGAATACCAAATTCCCAAACACGAAGAGATTTATCATCACTGGACGTCACAAATCTTCTGTTATTATCAACAAAAGTTATGGTATTCACTGCCCCCAAATGTTGATCATACTCCTGTGTTATTTGCCCACTATTCATATCCCACTGAACAATTTTCTTATCACTCATACCCGCCAAGAGAATATTTTGCTTATCATCATCTGGATTAAGCTTTACAACATAAGGCACCTTTCCAGTCGAAAACGAGGATATAACCTGCCCTGTTTCTGTATCCCAATACTTAATATTCTTATCATACCCAGCAGTTAAGAACTTAGTCCCATCATTGCAAAATGATATATCACGAACCGCCTTCGAATGGCCCATATAAGTTCTCATACACTTCCCGGAATTATATACATCCCATATCTTCACTTTTGTATCCATACCAGCAGATAAAATCAAATGCCCATGTTTAGGGAAGAACCTGATGGCTGAGACCCCCTTGGTGTGCCCACTCCAAGTATGCACCAATCTCTTCGGAATATAACAATGCTCATTAGAAGCCTTGGCATCCTTAGGTGGTGCAATCCATGACCTACCCTGATAATCTCTCTCCTCTTTCCCATGAAACGTACTCTTCTCCGCCACAACCTCCCCTTTCTCTTTCTGCCCATCTTTCTCCTCACCTTTCTTTTTCGCATACTCTTCTGCATACTTCTGCTGTTCCTCAGTCAATTCACCTTGCAATCCCTCTTTAGTACCCCACCATGGGCTCTTTCGGTTCTTCAACAACCAAATATCTGAAGCAGGGTTCTGAACCTCAGGCTCATCAAGCCCAACATCACCTTCTCTCTCCAAAGCTTCCTTCTTTTTCTCGAGCTTTCGCCTCTTCTGCTCACTCTGTGGTAAATTATACACAGAAGTCCCATCATTCTGCTGCAACGCATCCAAATCGCCAACGTAATTGTACCCAGCCGACCCAGACGGATCGGCGGCGTACCCGTATTTATAAAAAGTGTTATACTGTTCATCAAACACAAACGAATCAATAGAAGCGTCTTCTACAAACCCTAATTTGTGATTTCTCATACCTTGCGCAATGCCGTCTTTGGCGTAGGGATGGGCGGGACCTTGGATTGGAGCCCAGAGCTGATCGTAAGTCGGATTGAACGCAACAATGTGTTGGGTAGGGTCAAGGGGTTTCGTCAATGATGGATTAGAGCCGGCGACGGTGAGGGAGAGTGCCGTGTCGTCGACTTTCGGGGCGGCAGATTTGGAAGGAAGTGATATACGAGTTGGGGATGAGTCCGGAGATTCCGGCGATTTCGCGTCGTCGTCGGCATCGTTGTTGTAGGACATCAGCAGATCCATGGCGGGCGATGGAAGATTGAGAATCAAAAATGAAACCCTAGAATTAGAAAATCTTAGTCAAACCCCGGACGTTCTTCTGGTGATAAGTTCAGCCTTTTGTCCAAACAGAGTACGTATAAAATGACCGAAACTCCAAAGATGAAAATAAATTCCAACCTAATAATTAAATTATCGCACTTACTGTATTCCCTCCGTCCCAAAACACCTTGCTCCATTTTAGAGATGCGCGGGAATTAAGGAATGAGTATAAAAATTCAAAAGTAATGTGAGTGGGAAAGAGGTTGTGAGTAGGATAAGTTGAATGGGATTTACAAGTGGGGTCCAAAATTAAGTGTGCGAGTATGACAAGTGGGGTAGGGAGAATAGAAAAATAATAAAATTTGAACATTTTAGGAAATGAGATTTACCAATGGGACTCTCAAAAAGGAAATAAGTGCAAGGTGTTTTGGGACGGAAGGAGTATCATTTACTCTCGTCCAACCAAGAAAGATAGCCTCAATTTTTTCGTTGAGGAGGTCTCATGTGCAACCGTCGCACCGTGCGACGGCGCCAGGCGAGCCTCTGCCGATTTTTTTTTTTTTTTTTTTTTTTGTTGTCACCCAAAACTTTTTTTCCCACCCAACAAAAGTAACACTTATTATAACGAAATGTAACACTTTTTTCTTTCAAATGTAACACTTTTTTAAAAAAAAAATGTACCACAATTTTGTTACAATCAATTAAAGATAACATAAAGATTGACAACTAAACTATGTCACACTTTTATAAAGAAATGTAACATTCTTTTTTTCAAATGTAACACTCTTTTTTTTTCAAAATTAACATAAGATTGACAAACTAAACTATGTTACATTTTATAAAAAATGAATGTAACGTTTTTTTTCTCAATTGTAACAATTTATATTCTAAATGTAACATTATATCTGAAATGTAACAATTTTTTATTGAGAAAGTAACAATTGAAATACAACTCGATTATACATATGAATTTTTACTATTTTTTTTTAAAAAAAAAAGAAAAGAAACATTTACCAAATAAAAATGTTACATTCATCTATATAGAAAATTATAATTATATATTCACTTTGTTACACTTCAAATATTACTTTTTCTAACCATAAAAACTATCAAACAATTTAAATTTTCTTGTAAAATTTATGTTACATTTGATTGTGAAAATTGTTATTTTTTGAAGATGAAACTGTTACTTTTATCAAAACAGAGTGTTACATCTTAGCTGATGAGCAGCTCAAACTTTTTTGTGTGTAAAAAAATATGTTTTTTTTTTAAAAAAAAAAATCAAACCATATCATGACATATGTAGTTTTATTCGACTCGTCGAGACGAACACAACGGTATTTTTAATTTTTTTTCTGAGTTATAAATCTCAAGATATAGTATTTTAAAATTATTGAAGGTTTTTTTTAGGGAAGACACGTGTCACGATCTGGGAAGTGGGAGGGCTGGATCCAACGGTCGGATGTAGCGGAGAAGGAAGACGCGAGTGGCAGCGGGACCACCGCACATGGTGAGGCTACCGCATGCAAGAATTTGTCTTTTTCGTTGTTATTACAAAGGAACTTCGAACAATAATTAAAGCTACTTTTAATTATTTTAATGAAAATATAAAAATTGTTATTGAAACACCATTATAAATACTATTAAAATCAATTTTTAAATTCACATGAAGATAATTAAAAGTAACATTAATTATTGCTCAAAGTTCTTTCGTAATAACAACGAAAAAAATGAGACTATCTTTCTGAGACAGGTGGAGTATTTCATTTTTAATATTAACTAGTGAGTAACCCGTCGAAATTCGACGAGAATATTAAGGCTAATTAATTAAAAAAACTTATGCAAGGCATTTTCAAAGAGAGAGGGAGAGAGTCTTAAAACTATAGTTCAAAATTTAAAGAGTATAAATATGGTAATTAGGTGTATAATAAGTAGCAATTATGTTGGACAACTCTACATTATGGAAGTACTCCCTCTGTTCCTTTTTTAAAAGACGTTTTGAGTTCCATTTTTTTTCCTATTTATTTGACGTTCTTGTGTTGGTTTGGTGCAATGGACCAAATAGTCCATCTTTATTGCCATCACTCAGCTTGTCTTTTCATATTCCCATGTATGCATGTGAGAAGGGACACATTAATTATGTTAGGAGGTGAAGAGTTAATATGAAGGAGAAGGGTATATATGGAATTTGGAGGTATGATTAATGGGTTTATTGGTTGTTGTGTTTTGGGCTAAAACGTCATTTAAAAGGGAACGGAGGGAGTAATATAAAGTATAAAGACCCCCCAACCAAAAGAAAAGAAATAAATTCTTATAGTATAGTCTGTGTAATGATACTAGAAAATCAACAATGGTGATTCATTTATAGACTTTGGGAGACTGCAGTTGCCATCCAATGTCTACGACACATAATTACATACACACATTACAATCAGTACTCAAATTGAAAAAAAAAAAAACAATAATGGTGATTCATGTACTTTCAAGTTCCAACATTCTCATTTTATTCAAGGGTGTACATTACATTTATGATATAGTTGCTATTTTTATTGGAGAATATGTCAAATCTAATATAAATGATAACTCCAACATGTTATGCAAACACAATATAACAGAATAACATGATTCCCACACACTAACTAACATTGAGAACAATGTATGAAAAAAATGATCTTAAACTATATGAATCAGCCTGCATCAAAGTTGGTTTTGAAACTTTATTAATAGATAAAGTATAGCTTGTTATATAACTGATGATCAGGAAAAACTTAAGAAGAAATGGTGGAATCTCATGGGAGGAATGTCATCAGGTTTGTACTTGGACGCTATGTGGGTTCAATTCACATGCAACATAATTTAGGAAATCACAAAACCAAAATCTTCCTCTTTTGCCAACTTCTTCTACTAACTCATGTTTAGAATCAAGCACTATTTGTCATATTGATATTTCAAACATCTTAATAGAATGGCACATCATATATTATAACACGAATTTCATTTTATTGAACCCCTAAATACCAAGAATGAGAAAAAAAATACCGAAATTGTAACGTTATTAAGAATGAGACATGACCTGACAAAATTCGCTATAAGATAGTAGTAGCATCGCGAATATTCTTCTTAAATAATCCGGTGACCCCCATTCACTTGCTTCTTTTATTCCATCATCATACTCTTTATCATCATCTAACAATCCTAGAGCATAACATGCTGCTTTGTAATCATCGTGTACTTTGTTATTTACAGTTTTCAAATCATTATAACATGTAGCACCATCAATATGATTTAACATCAGCATTAGATAGTAGATATCGCCTGAATTGATGGACATGATAAATTCGTCCTATTGATGTGCCTTTCTTTCTAGGACGCCATTCTCGCTTTGTCTTATCCCATCCCAGTCGATACTCGATGGGGCATAATAAATTAATTAATTACAAAATACAATTGGAGATAAGCATGTAAATGCGTATTAAATGATTGGAAAAATTGCAAAAAAAATAAAAATAAAAAATAAAGTACCTCAACTATTGGGGTTCTATGAATTTGACAACTAAAGTCCTTTTTTTTTTTTTTTTTTTTTTTTACATTCTAAGGTTTCTGAACTTTTTTTTTTTTGTATCCCAAGTACTTAAGGCTAACAACATCTAATTTTGTCAGTTAAATGAGCATGTGATATGCAAGTGACCTAATTTGCAAAGGTAAAATAGGAAAATCATTCAAATTAAAATTATGAAAAATAAAAAGTTCTAAGTGTAAATTAGAAAATAAAAGGTTGAATTAACCCCATTAACACACACACGCCCCACCCCCACCCAACGCTTTCTTCCTCCCAACCGCCCACCACACCTCCACCGCCTCTATCTCCACCAACCTCAATCCAACTCCATTTATTTCCTAAATGAATTAAAATCATAAAGTTTATATATATATATATATATATATATATATATATAGAGAGAGAGAGAGAGAGAGAGAGAGAAAGAGAGAGTAAAATCAACATTTTTACTATCATTTTTTCTCGTTCTTCTAGGTTTGTGGAGAGGAAAATATAGATTCAGACTCATTCTTCTAGGCTTGGTTTTAATTTTAACCTTAGATCTAGTTTATTATTACGAACAACCGGAAATAACAAAATCAATCCATGGAAGGAATGCAGTATTAAGAACATCCAGTTCAGAACTTTATAAATCTACTTTACTTTTTTACTTTATTGTTTTGCAAATAGAACATTTAATGTTTATTGCAGTTTATTTATGGTTGAATTTTCTATATTACCCTTAAAAAGTTAGGTACAAGCATGTGACATGTTCATTTAACTTAAAAAATAGATGTCATTACACTCAAGTACCTTGGATGTAACAGTAAAATAGTACATGTACTTTCAATATAAAAAAATGACTTTTGGTATCACATGCCTACTTAAGTGTGAATGAATGTTTGTTAGGATTATATGTAAAGATGATTTACACACATTGGGATCGCCAAGTAGTCAATCATCGCAAATTTAATCAATTAAAGAGTAGGAAAAAAACTATGATCGTTGCAAGGAAGCGATTGGATATGGTCTTCGAGCACTGTTTATCCTACTAAGCTTGTTCGATAATAACAAAAAGTAGGAAAAATTGCATCCAAATCACTCAGCATTCAATGGAAATTTGGAGAGAGGCCAAAGAGAGAAGATAGATCACGAGAAAACGGTTTGTTTCGGCAGTAAGACTCATTTCAATTGTTGGCTTTACATTCAATGTTATAGCAATATAAATCAAACTTTCAATCAAAGTGTGTCCACCGTCTCCATAGTTCTCCCTAATCCCCAAACCGTCTGAAACTTCCATATTCTTCCATTTCTTGTCAATGATCAACACCACAATTCTTTATAATCTCCATCTGTTGAGATTACAAATAATTGTGTTCTTGTTTTCATTCATCAAATTTAATTTGTAGTTTTGTAGGTTTCTAGTAAAACCAAATCAGAAACTGAGCGATTTTCAATTTATATCATCACCACAAAAAATTGATGTTGTCTCGTTGGACTTCTTGTGCAATCAATCCTATTTTCTTTGTTGAGGTATCTACGTATTTTGATGTTCAAAGCGGTGTTCACGACATTATCTGGTTTTGGTCATCAATTGCTCGTTACTTGGAATATCATAGTCATGTCTTATTTATCTTTATATTACATGGTTTCTCTTGTTCGTCGAGAGGCTTTGCCTTCTCTTGTTCGTCGAGAGGGTTTGACTTTTCTCCATTTTATTGAGAGTCTTTGTGTGATGGTTGGATTTATTTTTCTTGCAATGTTTGGGATGCTTGGTTGTCAATTTATTGCCGTCCCAAATATGTTATTTTGCCGTGTCCTTCAACGCCAATTTTTTTTCCATTTTGGGATTTTTTGAATGCCAATGTTTGACCTTATCCAAGTTCTGTTTGGAGAACCATTTGGGCATCACATATCATTGTTCATAAAGGCGTTCAATAGATGTTTAGGTAGGCGTCGTTAATCGAGATGAGATAGTCTTTACATTGTGGCGAACCTTTTGCTGATGATTGCATGTATTAATAGAAATCTTCAATTTTGGGATGAGCCTCTGACTGTTGTACAACACCATTTTATAAAAAATTAATTAATGAAAAATTGGGTCTTAATATATATATATATATATATATATATATATATATATATATATAAATAAATAAATCAAAGTGTTCAATTATCTGTTAGTGATTCAGCAATTTTTTTTTCAGTGTTTTTTTTTAAATTTTAAATTCATTTCTAATATACTCCCCCCGTCCCAACACAAGTGACACTAATTTCCTTTTCAGTCCGTCCTAGCACAAGTGACACTGCCAAATGAAAATGTTTTAATATATTTATATTCAACAAACCCTACCAATTAATGTAACTCATTCTCTCTTCATTTTTCACCACTCAATTTATTCAACCAACACTAATATTTACCCCACTAATTCTCTTTTCATTTTCTACCACACATACATATTTTTCTTTATTAGTGTGCCCCACAAGTTAGTGTCACTTGTGGTGGGACGGAGAGAATATATTAAACAAAATAGTACTTCCTACATCCCAAAGTTAAGAAAAATTGTACACCAAATAATATTAAAGTAAATTAGGATAAAAGTTCGGATAACTCATTACAAAATGAGAATAATTTTCTAAACTAAAAAATTGTTCACAAAACATCTTAATTTACTCTTTTATTTTGTTTTTAAATAATGAAACGTTAATCTTAGTAGTGAGAGTGTATAATAGATAATTAAAGAAAATATTTGAATTCAAAAAGATTTGTTTTGCTCTCTATGTATGAATAAAGAAAGTATTTAAATTCAAATAGTACGAGTATCATTTAGCTTTTTAAATAAGTTATGCTACTTGAGTAAGCCTATAGGAAAGCGCCACGTGGAATTCCACGTCATAAATCCACGTGGCGCGCTGTATGAACTCCATTAGACGACTCTGCTTTTATATATTATATAGAAAATAGATAAATACTATGTGAGTAATCAAATTAGATACGACTAACCTAATTGAATAGCATAGTCTTGGACCTGAGATGTGCTTTTGCACCAACGGTACAACAGTTGCATATGAAATTTAAGAGCAGGGTTGGGTATTAAATTTGTGAATAGCAATTTGAGGGTTTTTTTATATGCGAAGTATTTTTTGTGAATGCCTTATGTTTATCATCTAATCCAACTTTAAATTTTAAATACATTCTAAGTAAGATTAGTTATAATTTGAGCTAAATTTATCCATATTGCTAAGATACAATTTGATATGATATTAAATTTCATTTAGCATTTAAATCTCAAAAAATTGGATTACAATTGAAAAAAGAAAATAGGTAATAAACATGGACGCAACAATGGGACTTGCTGAATTGCATTTTATGTGATTTTGAATTTAAATTATGGTGTACAGCATCAAATTTGAACACAAAAAGATATGTAAAAATCTGTTAATATGTTAATATATTGACATTAAATCAATCCTAAATTTGAGATTGAATCGTAATATTGAAATAGTTTTAAATATATTTTTAAATTGGATAACGTAAATAATACTTTTTGCAGACATAGATATATTGTAGACCTCTAATATAACTAAAATGATTAATGTTTTCAATTCAATAAAACAAAATGTTTATTCTTATGAAGTCCTTAGGTCAATTTCGGGTCCCTTGCTCCCAAAATACTCCAGAAAGGAGTGATGGGATTGACAAAAGAACTTTGGCTAAAAAAAAAATAAAAAAAATAGAAAGCTAAGTAATTTTTTTTCCCCATCAAATGGGTATATGAATAGGAGACTGAGGTTAATGAAATACCATTAAAGGATTCTGCATGTCTAAATCTATGGGATTTGGGATTTTGGAATTGGTCACTCATTGCAAACTTACTGTTATACCCTTTTTATTACTTAATGCACACTTGAATACTTCTCTAATCCAATAAAATGGCGCCATGTGGATTTCCACGTCATAAAGCCACGTGGCGCGCTGTATGAATGGCATTTGATTCTGCTTTTATATATTATATAGATTAAGAATAAAAATAAACATTTATTTTCAATATTAAAGAGAAAATGCCCCAAATTTATTTATTTTTGAAGATCTTCTTTCCCACAAGTTCCCCCATTAAATTAAAATGCCAGGAAAGATTCTATACATTGGTATATCATACTGCATGCAATATGCGATAATAAAAAAAAATGATACTTTATCAACACTACTGCATCCAGCACTACCATTTCAAACCATATATTGTATTCATACTAGTACTAACCCCCCGTGCCAAAGGCACGGATCAGTTTGCCTATCCCGGTCAGTTACTCTATTTCTCATAACCCTTATCCCACTCCAACCTCCCTCAACACTCCAACCTCCCACTACTCCATCAAGGAAACCGCAGGAATAATCATGGCCGTCAGAAATGGTGGTTGGGGATGAATCTCAGCCGCTTTTTATAAAGCGGTTATTCTCCCCTTCTATTGTAATATAGATATTTCATTTTTGTTATCAATGTGCAATATTATGTGATGGAATACAATTGCTGAATATTACAACATGTTTAAGAAGATGATGGGGAAGAGATTTGTAAATAAAAAAGTTACCGGGCATTGGCCCAATATTAATGTTTATATATGCCTACACAATGGAAACACTACCTCCATCGAGTTGCTTAGTCAAGAATTTTTTAACTATATCTAGCATTATTATATGTAAAACTATTTAGTTCATCTAAAAATTACTCACTTTTCATCATCAATAATGTTTTTTTATGTTTTTTACGTTTGCCGTTACTACTAGATAATCATGGAATTATCTTTTGATTTATGCATTTCCTATTGCAAATCCATTGTGAAATATCTTTGTTCATCAAGAGGAACCTAATATAATATTGTACTCCTTCCGTCTCATTTGAAGCTTCATATTTTACTCAAATGGGTGTCTCGTTAAAAGCTTCATCCTTTTCTAAAATGGTAAAAAATGTAGGTCACATACTTAAATTATAGGGCCCACTTGTTATACCCACTAACTTTCCCCTCTCACATACTCCCTCCGTTCCAATTAAGTTGAAACATTCATTTTGAAGTTGGGAAATTAAGGATACTAATATTATATTAAGAATGAAATGAAGTGAGAAAGAGAGAGATTTAGTGGGGAAGGGAAGAGAATGAGTGGAGAATAATGAGTGGTTGGGAGGAAGAGAGAAAATGAGTGGATGATTATAAAAGTAATAAAAAATTTCCATTTCTGGATTGTTGCAATTTAAATGAAATGCCTTAAATGGCAAAATGTTGTAATTTACTTGGAACATAAGGAGTATTTAAATTGTAGGCCCCACTTATCATACTCACTAACTTCTTCCCTCTCACAACCTTCCTACGCTCATCATTTTCCTTCATTTGTGTGACATTACTAAAATGGTGAAGCTTTAAATGGAACGGAGTGAGTATATCTTTTCCATTGGTGTTTGATTTGTGAGAAAAACTTTGATTTAACCTTATGTAAATTTTGTTTGAGTGAGTCCCAAAACAATTTTCATCTTATTTCAAATGACAACTCCCCACTTCACGGTCATCACGCTTTGTGCTATACTGCTATATACTCCCTCCGTCCCATTTTAAGAGTCAAAAAATTCTTAAAAGGGCGTCTCATTTTAAGAGTCAAAATCCTAAAATGAAAAGTGAGTCATACATGTCATTCTCACAACAATTATCCACTAACTCTTCTCTACCTCACTTTTTTTTTCTTACTCAACTATCAACACTCACAACATGTCACATTTTCCTTCTTAAAATGGGACGGAGGGAGCCTATCATACCATCAATCATCATGCATACATGGTACCAACTTAAATATTTCAAATGGGTTCATATTTTCATTATACACCTTCTATACCAATAATCTTTTTTGTTTTATATAGATATGAAAGTATTTTAAATAATAATATTAAATAAAATTTAACTATTTTAATAAAAATATGATTTTTTTATAAATAATATTTATAATGATATATCAATGATGGATGGGTATTCACATACATTATCTCTATGTTTCCGGATTGTTTCTATTGATTTTTGATGTAATTTAGAGTAGATTTGGTGTACTTTTGAGTTCATATTGTATTGTTGAGTTTTTGTGGGGAAATCACTGGAATAGAGAGTATTTTATCAATTTGTGATAGCCCGCACTACTTTTGGAGGCTCAAGTATTGCAGTCAAGTCAATGGTCAAAGTCATAATCGAAGTCAAAGTCAACAGAAGTCAAACAGTCAAGAAAAAAGGAAAGAAAAGAAGACAAAGCAGTTTTTGGACCAGGCGCCCGCTCGCGCAAAGGCGAGCGCCCGCTTACCTTGGATTTTTC
The DNA here is from genome assembly GCA_026119855.1 of Campanula takesimana. Taxonomy (NCBI): domain Eukaryota; kingdom Viridiplantae; phylum Streptophyta; class Magnoliopsida; order Asterales; family Campanulaceae; genus Campanula; species Campanula takesimana. The sequence goes on from JAOWBW010000555.1 coordinate 622,469, forward strand.
GAGGCCAGCGTCTGATCATACCGAGCGCCCGCTTGCCCTATAGTGAGCGCCCGCTCGCTCCGCCGCCAAGGAATTACCGGATTTTCTTAATTTCCAATATTTTGTTATTTCCTTCCTAATTTTGGACTCCTCTCTCTTGTATAAAAGAGATTAGGTTTTCAGAACAGATTTTCTATGCTTTCTTTAGGTTTTATTCAAGTTTTCAAGTGTAACCAAGATTTTGGATCTTTCATCATCAAGCGTTTATCCAGGTTTATGAATTTCATTTATTCTCTTGTGATTTATGCTATGGGTATGAGTAGCTAATCTCCTTGGTTTGCGGATTGGATGTGATCAATTACATGATCTTTATGCTATGAGATGTTAATCATTGTCTTAGTTTAACACAATAGTTTTAATTTCGTTCTTGAGTTTCAACTATATTGATAGATATTTTTGGCTCTTTAACTATTAGGGTTTAATTTCTTGCACTTGCGTGGAGAGTTAGACATAGCCATTGTTGTGTTGAATAGTTTGGATCTTGGACCTTGTGGAAAAAGAGAAAAACTAGGTTTTTATATTCTTTGATTCTTAATAAATTCTTTGTGTTTTAATTGGACCTTGCGGAAGAATTAATTTACATAGGATAATAAAGTTGCAATCCGGCCACCTAACCGTTCCAATTCTTAAATAAGTGAATGAACCCTAAAATAAATATTAGTATTTTATCATCAAAATAGCATAAAGAGAGTATAATTGTGATCACCAATCCGTGAACTGCTTGAATCATCTTGAGTACAATCCTTGTTTGCTTTTGTGGTCTTAAATCTTTAGTTTATTTTCAGTATTAAGTAGTTAAATTAGTTAATCAAATCAAATCAAAAAACCCCTGGTTACTCTTTGCACTAATTGAATCAACTTGTTTATCCACGAGTCTCTGTGGTTCGACCCTTACTTTTGTATACTGCTGCCTCGGCAGTTGTACACTTGCAAGGTTTTTATTACACAGTGGAATTTTATCCATCAAGTTTTTGGCTCCGTTGCCGGGGACTTGTTGTGATTTACAAGTTAATTTAATCGATGTATGTTTGGTAGACGTTCATTGGATCGCAAGTTGGTCCCTTTGAACGATAATATTGATAGACTTGATAGGGGCATTCCCTCTATTCGTGAGTCTGAATCGGAATCTGAAGCTTCTGTCACCGAGACAGAGGTAGTTTTAAGTGAATTAGAAACTTCTTCCACCGAGGGAGAAGAAATTGAAGTAGTGATGGCTAATCCTTTAATGAAAGAGTACGCTAGGCCTAAGGTCGACACATCGGTGTCTTGCATTGTTTTGACTGATGCAGCTAAGACCTATGAGGCAAAGGGCCATTATTTTAGTCAGTTGCCTAAGTTTCAGGGTCTTCCAGGTGAAGATTCTTTGAACTTCTTGAAAGAGTATATGATGATTGTGTCGGGATTTCCAGTTAAGGAGGGGGTTACTGACGAACAATTAAGGCTAAAATATTTCCCTTTTGCTCTTCAAGGGACAGCTAAAACTTGGTTAATGTTACTTCCTGCTAGGAGCATTACTACATGGGATGGGTTGCACGATGCTTTTCTTAAAAAAATCTTCCCACATGCTACTTTGGCCACCTTTAGACAGAAAATCATAGGGTTTACTCAAGAACAAGGTGAGCCATTTCATGAGGCGTGGGATAGGTTTAAAATGTTACAAGTGCAGTGTCCCCATCATGCTTTTCCTGATGCCCTTTTACATCAAACATTTTATGGTGTTGAGTGCAGTTGACCAAGCTATGGTTGACAACGCAGCAGGTGGCTTTCTAGGAGCTAAAACTGTTGATCAAACTTAGGAACTATTTGAGATGTTAGGAGCCAATTCTCAAGAAAAAGGCTCTAAAGGGAAACCTAGGGGAGTGCATGAGTTAAGTGGAGTAGATGAGTTTGCTAGACAGGTAGCCTTGATGAACCAAAATTTGGCGAAATTTAACATGAATATGGGTTCATCAAGTACTAATGTTATATCTTATTTATGTGCTAACTGTGGTTCTAATACTCATGCTACTAATGTTTGCCAAGTTGTTGCGCAGTGTGATTCTGAACAGGTTAATGCAATGCAAGGTTACCCCCCCACGACAGAATCAAGGTGGTATTTATTCTAACACCTATAATCCGGATTGGAAGAATCACCCGAATCTGTCATGGGGGAATAACCAAGGGAACCAGTTTCAACAGAAACCTCTCTATCCTCCTCCCCCACAAGGGAATCCAGAACAGTAGCCCAAGCAATCTATGGAGGATATGATAAAGTCAATGCTGCAAGAACAACAACAGATGAGGATGTTGATGGAGCAACGAGAGAAGCAGCAAGAAGCTGTCAACAAAAAGCTGGAGACCCAAATAGGTCAGTTAGCTGAAGGCCAACAAAGACATAAGCCAGGAACTTTTCCAAGTCAAGGGAAGCAATCCATGGCCATTACAGTCATACATGTTGACAATCAGGTAAATAATGAGGTACTTCTTGTTTCTACGTCTCATCCTGTTGTTGAGATCCCTGATAGTGATGTTGTTGATAAAGGTACAAATGGAATGGGAAAAACTTCTAATACTGAGACTCCCACTCCCAAGCCATATGTACATCCTATGCCGTTTCCTGGAAGTTTTATGAGGCGCAAGTTGAATAAACAAATGTCGGAGTTATATGATATATTTTCAAAAGTTAATATTTATCTCCCATTGTTGAATGTGATAAAAAATATCCTTGCTTATGCCAAGTTTTTCAAAGAAATTAACCCCAGGAAACCTAAGTATGGGAAAGAGGAGAGATTGATCATGGGAGAGAGTGCTAGTGCTGTGGTTTGACAAGACCTCCCACCTAAACAAAAGGACCCTGGAAGTTTCACAATTTCCATTACTTTGGGGGATTCTACCAAGGTGAAGGCGATGTTAGATATTGGTGCTAGCATAAATTTATTGCCATATCACAAGTATCTTGAGTTAGGCTTGCCTGAGCTAAAACCCACTACATTGACCCTTCAACTTGCTGATCGTTCCATTAGACGACCGTTGGGCATTGTGGAGGATGTTTTAGTTCAAGTAGGAAAGTTGATTGTCCCTGTAGATTTTATTGTTCTTGAAACTGTTAATAATGTTGGCAATCACCGTGAATCTCCCATATTGCTTGGGCGACCATTCATGGCGACCACCAACACCATAATTAATGTGGGGAATGGGACATTATCAATGTGTGTGGCTAATGAACATTTAGAGATCCCTGTGCATGATATTATGAAACATCCTTTGACTGATGAGGACTCATGTAATTTTGTGGATAAGGTCGGTGAGTGCGTTCATGAGCATGTGGGGCATGAGAGTGATAGTGGGAAAGAGGAGAGAGTGTTTAATGCGGATGTTCATGTCATGGCCATTTCCCATAAGGCCGACGAACACCATTTTAGTGATGGCCCGTTTCACCCCCTAGGCCACTTCACTGAGAAGTCGGCGCCTCATATAAAATCTTGTACCACTTTTGCTTCTTCTTGTTCTACATGTACTAGTAAAAATGGAAAGAGCCCAAAAGTGAAAAAGAAAAAGCACAAGGGAGCCTCAAAGACCCCATGGGTTCTCCCAGAATTAATTAAAAAGGGAGATTATGTGTGGGCAATTGTGGGCATTCATGCAAGGGAATACTTAAGGTGGGCTAAAGGCAGAAAAGCAAAAGCCAGAGTTAATGTGACCAATATCCACCCCAAATAAAAATGGGGCCACCGTCGGGCTAACGACGTTAAACAAATGCGCTAATTGGGAGGCAACCCAATGAGGTATGTTTTAATTATTATCTTTTAGTGCTTTGTGTGTCATCCTTAATGGATCTCTCTGAGTTTGTGGGTTTAATGGGGAGTGTAAATAGTGTCACCCTTCAAAAAGATTTTTTTTATTATTGAGTCATTTTAATTTTTATAAAGGATATTACGCTTGTGATGTTTGTTTGTGGTGATGTGCAGAGATTCAATCCAACCGGAGATAGAGTAAAAAAAAAAAAATTGGAACAAGCGCCCGCTCACTAACCACCAGGCGCCGGCTTACCTAGTCAAAAAATGGCATAGTTTCTGGAAAAAGACCGAGCGCCCGCTCACCACAAGCCAGGCGCCCGCTCGCTTTACCAGTCGTGCGCTCGTACTGGAGCAGGGGCGCGCTTACCTCGGCGTTTTGGAGGTTGCTTTCTGATTAATCCAAGCGCCCGCTCACCCTAAGTCGAGCGCCCGCTCGCCCCATCTGTCTGGACTCCTAAACCTGGCAAAAATTTCGAATTTGGGGAAACTTATACCCTATTTCTTTCCCTATCCCCCGTCTTCTCTCTCTCTAAAACTCTCTCAACCCATCTCTCTCTCTCTCTACAAATTACTCTCCCAACCACCAAATTCTGACATAATCACACCAAAAATCCGACTTCCCACACCCATTATCACAAATCCAAGCCCTAAATCACCATTTAATCCGGTGAATTGTGAAACATTTTTCAAATTTAAGGAGGAAGAAGGGAGTAATTTTGAAGGTGTTTGGGTTTGATTTTGACAGTGCCGTAGAAGGGAATATTGTTCGTGTGGGTGAGCTTCATCTACCTAGGTCTTCTTCTCCGACTCCGGTGAGATTTTCCGGAAACTTTTCGGCAAGGCATTTACAGCTTTGTGTAGAGCTTGATGTTGGTGTTGGTGCCCTAGGCACGTTTAATAAACGTTGTAATTGTTATCATTTATTTCATATTAATAAAGAGATGTTTTGATTATTATTTTCGTTCATGTTTACTTATAATAATCTCCGTCCCTAGTACTTGTTTGATATTAGTATAAAGGCTAAATGATCATGTGTAACGACCCCAAAATCCGTTTTATTTATTTTAATATTTATTTTATATTTTGATAATTTTAATTTAAAATTATGTGTGCATTTGATGTGTTGCATCATCTTATATGAATTTGCTCATCTTAATTGATTCTTTGTGTTAGTTAAAATATTAGTAGTAACTTTTGGTTTGGGAGTTTAGTAGAGTTAGTGGAACCTTAGGGGTTTTAGTGAAAGTTAGAGTTGAGGTGTTTAATTGTTAGAATTGAAAGTAGAGGGACTTTAGGGGAATGTGTATAAAAACAGCATTTGCATCTTTCTTCTCCCATCTCTCTCTGTCGACACTCACCATTTCTTTACAAAAAAAAAAAAAAAAAATCCCAATTTTCCTCCATTGTTGGCTAAGGTAAGGTTTGTTCTTGTTTATTTTATTTCTTTTAATTTACTACTCTATTTTCAAATCTAACTATATATAAATGATCAGGGCGTTGAATAGGCCATTTCTAACCGGTCAAATATTATTTTCTTGACACTTTTCCAAAAAAAATAGGTAAGTTACTAATCCCCCTTTAAATGTTAAAATGGTCATAAGTATGCTTTATATGTGATAAAACAATGTTTTGGTATGTTTTATTTATACTTGTAATTTTAGGACAGAGGGAGTAGTAAGAACTTGTTACATAGCTTGTTATTGTTGAGAATGCTATAGAAGTTGGTGTTAGTATTGTTCTTAGGCTGGGTTTTTAGCCTTTGTGTAAGTTGCAGATGTAAGTGTTACAAATACTAGTAGTTTTGGGTTGTGAAACGAAAGGAGTGAACTTTGGTTAAGTTTTGGTCTGCCAGGTGATGTGGGCGGCCGCCCAAAAAAAGGGCGTGCGGCCGCACATCTATCTGAAAGGTTTTACTCTTGGGACAGAGTATTTTGGGCGGCCGCACAGCCATGTTTGGGCGACCGCCCAGTCATCTGAAAAGTTTAGAGTTTTCAAACTAAGGGATTTAAAGGTCAATCTTGGTCTAGTTTTTGGGTAGTGTCCTAAAGTAGTTAGATGATTGTTGTGGATCACTAAAGTGGTAGAATTGGTTCCTTTGTGAACACAAGTGTTGTGAAATGTGAGTAATGGATTAAGTGAGCATTGTTGAATATTTTGTAATGTGTTGAATGGTTCATCTTCTTGATGTGTTTGGCATGGTTCCTTACATTGGAATCATTGTCCCTGATTGTTGTTTAAGCAAGTATTTCTATAGGGTGATTGCGTGTAAAGTCCAGCTGGTACTTTTGTGTGTGTTTGGGCAGTGATAGGGATTATAATGGTCTCACGAGCCAAGTACATTATAAGGCTCCTATCATTGGTTTCCCATTTTTAACCCCCTTCCTTAGGCCAAAGGTTGGGCACTTTGGGTTATGACTTTGTGTCATTTTCCCCGTTGTTGTTGTTGTTGTTGTTGGTTCCGGAACCCGTTTCAGCTCTTCGATGCTGCTCAGTTGATGCCTCTCAGATGGCTATTGTTTGGTTTGAGAACCTTGGCTCAGTATCCACGTATGAGTGCTTATTTCCTCTTTATGTGTTGTATGATGAGTTGGTCGTTATTTCCAACCGGTATGGGACGGTTGGCGATAGGGAGCCTCTCATATTATGTGCTATGTGCTATATGATCATTTGTGGCATTGTTCTTTTATGTTTATCATATTAGCATGTAATGTAGTTGCATTTTAGTAACTTACTGAGATTTATTCTCACCCTTTATTTGTTTACCGTTTTAGATAAGAAGGAGCCCAGGGGATAGTTCACACACACTGGGAGGACGTCGAGGAGATCTTTGGGTAAGACATTTTGGGAAATGTTGTGTAAGTAAAGGATACATTATGTAAATGTAATACCTTTTGGGTAGTATACCCGTGACTTGGTTTGTATCATCTCTTTTAGTAGATGTTCGTGTTTGTAATTAAGTAAGTAAAGTTAGTAGTTGTAGCCAAGTGGTTTAGTACTTGTTTGTGAAAGGTTGTTTTATGACTTGAAGTCATGTTTTAGTATCGAGTTGGTTGTGTGAACCTTTTTATAGAAAGTATATTTCGAAAATTTTTCCTAAAATGTTTTATGACGTCTCCCGTGCGTGTCCCGGACGTGGGGCCAAGTAGGACCACGGGTCGGGGCGCGACATCATGGGATGATCATGTTAGATTTGTGGGTACTTGTTAAGTACTGGACATGACCCGCTTTATGAGATCTATATCATGGTCAATGTCATATATATATCTCATATTAGTTATGTTACTTGAATCCTTAGACATGTAGTTATTATAGTCTTCCACTTGATGAACATTATGTTTGACATATTCAAACGTTACCTTTAACCGGGTAGTTATAAAAGGTATGATTGGCATAATCGGATTCATGTAGGGAAGAATAATAAGCTATGATGGATTTGTTTCTCTTCGGAGAGATGTCAAGCTTAGGCCTCTCGTAGGAATGATGTTGATGAAAATGTTCGGCCGGACTCAAATGAATTGATTGGATCAATGTCGTTTGGATTATCAACATATTCGGAATCGAGAAAGTATTGAACAAAGACAAGTTGACTTGTTGACCATGACTTGTGTTCAATGACATCGTGGACAAAGGGATTATGACATGTTCTAAATGGAATGCGAACTTGTATCTAGTTATACTATTTGGGTAGGTATAACGGTTTGCTAGAACCTAATCATATCTTATGGGTTTATGATTGAACCCATTGCCAACTTAGTGTAATCCTATAGGGTCACAAACATTAGAACGAATCTAAAAGGACTTAATTGGAATTATGGGTCGAAGGACTTTTAAGGGTTTTTAGGGTTTTAGAGGAGAAAACCGGAAAAACTGGAAAAGGGGAGTGCCCGGTCGGGCAGACTTGTGTACCCGGTCGGGCTATATGCTGCGCTCGGTCGGGCACATTGCTATACCCGGTCGGGCAAGGCGGTTTCGGGCCAGAAACATCCTGTTCCGTTTTTTTTGCGGGTTTTACCACTTGTTTCCTATTTGGAATAGGTGTAACAAGTATAAAACCTATCTCTAGTTGCCCTAATTAGTCCTAGCAATTGTGATAATATTATGAGTGCCTCCAAAGAGTTTTGAGAGGATTATTTTTCTTGTTCTAAGAGATCTCTAGATTGAAGAACAAGAATATCATCACATAATTCCATATAGTCAAAATACAATTGAGAAAGCCTGTTTCTCAATTTGGTCTAGCAACCAAGATCAAGTGTTCTTGATATTCGTTCGTGGTGTGGATACCGATAGAGGGTGAAATTTATCATCTTCGAAGTTCGTGTTCTTACTTGCTTGTGATCAAGCTTCGAATTCTCCACCAAGATTTGTAACGACCCCTAAATCACCCTAATTTTCTTAACTTAAAATGGAACTTTTATGTGCATTTTATGTGTTAGAAAATATTTTTATGACTTGCATATATTATTTGAGCATATGAGTTAGTTAAAGTGTTAGTAGAAATTTTGTTAAAAGGAATAAATGAGTTAGTTGAAACTGTAGGGTCCAAAGTGTAACTTTAAAGTTCAGGGGCTTATTTGCTCAAAAGGAAAGTGGAGGGGGCTAAGTGAAAATTATAAAAAATCTACTCATGCTAATCCTCACTATCTCTCTTTGCGGTTCATACACACTTTCATAAAGAAAAATTTCTCCCTCTGATCTATGGAAAGAAAAAGTAAGTTTCATTTTATTTTAATTTCTATCTTTTTAATTACTTCTCTGTTTTAAAAACTAATTATATAAAAATGATCAGGCGTTGAGTAGGTCATTTCTACCCGAACAAAACATATTTCTGCAATACTTTTTCCGGTAAATAGGTAAGTTACTAATTCCCCTTAAATAGTAAAATGGTCATATATTTGCTATATGTGTGATATGTGGTGAAATTATTGTGAAAATAATTTATTTGTGATACTTGTTTATTTGGGACAAAGGGAGTATAATTATACTGGGTAAGTGACTTGGTTAGTATGCTAGGATGTATATGGAGTATGTTTATATCCTGAGAATATTAGTATAAGTGTTTGAAAGTATACTCCTACTCGTGGGACGGTAAAATATTAACTTGAGTTAAATGTTAAATAAGTATATTATAAAAATTATAATATTATTCGTGGGACGGGAGTTGAGTTTTCTTGTCTTTAAATGTTAGGATGGAAGTATATATAGGTACTCCTAAGATTTAGAACGAAAGGAGTGAAAATCGGACCCCAAAACATGGAGTTTGAATGTGTGCGGCCGAACATTTTATAAAATTGTCCGTTTTACGTTCAATCTTCCGGAGTCCATAACTTCTTCGTCCGGACTCCGTTTTGGACGTGTAAACTATCGTTGGAAAGCTCTCTTCGAGTACTATGAAATGGTTGTATTGGAAGCATGGTTCCAGATCATAATGGTTGTCTTTTTATTGAGGTTTAAGATCAAGGTGTAGTATCGGTCTAGGTTCCGTAGTACTATTCTAGTTGACTTAGTTGGGCACCGTGGAACACTCTAGTGTTTGTTAATAGTTCCTTTGTGAACAAATGAGTTGGGATGTGGAATTTAACTAAGTATTAAATTGGTATTATGGAACATCCTTTTGATGTGTTTTGGATTAATTGTGAATGGGTGCAAGCTTGTGAGGTGACTTAATGTCATTAATAAAGGATTGTGTTGTGACCTAATGTCAATGTTGTGAACTCTTTATGAGTAACGTGTTTTCATCTTTTGAAGTATTTGGCTTGGTTCTTTATTTTAGAATCATTGCCCTAGTTGTTGTTGTTTAGCAAGTATTTAATACTGTGCTTTCATGTAAAGTCCAGCTGGTCTTGTGTTGTTGAGTCGGGCAGTGGGAAAATTATAGGGGTACAAGTTAAGTTCCCTATAAGGTTTTCCATTGGTACCTTGAGTCGGGCAGTGGGAGAATTATAGTGGCATACAAGCCAAGTTCACTATAAGGTTGTCCACTGGTACCTTTATCCTCAGTCCAGATTGGCCTTGGATGGGATGAACTCACTCCCTTGTGTGAGCATTTAGGGGTATGACTTTGTGTCATTTTCACCCGCTATTGTTGTTGTTGTGTTATATGGTTTCGGAACCTGCTTCAGCTATTGATGCTGCCCCGTTGTTACTTTGGTTCTATTGGTTATGGTTTGGTTTTCGGGATCTCGGCTTCAGCTATTTATGATGCTCAGATGGTTTTCTCAACTGGTTTTCTCAGATGGTATTCTCAGATGGTTATGTTACTTCGGTAAACCTTGGCTTGGTATTCTCGTAGGAGTGTTTACTCCTACACTATGTGTTGTATGATGAGTTGGTCGTTATTTCCAACCGGTATGGGACAGTTGGCGATAGGGAGCCTCTCATGTTATGTGCTATATGCTATATGATTATGTGTTGATATTGTTTCTTTATGATTATCATATCAGCATGTAACGTAGTTGCATTTTTGTAGCTTACTGAGATTCATTCTCACCCCTTATTTGTTTACTGTTTTAGATAAAAGCAAGTCCAGGGGATAGGACACTTTGGCACGGGAGGACGTTGAAAGTGGTAAGAGTTGGGTTTTGTTTTGTCAGGGTTACATTACATAAATGTATAACCTTTTGGGTAGAGTTTCCTTGACTTCATCGTCTTGTAACACCTATATTTTGGATAATGTTGGTGTGAGTACATTTGTATAAAGGTTTGTAAGCCTTCGGGCTAAATAGTTTCGTTTGTGAAAGTTTGTTTGAAAGTCAGTGGAAGTCTTTGAACTTCAAGTGTGGATTTGTTAAACTTTATGAAAGTATACTTCAATTTTTTTTTCTAAAGGTGTTTTATAACGTCTTCCAATCGTGTCCCGAGCGTGGGGCCAAGTAGGACCACGGGTCTGGGGCGCGACAGTTGGTATCAGAGCTAGGTTGTAGATGGTCTAGAATGACTAAATGACCTAGGAGGGTAGTAGAGTATAGTGTGAGTAATGTTGAGTGTTCTATGCAAGTATTCATTTAAAATGGTTGGGACAGAAGGAGATAATTCTGGGCCATCAAGGCAAGATAAGGCAAGAGAAGAGGCTCGAATAATGTTCCAATGTATGTTTGAGGCTGCAATGAAAACAATTAATGATCAGAGGCAAGAGAGGGAACAGGCACCACCAGGAGATGGGTTGGCACAGTTCCTGAAGATGAAACCAATGGGATATGATGGAGAGCCTGATGTATCTAAGACAGAAAGGTGGATTGAATCAATGGAAAAGATCTTTGATGCTATGAGATGTTCTGAGGATGATCAAGTCAGGTTTACTACTTATAAACTGAATGGAGCTGCCGAGCATTGGTGGAAGGCTTTGAAAACTAAATGGGATGAGACTCATGTACCCTATACTTGGGAGAATTTTCTGGGAAAGTTTAAAGAACACTTCATTCCCCGGGTAGATCAAGACAGGAAGGAAATGGAGTTTCTTAACTTGGAGCAAGGTTCTATGTCAGTGGCTCAGTATTCAACTAAATTTTTAGAGCTTTCCAGGTATTGTACTCATTTAGTGGCAACTGAGGAGAGAAAGGCTACGAGGTTTGTGAAGGGATTAAGAACTGCGATTAGAACTCAACTAGTATCCCACAAGTTGCAAGATTTTCAAGATGCAGTTGATCGAGCCTACCAAGTGGAGCATGATATTGAGGAACACAAGAAGAAAATGGAGTTGTTAAGTGTAGGGAGGCAAGGTAGGCAACAACAACAACAACGTGATGATAATAGAGGAAATCAAGGTGGATCTTCACAATTCAAAGGGTCTTCTCAAGGACAGTCAAGTGATAGAAATCAAAGTAACACTTCAGGGAGTCAGAACAGAGGAGTCTGTAATTATTGTCAGAAAGAAGGGCATTCAGAAAAAAGATGTTGGAAGAAGCAGGGCAAATGTTTGAATTGTGGACATTTGGGTCATTTTCGAAAGGATTGCCCTAGATTTAGAGTACAGGCATCGGGAAGTGCAGTTGGGTCTTCTCAGGGCCAGAAGAGGGATTCTTCAGGAAAACCCAAGGTGCAGGGTCATGTCTTTGCCATTACTCAACAACAGGCTTCAGATTCCTCTAATGTGATAGGAGGTATTATTTCTGTGTCTAGTTTGAGAGCACGTACACTTATAGACCCTGGTTTATCGTATTCTTTTGTGTCTGTGTATTGTGCTTCTCGATTGCATTTGTCATCTGAATCTCTACCTTATGTGTTAGAGGTGTCTACTCCTATAGGGGAGTGTTTGGTGACCAATGAGGTGTTGCATTCTTGTGATTTGCGTATACGTGAGCATGTTTTACCTGTTGATTTAGTTATCTTACCATTATAAGATTTTGATATTATCTTAGGTATAGATTGTTTGGGTAAATATCATGCATCTGTTGATTGTGCTGAAAAGGTGGTTACATTTTCTATTCCTGATGTTCTTAAATTTACTTTTAAAACTGTTCTCTGGGGTAGAGAGATTCGTATTATTTCTTATGTGAAGGCTAGGAGGTTATTGAATCGTGGTTGTGTGGGATTCTTGGCCAGTGTTCTTGATACTACTAAAGGGTTGCCTGAAATAGAGGATATGCCTATTGTCAAAGAATTTCCTGATGTGTTTTCTACTGAGTACTCTATGCCTCTTGATCGGGAAATCAAGTTCTGTATTGACTTACTTCCAGGTACAGCTCCTATATCTGAGGCACCTTACAGAATGGCTCTAGTTGTTTTCATGGATATGATGAATCGGGTTTTCAAACCTTATCTTGATACCTTTGTGGTTGTCTTTATCGGTAATATCCTTGTTTATTCTAAATCTCGAGAGGAACATGAACAATATTTGCGAATGGTTTTGTCTGGGCTCCGAGGGAAGCAGTTATTTGCGAAATTTTCTGGGTTTAGCGGAGTATTATCGAAGATTTATTGAGGGGTTTTTTAAGATTGCTACACCATTCACTCAGTGGACTTAAAAGAATGTACCATATATGTGGGATGAAAAATGTCAAGTCAGTTTTGAGGAATTAAAGAAGAGATTGACCACCATATTGATTCTTGCATTGCCTAATGGGAATGATGGTTATTTACAGTGATGCTTCGAGAAAGTCAACTTCTTGTGAACAGAACTATCCGACCCATGACATGGAACTTGTTGCGATTGTTTTTGCGTTACATAAGTGGAAACATTATCTTTATGAAACAATGTTTGAGATTTTTCCAAATCGACAGCGTAGATGAATGGAACTTTTGAAGGATTATGATTGCACCATCTCTATTATCTGGGCAAGGCAAACATGGTTGTAGATACTATTAGTCAGAAATCTTATATAGTTTCGAGGATGGTCCGAGGGTAGAAGATGTTAGAGGATGTACAGGATTGGTGTCTACATGAATTGAGACATGGGGTGATAATTGCGAATATTCGGGATTTGTTAACCTTAATTCAACGGATAAAAGGTGCTCAACAGAATGACCTCGTGTTGAGAAAGATAGTGGATAAACCAAAGATAGAAAAGTTGAAGATATTTCTTTTAGTCTTGAAGGAGTATTAACTTATAGAGGCCAGTTATGTGTACCAACATTGATGGAATTAAACGTCAAATTCTTGATGAGGATTACGAGTTCAAGTATAATACTTATCCCGAGAGTACCATGATGTATCATAATTTGAAGCAGCATTTCTAGTGGAATAATATGAAATGAGGAATAGTGGATTACGTATCAAGTGTTTGATTTATAAACAGGTTAAAGCTGAACATCAAAAGACTCTCAAGTCTACTCCAACCTCTAAAGATACTTGAGTGGAAATGGAATGGAAATACCTTTGGTTATTTGATTCGTGTGGTAAGTAACCCTAAAATTCGGGACGAATTTTCTTTAAGGGGGAGTGATTGTAACGACCCCAAAATCACCCTAATTTTCTTAACTTAAAATGGAACTTTTATGTGCATTTTATGTGTTAGAAAATATTTTTATGACTTGCATATATTATTTGAGCATATGAGTTAGTTAAAGTGTTAGTAGAAATTTTGTTAAAAGGAATAAATGAGTTAGTTGAAACTGTAGGGTCCAAAGTGTAACTTTAAAGTTCAGGGGCTTATTTGCTCAAAAGGAAAGTGGAGGGGGCTAAGTGAAAATTATAAAAAATCTACTCATGCTAATCCTCACTATCTCTCTCTGCGGTTCATACACACTTTCATAAAGAAAAATTTCTCCCTCTGATCCATGGAAAGAAAAAGTAAGTTTCATTCTATTTTAATTTCTATCTTTTTAATTACTTCTCTGTTTTAAAAACTAATTATATAAAAATGATCAGGGCGTTGAGTATGTCATTTCTACCCGAACAAAACATATTTCTGCGATACTTTTTTCGGGAAATAGGTAAGTTACTAATTCCCCTTAAATAGTAAAATGGTCATATATTTGCTATATGTGTGATATGTGGTGAAATTATTGTGAAAATAATTTATTTGTGATACTTGTTTATTTGGGACAAAGGGAGTATAATTATACTGGGTAAGTGACTTGGTTAGTATGCTAGGATGTATATGGAGTATGTTTATATCCTGAGAATATTAGTATAAGTGTTTGAAAGTATACTCCTACTCGTGGGACGGTAAAATATTAACTTGAGTTAAATGTTAAATAAGTATATTATAAAAATTATACTATTATTCGTGGGACGGGAGTTGAGTTTTCTTGTCTTTAAATGTTAGGATGGAAGTATATATAGGTACTCCTAAGATTTAGAACGAAAGGAGTGAAAATCGGACCCCAAAACATGGAGTTTGAATGTGTGCGGCCGAACATTTTATAAAATTGTCCGTTTTACGTTCAATCTTCCGGAGTCCATAACTTCTTCGTCCAGACTCCGTTTTGGACGTGTAAACTATCGTTGGAAAGCTCTTTTCGAGTACTATGAAATGGTTCTATTGGACGCATGGTTCCCGATCATAATGGTTGTCTTTTTGTTGAGGTTTAAGATCAAGGTGTAGTATCGGTCTAGGTTCCGTAGTACTATTCTAGTTGACTTAGTTGGGCACCGTGGAACACTCTAGTGTTTGTTAATAGTTCCTTTGTGAACAAATGAGTTGGGATGTGGAATTTAACTAAGTATTAAATTGGTATTATGGAACATCCTTTTGATGTGTTTTGGATTAATTGTGAATGGGTGCAAGCTTGTGATGTGACTTAATGTCATTAATAAAGGATTGTGTTGTGCCCTAATGTCAATGTTGTGAACTCTTTTATGAGTAACGTGTTTGCATCTTTTGAAGTGTTTGGCTTGGTTCCTTATTTTAGAATCATTGCCCTAGTTGTTGTTGTTTAGCAAGTATTTAATACTGTGCTTTCGTGTAAAGTCCAGCTGGTCTTGTGTTGTTGAGTCGGGCAGTGGGAAAATTATAGGGGTACAAGTTAAGTTCCCTATAAGGTTTTCCATTGGTACCTTGAGTCGGGCAGTGGGAGAATTATAGTGGCACACAAGCCAAGTTCACTATAAGGTTGTCCACTGGTACCTTTATCCTCAGTCCAGATTGGCCTTGGATGGGATGAACTCGCTCCCTTGTGTGAGCATTTAGGGGTATGACTTTGTGTCATTTTCACCCGCTATTGTTGTTGTTGTGTTATATGGTTCCGGAACCTGCTTCAGCTATTGATGCTGCCCCGTTGTTACTTTGGTTCTATTGGTTATGGTTTGGTTTTCGGGATCTCGGCTTCAGCTATTTATGATGCTCAGATGGTTTTCTCAACTGGTTTTCTCAGATGGTATTCTCAGATGGTTATGTTACTTCGGTAAACCTTGGCTTGGTATTCTCGTAGGAGTGTTTACTCCTACACTACGTGCTGTATGATGAGTTGGTCGTTATTTCCAACCGGTATGGGACGGTTGGCGATAGGGAGCCTCTCATGTTATGTGCTATATGCTATATGATTATGTGTTGATATTGTTTCTTTATGATTATCATATCAGCATGTAACGTAGTTGCATTTTAGTAGCTTACTGAGATTCATTCTCGCCCCTTATTTGTTTACTGTTTTAGATAAAAGCAAGTCCAGGGGATAGGACACTTTGGCACGGGAGGACGTTGAAAGTGGTAAGAGTTGGGTTTTGTTTTGTCAGGGTTACATTACATAAATGTATAACCTTTTGGGTAGAGTTTCCTTGACTTCATCGTCTTGTAACACTTATATTTTGGATAATGTTGGTGTGAATACATTTGTATAAAGGTTTGTAAGCCTTCGGGCTAAATAGTTTCGTTTGTGAAGTTTGTTTGAAAGTCAGTGGAAGTCTTTGAACTTCAAGTGTGGATTTGTTAAACTTTATGAAAGTATACTTCGAAATTTTTTTCTAAAGGTGTTTTATAACGTCTTCCAATCGTGTCCCGAGCGTGGGGCCAAGTAGGACCACGGGTCTGGGGCGCGACAGATTAAAGACCAAATTCAAAGGCATTATTAAGGGTTAGTATTCTAGTATTCATATTGTATGTATTTGATATAATCATATGAGCGGATCTATGGCTTTGGGTTTCATTAAAATTTTAAATGCTTTATTCCGCTGCGCATGTTACTACGAAACTCAACACTTGAGTAGGTATTTGTGGTGAATAATCATGTCCGAAAGGAAAAGGTCATGTTCCCCTGCCCCAATTGAATGTAGATTTTGATAACAACCGGTTTGTTTCACGAAACTCAGAAGAGTATTTTTAAAATAAAGAACGGAATGGGGTGACTATAGAGCGGGGGTTTGATTTGAAAAATTGTGGGTTGGATGCGGTTATTGTGTTCTATAAATTAAAAAAATTAATGGCTAAACCGACCCGGATGGGTTCTGCACTGTTGGTAAGGGAATTCTACGCGAATTTCCATTCGACGACTGAGGCCACAAATGTCTGGGTGCGGGGTCATAATATTGATGTGTCGGCCAATGCCATTAATACGTTCTATGGGATGACGGGGGTAGTATAAGAGGAGGATTGTGAATACTGGAAAATGCGGAGAGAGATGAGAGAGAATATGGCGGATGCTTTGACAAAATTTTCTAAGGCGTTTGGGGTGGCAATTGACAGAGGGAATATCCGGCATGGATATATGTTTCATATTAGTGCTTTAAGGCTGGAGTTGAGCCTTGTATCGGTTTATATGTGAGCGGATCATACCCACGTCCCATTATCAGGATGTCCACTGGGTCCGAGCTCCTTTGCTATATGCAATGAGCAGGATGATGCCAGTGACTATTGGGTCCATCATCCGTAGTGAGATGGGAGACAGAGCAAGGAACTTAGAAAACAAAAATTATATCTTCCCAATCATGATCACAACCCTGGCTGAGAAGGCGGGGGTGCCGATGGCTAGTTTCCCGAAGACCCTGTCTGCAGGGACGACAGTGACTAAATCCACCATCAAGAGTGGAGGATCTCAGACAGCAGGGCGAGGTCAGGCCCCAGCCCAGGTAGACATGGAGGAGGAGCCAGTGATGACCCAGAGAGAAATGAACTATTATTTGTCTGGGCAGATACAGGGGGTGGATGAGAGACTGCATGTCACGACCCGAAATCTAAGCTCTATTTTATTAGTAATTAAATGATTATTATTTGATTATTTGCTTATTTATTTATTTAAATTATTATTTATTTAAATATTATGTGTGCATTTTATGTGTCATAATATTTATGCTTAGCATTTTATTAGGGTCATTTGTGCTAGTGTAGAAATATTGGGTCTTAGTTGTTAGTGGGGAGTATTGAGTTGGGTATTATTAGAGGAGGGGTCTTTGTGTAAGTTTTTAAATCATACTCCTACCCTCTCCCTACACCTCCTTCTCCCTCATACACTCCACCTCCCTCATCATCTTTCCCAGCCAACTCTCTCCCTCTCTCTTGTGTTTTGGTAAGTTTTCTTTCTTTTTCTTCTCTCTTAATTTTCTTCATCTTCCCCTCATAATCTCTTATTTCTTAAAACGTGAAATGTGTTTAGATCGTCGATAGGATCGCGTAGAATCAAAAATATTTGAAATCCATCAACTTTGAGAATTTGCAAGTAAGTTGCTTTTCCCCCATATTTTATGCTAAAATGTTCATATCATACTTATATTATGCTTGGGTTGTTATATGTGAAGTTTGGATGAGGTTGCAATTTATTTGGGATTTATTTTGGGAATTATTGGGGTTTTGGGTTAAAAATGGTGAATATGTGAATGTGGGTTTAAATCTTGTTTTGAGTTGTTAGGTGGTGTTGTTTAGGTTCCCTTGATGTTTAGATGTGGTTTTAGTACCTTGGAATCTAGTTTGAAAGCTTTGATTTTGAGCATTTAGTGAAGGTTGTGTTTTGGTTCGAATTTGGTGAACCCAGGAAGAATCTGGGCATTGTTCTTCTAGCACGGTCGTGCTCCTTTATTTGGCACGGTCGTGCAACATTCACTTTCCTCCCGTCATGATTGGCACGGTCGTGCCACTTTCTTAGGCACGGTCGCGCCAAAATTCCCTTTCCTTCCGTTATGATTGGCACGGTCGTGCCACTTTCTTAGGCACGGTCGTGCCAAGCTGGGACTCTGGTATATTCTTCCCTTTTCTTCTAAAATTGTTTCCTCCATAACTTTCTCATCCGAACTCCGTTTTAGACGAATAAACTATCATTTTAAAGCTCTCCTTGAGCTCTTCGAGATGAGTGAATAGTTTTGCTTGTGTGATTGAGTTAACTGGATCCTTTGTGATCAAATGTGATAAGGGATTGGTGTTATTATTGTGGAAATTGTTAGAGCACCTTAATTGGTTAGTGTTAGTTCATTTCACTTTCTTGGTGACTTCTTGGTATGGTTCCCTACTTTGGAACCTTAAGTTGTTTATTCATGCTAAATTATTATTACTTAGCATTTATTTGGAAGCCCAGCTGGCATATTTGTTGCATCGGGCGATGGGAAAGATTATAATGGCAAAGCCAAGTCCATTATAATGTTGACCATTGTTTTGCCCCCTTCTTTTACCCCTTTTCTAGATTGGCCTTGGAAAGGATGAGTTAGCTTCCTTTGTGAATGTATCTAGCTACCGGGCATGACTTTGTGTCATGGTCCTTGTCCTTTGTGACACTTTTATGGTTATTGGTTCCGGTACCGGGGTTTTCTCTTCGGCTTTCATGCTATTATGAAGATGATGATTTGTTGATTATTGAAGCTGCGCAGCGATCCTTTATTTGGATGTACCGGTTTGGAAAACCTTGGCTATATCCTTTGTTATGTGTTATTTCCGCTGCTATCTGTTATGTGATAAATGCTATGTGTTACGTGATATTTATTATTGCTTATCGCTTCGTGCATCATAGCATGTCATATAGTTGCATTAGTAACTTATTGAGATTTATCTCACCCCCTTTTCTTTTATCTTGTTTTTCCTTAACCCCCCTCCCCAGGTGCTAAGGATTAGTCTCGCTGATCACGAGAAAGATGACGTCGAGTGTGGATACATTCTTTTGGGGAAGGTTGTTATAGTTTGGTTTACATTATATAAATGTGTAACCATCTTGGGATAGCTGTACCAATCAATGACGTCATTAAGAATTGTGTATTTGTATTTTGTTGAGCATAAACTTGTGGAAGTTTATGATAGTTGAAATTGGTTTTTATCAAACTTGGTTTTGTAAAACTTTGGATCATCACCTTTTGGTATTAAATGGAATTTTTAACTTCGGGATTTCACAGTTTTGGTTTTAGAGTCGACGTCCAGATCGCGGTCTCGGGCCCGCGGGGTCCGGGGTCGCGACAGTTGGTATCAGAGCTATGGCATTAGCTCTAAGTATAAGTCTAGGTGAATTAGTATGACCTAGGTGGGTAGTAGTGTGCGGAGTGATTAACGGTTGATGTCTTATGCAGGTAATTGTTTGAAATGGCTAGAAGGAGAACAGGTGAAGGTACTAGTGGGGCACAGAATCAGAATGATACAAGGGAAGAAGCACGTGCTATGTTTCAAGGCATGTTCGAGGCGGCCATGAAGGCCATACATGATCAAGGTCCGAGGGTAGAACAAGCACCACCCCGCTATGGATTGGAGCAATTTCTGAAGTTGAAACCGGTTGAATTCAATGGGGAACCCGATGTTCGGAAAGCTGAGTTGTGGATTGAGTCGATGGAGAAGATTTATGATGTATTTGGGTGTTCGGATGAGGACAAGGTCCGGTTCGCGGCTTACAAGCTTGTGGGAGTCGCCGAGCATTGGTGGAAGGGTGTTAAAGCTACTTGGGATGATACCCACACGGTGTATGCGTGGGAGTTGTTTGTGCGCAAATTCAAGGAGCATTTCATTCCGGTCGTTGATCAAAACCGAAAGGAGATCGAGCTACTCAACCTGGAGCAAGGTGTGTTGTCTATAGCACAATACTCGGCTAAGTTCATAGAATTAGCCCGGTATTGCGACTATTTGGTGAGGACCGAGGAACAAAAAGCTATGAGATTCATTCGGGGATTGAAGACCTCCATCCGTACTCTACTTATTGCTCAACGGATTGTGACATTCCAAGATGCGGTGGACCGAGCCTACTTAATAGAGCAAGATATTGGGGAACATAAGAGGAAGACCGAGGTGGCCAACCCGAGTAAGCAAAGAGCGCAGAGCAAGTCACAACCAAGGATTGATAATCGAGGTAACTTTTGGGGACAATCTCAGTCCTGAGGGCAACCGATCCCGAGGAATCCGGGTACTACTCCGGGGATTCAGAATAGGAAGCCTTGTACCTTTTGTCAGAAGGTAGGCCATTCGGAGGATAGGTGTTGGAAAAAGCAAGGCAAGTGTATCAATTGTGGTGAAATGGGGCACTTTGCGAGAGAGTGCACGAGGTACCGAGGTCAAGCATCCGGGTCAGGGGTTGGTACTAATCAGGGTCAGAAAAGGGATGCCGCTGGGAAGCCCAAAGTTCAAGGAAAGATTTATGCCATGAATCAACAACAGGCGACCGATGATCCATCCGTTATTGGAGGTATTGTTTCTGTGTCTAATGTGAGCGCACGAGCGTTAGTAGATCCAGGATCATCTCATTCATACATTTCTGTGCAATTTGCTTCCATGTTAAATGCTGCATTCGAGTCTTTACCGTTCGTGCTAGAGGTGTCGACCTCTATAGGAGAATGCTTGATTTCTGATCGAGTCTTTCGTGCTTGTGATGTGGGTATTTGTGGTCGAGTCCTTTGTGCGGATTTGGTAGTTCTTCCTATCCAAGACTTTGATGTCATTTTGGGTATGGATTGGTTGAGCAAGTTTCATGCTTCCGTTGATTGCCGTAAGAAAACCGTTACTTTTTCTATTCCCGATGTGCCTAAATTTGTGTTTGAGGCTAGTCCTCTGAGTAGAAAGGTTCGCTTAATTTCTTATTTGAAAGCGAGAAAATTATTGCATAGTGGTTGTGAGGGGTATTTGGCTAGTGTTCTTGATACTAGGAAAGAATCCCCTAGTTTGGATAGTGTTCGGGTAGTTCGGGAATTTCCCGATGTTTTCTCTACCGAGTATGATATGCCGCCCGATCGTGAGATTGAGTTTTGTATAGATCTTTTGCCGGGTACGGCTCCAATTTCAAAAGCACCTTATAGGTTAGCTCCCGCAGAGTTGAAGGAATTGAAGGTTCAATTGCAAGAGTTACTGGATCGAGGGTTTATCCGCCCTAGTGTTTCCCCGTGGGGAGCACCGGTTTTATTTGTGCGGAAGAAAGACGGTTCCTTGAGATTGTGCATCGATTACAGAAAGTTGAATCAGGTTACGGTGAAGAATAAGTATCCTCTACCCCATATTGACGATTTGTTTGATCAGCTTCAAGGGTCCGTGGTTTTCTCTAAACTTGATTTGAGGAGTGGGTACCATCAGTTGAAGGTCCGATCGGAGGATATTCCGAAGACTGCTTTTCGCACTCGGTATGGTCATTACGAGTTCTTGGTTATGCCGTTTGGGTTGACGAACGCGCCGGCCGTATTTATGGATTTGATGAACCGGGTTTTCCATCATTATCTTGATTCGTTCGTGGTGGTTTTTATTGATGATATTCTCGTCTACTCTAAATCTCGGGGGGAGCACGAACAACACTTGAGGACAGTTTTATCCGTTCTTGCGAGGGAGAAATTATTTGCGAAGTTTAGCAAATGCGAATTATGGCTTGAGAAGGTGTCATTTCTGGGTCATGTTATTTCGAAAGATGGGATTTCTGTGGATCCTTCAAAGATAAAGGCAATAGTGGATTGGAAGAGACCCGAATCAGTGACAGAGATTAGAAGCTTTCTTGGTTTAGCCGGTTATTACAGAAGATTTATTGAGGGGTTTTCGAGGATTGCTACTCCGATGACTCAGTTGACCCGGAAGAATGTTCCGTTTGTGTGGACCGAGAAATGTGACAAGAGTTTCGAGGAATTGAAGAAGAGGTTGACTACCGCACCAATCTTGAGTTTGCCTAATGGGAGCGATGGCCTAGTGATTTACAGTGATGCTTCGAAAGAGGGTTTGGGTTGTGTGTTGATGCAGAATGGGAAAGTAATTGCTTATGCTTCGAGGAAGTTGACCCCGAGTGAACAGAATTACCCGACTCATGATATGGAGTTAGCGGCTATTGTATTTGCGTTGCACAAATGGAAGCACTACCTTTATGGGGCGAAGTTTGAGATTTTTACCGATCATAAGAGTTTGAAGTACCTATTCTCTCAGAAGGAATTGAACAACCGACAGCACCGATGGATGGAATTATTGAAGGATTATGATTGTACGATTTCTTATCATCCGGGGAAGGCGAATGTGGTAGCCGATGCGATTAGTAGGAAATCTTATGTGGCTTCGATGATGGTCCGTGAATGGAAAATGCTTGAGGATGTTCGAGATTGGTCCCCTCGTGAATCGAGACATGGGGCTATTTTTGCGAATATTAGGGTGTCTCCGACCCTAATTCAGAGGATAAAGGAAGCTCAGAAAGAAGATCCCGAGTTGGTGAAGATAATGGGTAAATTGAAGGAGAAGAACTTCGAGGATTTTTCTATTAGCTCGAGTGGAGTGTTGACTTTCCGTGGAAGATTGTGTGTTCCGGATGTTGATGGAATTAAACAGAGAGTTTTAGATGAGGGCCACAAATCGAGGTATACTATTCATCCGGGTAGTACGAAGATGTATCAGGATTTGAAGCAACAATTTTGGTGGATTAATATGAAAAGGGAAATAGCCGAGTATGTATCGAGGTGTTTAACTTGTCAGCAGGTCAAAGCCGAGCATCAGAGACCCGCGGGATTACTTCAGCCGTTAGAGATTCCTGAGTGGAAATGGGAGCATGTGACTATGGATTTCATTACGGGACTACCTCGTACCCGTAGGAAGTTTGACAGTGTTTGGGTAATAGTGGATAGATTGACTAAGAGTGCCCATTTCTTGCCTATTGACATCAGATATTCGATGGAGAAGCTTGCGACCCTTTACATTGATGAGATTGTTAGATTGCATGGAGTTCCGGTTAGCATTGTGTCAGATCGAGACCCGAGGTTTACTTCCAGATTTTGGAAGGCGTTTCAGGAAGCTTTGGGTACAGATTTGCGATTCAGTACAGCTTTTCATCCTCAGACCGACGGTCAATCCGAAAGGACCATTCAGATTTTGGAGGATATGTTGCGAGCGTGATTGATAGACTTTTCCGATTCTTGGGATTCGCACCTACCGTTAGTGGAATTCTCTTACAACAACAGTTATCAGGCTAGTATCGAGATGGCACCATTTGAGGCCTTGTATGGAAGGAAGTGTAGATCGCCTATTTGTTGGGATGAGGTTGGTGAAGCGAAGATCGTGGGTATTGATTTGCTTCGGGATTCAGTTGAAAAGGTTAGAGTTATCCGGGATAGATTGAAGACAGCCCAGAGTCGACATAAGAGCTACGCAGATAACCGAAGGCGAGATCTTAGTTTTCAGACCGGTGATTGGGTGTTCTTGAAGGTATCTCCAAAGGTGGGTATTCGTAGGTTTGGGAAGAAAGGCAAATTGGCTCCGAGGTTTATTGGTCCGTTTGAGATCTTGGGAAAGGTTGGACTTCTAGCGTATCGTCTTGCGTTACCGCCATCTTTGGACCGGTTGCACAACGTGTTCCACGTTTCTATTCTTCGGAGGTATGTTCATGATCCATCTCACGTGTTACAGAGGATACCGGAGGATATTGAGCCCGATATGACTTATGAGGAACGACCGGTCCGGATCCTAGATCCTAAAGTTCAAGAGTTGAGGAACAAAAGTATTTCATTGGTTAGAGTTCTTTGGAGGAATCATAATATCGAGGAGTCGACGTGGGAGCTCCGAGATGAGATCGAGAGGAAATTTCCGTGGCTTTTTGTTTAAGGTGAGTCTCGTTAAAATTCGGGTCGAATTTTCTTTAAGGGGGAGTGAATGTCACGACCCGAAATCTAGGCTCTATTTTATTAGTAATTAAATGATTATTATTTGATTATTTGCTTATTTATTTATTTAAATTATTATTTATTTAAATATTGTGTGTGCATTTTATGTGTCATAATATTTATGCTTAGCATTTTATTAGGGTCATTTGTGCTAGTGTAGAAATATTGGGTCTTAGTTGTTAGTGGGGAGTATTGAGTTGGGTAGTATTAGAGGACGGGTCTTTGTGTAAGTTTTTAAATCATACTCCTACCCTCTCCCTACACCTCCTTCTCCCTCATACACTCCACCTCCCTCATCATCTTTCCTAGCCAACTCTCTCCCTCTCTCTTGTGTTTTGGTCAGTTTTCTTTCTTTTTCTTCTCTCTTAATTTTCTTCATCTTCCCCTCATAATCTCTTATTTCTTAAAACGTGAAATGTGTTTAGATCGTCGATAGGATCGCGTAGAATCAAAAATATTTGAAATCCATCAACTTTGAGAATTTGCAAGTAAGTTGCTTTTCCCCCATATTTTATGCTAAAATTTTCATATCATACTTATATTATGCTTGGGTTGTTATATGTGAAGTTTGGATGAGGTTGCAATTTATTTGGGATTTATTTTGGGAATTATTGGGGTTTTGGGTTAAAAATGGTGAATATGTGAATGTGGGTTTAAATCTTGTTTTGAGTTGTTAGGTGGTGTTGTTTAGGTTCCCTTGATGTTTAGATGTGGTTTTAGTACCTTGTAATCTAGTTTGAAAGCTTTGATTTTGAGCATTTAGTGAAGGTTGTGTTTTGGTTCGAATTTGGTGAACCCAGGAAGAATCTGGGCATTGTTCTTCTGGCACGGTCGTGCTCCTTTATTTGGCACGGTCGTGCAACATTCACTTTCCTCCCGTCATGATTGGCACGGTCGTGCCACTTTCTTAGGCACGGTCGCGCCAAAATTCCCTTTCCTTCCGTCATGATTGGCACGGTCGTGCCACTTTCTTAGGCACGGTCGTGCCAAGCTGGGACTCTGGTATATTCTTCCATTTTCTACTAAAATTGTTTCCTCCATAACTTTCTCATCCGAACTCCGTTTTGGATGAATAAACTATCATTTTAAAGCTCTCCTTGAGCTCTTCGAGATGATTGAATAGTTTTGCTTATGTGCTTGAGTTAACTGGATCCTTTGTGATCAAATGTGATAAGGGATTGGTGTTATTGTTGTGAAAATTGTTAGAGCACCTTAATTGGTTAGTGTTAGTTCATTTCACTTTCTTGGTGACTTCTTGGTATGGTTCCCTACTTTGGAACCTTAAGTTGTTTATTCATGCTAAATTATTATTACTTAGCATTTATTTGGAAGCCCAGCTGGCATATTTGTTGCATCGGGCGATGGGAAAGATTATAATGGCAAATCCAAGTCCATTATAATGTTGACCATTGTTTTGCCCCCTTCTTTTACCCCTTTTCCAGATTGGCCTTGGAAAGGATGAGTTAGCTTCCTTTGTGAATGTATCTAGCTACCGGGCATGACTTTGTGTCATGGTCCTTGTCCTTTGTGACACTTTTATGGTTATTGGTTCCGGTACCGGGGTTTTCTCTTCAGCTTTCATGCTATTATGAAGATGATGATTTGTTGATTATTGAAGCTGCGCAGCGATCCTTTATTTGGATGTACCGGTTTGGAAAACCTTGGCTATATCATTTGTTATGTGTTATTTCCGCTGCTATCTGTTATGTGATAAATGCTATGTGTTACGTGATATTTATTATTGCTTATCGCTTCGTGCATCATAGCATGTCATATAGTTGCATTAGTAACTTATTGAGATTTATCTCACCCCCTTTTCTTTTATCTTGTTTTTCCTTAACCCCCCCCCCCCCCAGGTGCTAAGGATTAGTCTCGCTGATCACGAGAAAGAGGACGTCGAGTGTGGATACATTCTTTTGGGGAAGGTTGTTATAGGTTGGTTTACATTATATAAATGTGTAACCATCTTGGGATAGCTGTACCAATCAATGACGTCATTAAGAATTGTGTATTTGTATTTTGTTGGGCATAAACTTGTGGAAGTTTATGATAGTTGAAATTGGTTTTTATCAAACTTGGTTTTGTAAAACTTTGGATCATCACCTTTTGGTATTAAATGGAATTTTTAACTTCGGGATTTCACAGTTTTGGTTTTAGAGTCGACGTCCAGATCGCGGTCTCGGGCCCGCGGGGTCCGGGGTCGCGACACTGCAGGACTATCAGCAGCAGCAAATGTTAGCCAACTATCATCGTCAGTGCTGAGAGGATGAGAATGATGAGAGGCTGAGGAGAATGGAGGAGGCGGTCTACGCCAATATTGAGGAGGAACAGTATTATAGGCACCGGATGATGGCGCATCACTTTCCGGGAGAGCAGTTCCCTCCCATGTTTTACCCTCCTCCTCCATCGCAGTATACACAACCACCACCACCACCTAGCAGTGCATGGACAGGGGCCACTTGGGACCAGCTCACTAGAGGACCGGATCAGGGGTCGAGTTCGAGTTCGGGTATGCCGGGTCCTTGGGACCATATCTTTCCGCCTCCGCAGTGATCAGTTGGAGGTATCCCTATCCTGTTATTTTTGCACTTTATATGTGAGAGCATTGGGGGCAATGCTCATTTTTGTTTGGGGGTGGGGGATACCTGTAGTTTGGATTGATGATATCACTTGTTGTATAGTTTAGTTAGTTTTTTTAAAAAAATAAAAAAAAAATAGAAAACAAAAAAAAAGAAAAAGAAAGAAAGAAAAGAGAGGCTAGGTGAAAACCCGAAAGGGCACCTAGGAAAAAGGAGAGGAAGAGAAAACAAATCCCATGGCGTAGGAGACATAAGGGAGGTTTGGAGTGTTGGGTAGGTTACATTTGGAGTAGGAGGTGTGTTTAGAGGCGTTAGGTTAGAAATCCTCATTCGTTTTGTGGAGTAATAAGGGGCGTTGGAGCTAACTATGAGGTAAATCATTGTTAGAAACCTATCCTAGCATTGATTTCGTTTTGAGGGAGATTGTAGTGAAAGATAAGTATGGGGGAAACCTAGGACATTTTAGTTCCCCCTAGCTTTGGTGTGTGGGCCCTAGTCGGATACGATTTTATTTGCTTATTATTGGTGTGATATCGATTAGGGCCATTGTTACTCATTTTTGTGAAGATATAAGGCGACGGAGTTCTTTTCACTCCGTGTTGTATTTCTTGTCTTTAACTTGGTTGATGGGAGATGTAGAGGAGATAGGTATCATTTTCTTCCATGCTACACTTATTAGACCGGTGTTTAGATGTGGGGTTAGGAATATTACTCTGGGACGAGTAATGGTCTAAGCGTGGGGGAA
Organism: Campanula takesimana; assembly: GCA_026119855.1. Taxonomy (NCBI): domain Eukaryota; kingdom Viridiplantae; phylum Streptophyta; class Magnoliopsida; order Asterales; family Campanulaceae; genus Campanula; species Campanula takesimana. The sequence continues at coordinate 649,982 of JAOWBW010000555.1, forward strand.
TTTGATGGATGAGTATTCACATACATTATCTCTATGTTTCCGGATTGTTTCTATTGATTTTTGATGTAGTTTAGAGTAGATTTGGTGTACTTTTGAGTTCATATTGTATTGTTGAGTTTTTGTGGGGAAATCACTGGAATAGAGAGTATTTTATCAATTTGTGATAGCCCGCACTACCTTTGGAGGCTCAAGTGTTGCAGTCAAGTCAATGGTCAAAGTCAGAATCGAAGTCAAAGTCAATAGAAGTCAAACAGTCAAGAAAGAAGGAAAGAAAAGAAGACAAAGCAGTTTTTGGACCAGGCGCCCGCTTACCTTGGATTTTTCGAGGCCAGCGTCTGATCATACCGAGCGCCCGCTTTCCCTATAGCGAGTGCCCGCTCGCTCCCCCGCCAAGGAATTACGGGATTTTCTTAATTTCCAATATTTTGTTATTTCCTTCCTAATTTTGGACTCCTCTTTCTTGTATAAAAGAGATTAGGTTTTCAGAACAAATTTTCTATGCTTTCTTTAGGTTTTATTCAAGTTTTCAAGTGTAACCAAGATTTTGGATCTTTCATCATCAAGCGTTTATCCAGGTTTATGAATTTCATTTATTCTCTTGTGATTTATGCTATGGGTATGAGTAGCTAATCTCCTTGGTTTGCGGATTGGATGTGATCAATTACATGATATTTGTGCTATGAGATGTTAATCATTGTATTAGTTTAACACAATAGTTTTAATTCCGTTCTTGAGTTTCAACTATATTGATAGATATTTTTGGCTCTTTAACTATTAGGGTTTAATTTCTTGCACTTGCGTGGAAAGTTAGACATAGCCATTGTTGTGTTGAATAGTTTGGATCTTGGACCTTGCGGAAAAAGAGAAAAACTAGGTTTTTATATTCTTTGATTTTTAATAAATTCTTTGTGTTTTAATTGGACCTTGCGGAAGAATTAATTTACACAGGATAAAAGAATTGCAATCCGGCCACCTGACCGTTCCAATTCTTAAATAAGTGAATGAACCCTAAAATAAAGATTAGTATTTTATCATCAAAATAGCATAAAGAGAGTGTAATTGTGATCACCAATCCGTGAACTGCTTGAATCATCTTGAGTACAATCCTTGTTTGCTTTTGTGGTCTTAAATCTTTACTTTATTTTCAGTATTAAGTAGTTAAATTAGTTAATCAAATCAAATCAAAACCCCCCTGGTTACTCTTTGCACTAATTGAATCAACTTGTTTATCCACGAGTCTCTGTGGTTCGACCATTACTTTTGTATACTGCTGCCTCGGCATTTGTACACTTGCAAGGTTTTTATTACACAGTGGAATTTTATCCATCAATCAAATACTAATTTTCACGATAAACATTAAACATAATAAAAAGTTAATTCTGAACACACAAAATATTCAACTTGGTCGCCATAGTTGATCGTGTTCTAAGTAGTTAGCTGACAACTGAGAATTTACTGATAAGTTCTCAGTTGGATGGTCCCCGGAGTTGGTGGTCGCTAAAGTTGATTGTGTTCTTAGTATAATAGTTGACAATTGAGAACTTACTGATAAGTTCTCAGTTGTTTGGTTGCCGGAGTTGGTGGTCGCCTGAGTTGATCGTGTTCTTAATAGTTTAGTTAACAACTGAGAACTTAGCAGTAAGTTCTCAGTTGTTTGGTCGCCAGAGTTGGTGGTCGCATGGAGTTAATCGTGTTCTTAGTAGTTTAGCTGACAACAGAGAACTAACTGATAAGTTCTCAGTTATTTGGTCGCCGAAATTGGTAGTCAACGGAGTTGATCGTATTTTTAGTAGTTTAGCTGACAACTAAGAACTTACTGATAAATTCCCAGTTGTTTGGTTGCCAGAGATAATCATGTTCATAGTAGTTTAGTTGACAATTGAAAACTTACTGATAAGTTCTCATTTGTTTGGTCGTCAGAGTTGGTGGTCACCGGAGTTGATCGTGTTCTTAGTAATTTAGTTGACAACGGAGAACTTATTGATAAGTTCTCAGTTGTTTGGTCGCCAAAGAGGTCATCAGAGTTAAAAAAAAAAAACGTCAGAGTTTTCGCCGCATGAGTTATCGCCGGTGTTGTGGTTGCCAGAGTTGTTGACCGGAGAAGGTGGGGTGGGGTAGCCTAAGGTGATAGTGGTTGGAAAGAAAGTAAAATGGCGAAAAGGGTGGACTTAGTAAAACGATGAGGAGGGTCTAAGCCAGAGGCTGTATGGCTAGATAAAATCTATATTGTCTTAGGAGGTAAATTAAGTATATCGAGGTTAATTCCCCTTCTTTGTTTGCTTGTTTGTTAATTTTTCTCATTTTGTAATTGCGACAAATCTCACAGTGAAGAAGAAGATGTCATTGTTCTTACTCCACATAGATATTTCATGAATTTTGGTGATATCTAGTGATTGTGTCTCCATCAACCAAGATTTTCTAGTATATCAAGTGCTCAAAGAGAGGGTCATATTTTAAATACCAGATCGGTGTGAGCATTTTCTCGCCAATTCAGATTTTCTAGGATATCGAGTGTTCAGAGCGAGAGGACTGTCTTAAATATCAGACTTGTGGGCGTTTCCTCATCAACTCAGATTCTCTAGTATATCGATTGCTCAGATTGAGGATTTTTTTTAATATCAGACTGAGGCAGTGTCTAGGTTTTACTTGGAGTGGAAATTTGACGTTAAAGATTTAGATTGGAAGGTCAGTAGGTTAAGAGATGAAAATGCTACTCCCTCCGTCCCAGAGTGTATGTCCACATTTTCCTTTTTAGTCTGTCCCAGAGTATATATTCACTTCCCAAAATGACAAAGAATCTTTACTATTCCTCCCACTTATTCTCTCTCATACTTGCTTTTATACTCACAACACCAATCAACTTACTATTCCCTCCTACTCATTCTCTCTCATACTTTAGTTTTATACTCATAACACTTACATCACTTCCACCATTTTTTAATCTCCGTGCAAATGAGATAGTGAACATATACTCTGGGACGGATGGAGTATTAATATTTGGGGGAGATCCTCCAATCTCTTCTTTAATTGTGAATACAATTAATTTAGGGCAAATTTCAATTTGGTTACCTGAACTTTCCCTATAGTTGCAATTCGGTTCCCAACATATCATTTTTTGCAACCCCCTTCCCCATGTTGTCATTTTGTTGCAATCCAATGAAATTTTCTATGGAAACCTAACTGTTGTTAAAAATTAATGTCACATGCTTGCACATTATTTTTAAGAAAAATGACTTCTCACATGATTATTGAGGGGCAAAAACAACTTCTTACTTTATTTCATTTTCACACAGTCTAACCCCACACCCTTTTAACCTGGTATATTGAAATCTCTCTCCCCACCCAAAAAAAAAAAAAAACAGTCGCTCCCTCCCTCCTCTCCTCTACCTTCGGCCCACCCTCCCTATTCCAGATCCAGCAAATCCTTCAATATTCTCAGCTTAGCTCGTCATCTCCACAAACCAAAGGTCCAGTTTTTCTCCAAGCATGGCAAAGCTTCGACCTTCCAGAATCAGATCCGACGATTGCAAAGCTTCGACCGTCGATTGGCTTCCTCCGATCTACTGGCTTAAGTCGGCCTCCAACGATAAACTCAGTCTCTAGAAATCTCTCTTAAATGCGAGACCTACTCTTCTTCCCTACTCTCTCTCTCTCAATTCCCCACCCCAATTTCTCTGTTCAAATGTGTTTTGTTTATGGTTTTTTCTTCAATCACTGAACTAGATCTGGTAAAATGATAAGGATTTAATTTAATTTTCTGGATTTTTAGATAATGTAGTTGTGGTAGTGGTGGGTTTGGTATTGTTGATGATGGACTGAAGTAAGTAGTGGTGGACTAACGGTGATGGTGGTGGTGATGGCGGTGGCGGTGGTGGTGGTGATTGACTAACAATGGTGGTGGTTGTAGTGTCTTAAAATTTGGGGTGAAGGGGTGGCTGAATTAGTAATGGTAGTTAGTTTTCTCCGTTACTTTTGGGTCTATCTCAGTTAACAAACTATTACTGTGTTATATCCGTTAGTATTGACTATTTTATCATGTGAAATGTCATATTTGCCCATCTGAAATCATGTGCATGGCACATGGAAGAAATTTTTAACAGATGTTAGGTTTTCGTCAGAAATTTCATTAGATTGCAACAAAATGACAACGTGGGGAAGGAGGATGCAAAAATTGATATGTTGGGAACCGAATTGCAACTATTGGGAAAGTTCAGGTAACCAAATTGAAATTTGCCCATTAATTTATCATTAAGCCAAACAAAAAATCCATTTGTCCCACCATATATGTCGTCTTTTCTTGTAAGTTAATACGAAATAACTTCGAGCAATTTACCATATATGTCGTATTTTCTTGTAAGTTAATACGAAATAACTTCGAGCAATTTACCATATATGTCGTATTTTCTTGTAAGTTAATACGAAATAACTTTTAGTTGATTTAATTATTATAATAAAATTATAAAACTTGTTATTGATATATAATTATAAGGACAAATTGCATTTTAGGCCCCAAAGTTTGGGGGGTGTTCCTATGATGGGCTCTAAAGTATTTCAATTAGCATTTTAGGCCCAAAAGTTGTCATTTTTTGTCGAGTTAGGGTTTTTAACAAATTTTGTTACAAAAACCCGTTAAATAGGATGCCACCTAACAAAGGATAATTTTGACATTTGCTCCTAATTGTTAAGGGGTCAATTGTAAGAGCCATAAAATGGGGGACCAAAATTAAAAAACAATCTCTTCTAAAATTTGCACCCAACCCCATCCCCATCCCCATTCCCAAATCAAACCCCGTTCAACCCCTACTTCCTCCAGCCACCACCTACTCCGACCGCCACCGTCCCCCACCATCATTACCAATATACTCCATCATACCCATCACCCACCAAACCGCCACCTTCCCCCACCTCCCCCAATTCTCCCCTTACCCCTTTCTCCCTCCATTCCCAACGTTCTTCCCCCTCCATCTAATTCTAAAGTTTTCGTCTGATCCTTCTCATCCTCAGTCCGGCTTCCGATTCCACCGCCTTCTCTATCTCCTTCTACTTCCGACGCATCGGTCATCTACCAGGAAGATCACTCCCTCACTTCCGATTACAATATCCACCACCCCCACCGTCCTTCTTCCAACCACCCAACTGCGACTCCACATATCTAACCGCCCCTTCCCCTCTTCTTCTCTCACATATCCGGCGAATCCATAGCCGCCAGAGGTAAGATCCGATAACTGTGTTGCCACCGGAGCTCAAATCCAAAAATTCCATAGCCACCGAAGCTCAGATTTGATAAATCGAGTCACCAGCGCATAGATCCAATAATGATCTTTCCCCTATCACTCTCTTAACAGGTCCGACATCCTATAGTGTCCGTTCGAAAATAAAAAATCTGGGAGGTGTGTGTGTGTTTTCGTTGTGCATCTGTAAAGGGTTTTTAGCTTTTTGGGTTGTTGATTTTTAGTTTTCTTTAATGGATTGTGATAGAAAATGGTGGTTGTTGTGAGGTGGTTGTGGTCGGAGGTGATGGTGGTTATGGTGGGCTGATGGTGGGTGGTTAGTGACGGTGATGGGCTGATGGTGGGGAGGGGGGTTGCTTAATTAATGGATGGTTAATCTCTTTTAAAAAACCATGAATAATTAGCTATTTATATGTATAATAATATTGATATATAATAATTAATAAGAATAAATAAAATCAAATTTTAAATATTTATTTTTTAAAAATATACTATCTATTAATATTGAAAATGTTGTTAATAATTATCTTAATTTTCTTTATATAATAAAATAAATAAAATCAAATTCTAAATACATTTTAATTACTTTACTATACTTTTTAGTTTTTTTTTTTTTTTTTTGAAAGCAACTTTTTAGATTTGTTTTTGTTACTTCACATTTGAAAATTTTGTACCTGTCTGAAATGTCAAAATTATCCCCCGTTAGGTGGCATGTGCGTGGCACGTGCCTATTTAACGGGTTTTTGTAACAAAATTGGTTAAAAACCATAACTCGACAAAAAATGACAATTTTGGGGCCTAAAATGCAATTTGCCCTAATTATAATTACTTATAACAATTTTTCAATTTAAAACATTTATTCTTGATCATGAGAAATACAAATTGACATTCATTTTGTAACCATGATAGCTGATTGGCTTTGTTTCAAAATGAAGTTGACATGCATCAGATCCAATGCCAAATACTCCCTCCAATGTTCCAGTGAAGCAAGCGCTCATATCCTTAATTTTAAGTTTGAATAGTCAAATGTAAAATCATTTTGAGACGAAAAGAGTACACATTATCACCCTATTTCCTAGTACCATTACAATTGTATGGAATATAGGGGACTAAGGGATAGAGTACAAAGTCAAATAAATTGCACTATTAGTCTATTAATTACCATAAACAAAAATTTTAACAACAAAGTTGATATATACAATTACTGTACTTGTTAAAATCTCCAACCCAAGGATTAACTTTCATTCCTCTTTGATATTTACATCTCTTAATTAAAAAAAAAAAAAAAAAAAAAAATTGGAATTGTATTCATTCTTCAATTGCGACAACAAGAATCAAAGAACTCACCATCACCACCACCACCATCATCATCCCAATCGTCAAACTCCAATTCACCAGATTCATATACAGATTCCAAAACAAGCAACAATTGATCCTCAAGATATCTCTGCAACAATCTAATTTCTCTCACATCCCCTTCCTCGCACCGTCGCATCGCATCCGAATCAAAATCATCATCATTCGCCTTCTTCGACTGCTTCCTTCTCCGGCGGCGGCAGATACAAAAGCAAATCTCAACCGCACAGATGAAGGGAAAAGCGACACAGAGGAGAGGGAGGATGAGAGGGGAGCATAGAGCGAGAAACAAGTAGCGTAACCGACGGCCGCGGGCCCAGGAAGTTACGATCATGGCGATGGTGGTAGTTGGAGGGTGGTGACGGCGGCGTGGATCATCGTCGTCTCCGTCGGGTGCGACGTCGGGTTTGGGGAGGAGGGAGGTACGGGTAGTGGGGGACTTGTCGTTGGGTTTGGGGGAATGGAAGCAGTCCCACATGACTATTGAGGAAGAGAGAGAGAGAGAGAGAGAGTTGGTTGTGTGGTGTGACGGCTTGTGTTTTGTTGGGTTTGGAAAAAAGTGTTTTGTTTAGAGGAGGTGGGTGTGTTGTGATACGCCACATGGTCACATGGGGGCGTGGTGTACAATTTTGTTTGTGGGCTCGGGGGTTTGACCCAACTCATTTTTTACTCTCTGTCTCGCTTTAAAGTTCTTACTTTTCTTTTTAGTCTGTCCCAATTTAATTTAAGGTTCTTACTTTGCTTTATTACCTAAAATAGAAAGTGGGACCTACTTGTCTTTCTCACAACAAAAACTCCCCACCCACTTTCTCTCTCCCACTTTACTTTTCATACTCACAACATTTACTTTTTCTTAATCTCTGTGCAAAGTCAAACTAGGAACTTTAAATTGGGACGGAGGGAGTGTGAGTTAATTACAATTTAGCACCTAAACTCCATAAGATGTTTCTCAAGCGGGTTTTTTTTTTTTTTTTTGGGGTGAATCAGGTCTCAATACGTATATTTTTTCATCAATTTAGGGTTTTTTTGACTGAATTCGTTAGAAATTCCATTAACTGCTTATGTGCTGGGCACGTGATCGACAAACTCGATTTGAAATGAAAATTAATTTTAAAGATTTACATGTAAATTTTGAAAGTGGAGGGGAGTGAGGGAAAAACAACTCTCTCCCTCTTCCATAATCGTGAACCCAGCCCCAAAATCAAGCCTCCTTCACCCATTGTCACCCCCCACCCGCCACACACAACTCCTCCACCACCACCACTTCCCCGTCCACCCACTTCCCAAATTCAACCAAGTAACCGTTTACCAAATAACAATTGAAACTCTAAACTAAACAACATCAACCTCAATACCTGATGACGCCACGAAAATTGGGGTCACAGAATGGATGGATATCTGGCTTTTATCAACGGTTCAACCCGTAACACAACAAAGCCAACAAAACCGTCAAGGTCGGGTTTAATCCCAAATTTTGGTTTTGTTGAATTTGGGTTGAGAAGATGGTGGGTGCAAGGCAGAGGAGGTCAGATCTGGAAGGCAGAAGAGGCTAGGTGGCTGGAAAGTGATAGGTGCTAGAGAGAAACGAATGAAGGAAAGGATGATGACAGCGACAACGATACCGTGTGGCCGGAGAAAGCATGAGGAAGGGGGCATTGTTAACGTAAAGTTACCAATCTGTTGATCACATGCACGACACATGGGCATTTAACGAAATTTCTAACGAATTCCGTCAAAAAGCCTTAAATTGATGAAAAAAATATGTATTGAGCCCTGATTCAAAAAAAAAAGACTTGGGGCACCACTTAGGTAAAATAATGACAATTTGCATCATATCGCATAATATGATAGTTGATGATGAACGTGATTGATATGAATTATGATGATGCGAGTGAATTTTGGTCAGACAAAGCAAAAAATAAAAACCAAAGTCCACCCGAGTTACGTAAGACGATACATTCATATACACAAGGGAAAATTCACACGTCGAAAATAGTATCGCCAAATACATGGCGCACAAGCAGAATGTTCAAAGCAAAGCTACACACTTGGATCTCAAATCACACATAATTGAGCATATACATGCAAAGAACAATTCTTGGGATCGTATGCATCATTTTATTTAATATTGTTGTTGCTTTATGTTCATTTGTGTGTTGTATTGCTTTCTGTTCATTTGTGTGTTGTATTTTACCTTTTTATGCAGGTAATGCTTTAAATGTCGTAATTTAACATTTATTTATGTGTTTAATTTTCAAAATTGTACAATTAAGTAAAACGATAAAATAAATGATTAATTATATTAATTTTTAATGATGTTAATAAAAAACATTAGTCATTAATTTTATAACTTCGAATTAGTATTTAAAAAATATATTTGTGAACAAAAATTCATTCACAACTATAGAATGTAAGCTGGTGTGAACGACAAGTTTTGTTCACATGGTGAGCGAATTTTTCGTTCACTATTGTGCATGCTTTAACATTAACGGTCTGACAAGTTTTGACATTTTCTCAAATACTCTATGTCTATTAAGAAAATATGCAAAACCTTTTAAATAGTTTGCACGCACGTTTAAAAGCACAATTCGTTCACTCAAAATCCATACCTCTCTAGTACGGTCGGCCGGTTACAGTTCCGGTTCGTGGAATCCTTGAACCTTAACCGGCCTGTATTCATCCGGTTTACGGTTCCTGTTATAAACTTCCGGTTCCGACGGTTCACGGTTTTGGTGTTTTCTTTTCCTTTTTTTTTTGTTTGCATATGAATAAATGTTTTAAAATTATTTTATTACTGATTTTTTTAAAAAAATATAGAAAATTGTTGAAATGCAGTCAAAACGGCTCTTTTTTGGTCAACTTTCTGTTAGTAACGACAATTTTTGACAAAACTGTTAGAAATCTGACGGGTTTGACAACTCTTTTTACGATTTTGATGTTTTTTTTTTACGGTTCTAACGGTTTTTTGACGATTTTAACGTTTCTGGTTACGGTTTGGCCATCCGGTTCGGAACCGCCAGTTCAACGGTTTTCGGAGCCTTGAACCTTAACCGGCCCTTATCATTTACGGTTACGGTTACAAACCAAAAGAGATTTTGATTTTTTTTTTTGCTTAAATGGCCAGTTCACAAACAACATACAAACCTACCAACACCTGTAACAAACTTACATATGTAACATGTACCACATTTCAAAATATCTGACAAACAAACTTCAACACGTAAATAGAACAAAATATCATTAAAAGACCACAACCCAGCCACATAAGAAATGTCTCAAATATTGTCATTAATGAGTTAATTTGTAGAGATCATTTTTTCCATACGTTTGTAAGTTGTTAGGTAATTCTTCCCCTCCCCCAAACCAACTTGCGTAACACATTCACCCTGTGTATGATGATCCCGTGTGCTAGGAGGTGCATATGCCTCAGTCTCTACCCGAGTAACCTCACCTTGTGCCTCTGTCGTTGTCTGAGTCTCATGATGTAACTGAATCTTAAGAGGCACATCTGTCTAAGTCTCGATCCGTATTAACCGATTACGATCAGAAACTAGTGCGGGATAGCCAACATTTTGTCTCAGCTAACACCCTGGCTTCTACCGGTTGGGTGTAGGATAGGTGGTTTGAGGAGAAAGAGGAGGCGATGGATAGAATTGAGTGGTCAGTGGTGAAGAAGAGATGGCTGGAGGAGGAGATGTGATCCGCAAGGCGGCAGTTTGAACTAGTTGGTGGTTGTCTTGAACTGCCGGAGAAGAGCCATTTCTCTCTGATAAAGTCTGAGGTTCCATCCTAAAACCAATTGACAATGAGAGAAATAGCCCAGGATCTTTATATCGTCAATGCCTCTAACACGCCCCCTCACGTGTAGCCGGGCTTTGCCAAGGCTTACAACATGGACTTGTTACGGGTGGCGTGGAGCAACATCATGGGCCGTTGGGCCTGCACGTGTAACGGGCCAGCTCTGATACCATGATAAAGTCTGAAGTTCCATCCCAAAACCAATTGACAATGAGAGGAGTAGCCCAGGATCTTTATATAGTCAATGCCTCTAACACTCTCACTCTAAAGAAAGAAAATGTAGAAATCTATATATATAAAAGTCGACGCGGAGTCCTATGGATATGACACGTGGACAAGCTTTATCGAAATCTTTTATTTCGTGAAGCCACATCACCATGTACCCCACAACAATATGACTTTTCATTTTTTTTCTCTCTTAGCTAATAGTATTATCATACTATAATAGTTACTACATTAGAATACTACAACTATTAGACATTAACATTCTACTATTGTTATAGATAATCATATTCTATTATTGGATACTAATAGAATAGTATGTTAATATATATACTAATAGAGAAAAGATGAGGTAGATGAAGAGTTTAGCTATTAAATCTTGAAATTATTACATTCATCATTATGTGTGTGTTAATATTACAAATCTAATGACAAGGGTTATCAAATTTGAAAATCCTATACACATTAAATTAAATTAAGACACTCTCATACACTAATAGTTTTTTTTCATGAATAAAATATAAATGCATACATATAAATTATGTTAAAAAGAGTATGATATATATATTTTTTTTTTACTTTTTTTATAATTATAAAGCGTCTTTGATGAATAAGAATGATTTTCCTTTTTAAGAATGTTTTTTTTTATCAAATAAAAGACTTTTACATTAATTTTTGAAATTTCTTATGCTTATTTCATGAAGGACATGAATTGCAACGTGATATAGAGGAGGTTGATATTTATTCTAGATTTGAAATACATAAATTAATGCATATATAACTATTTATAATATGATAAACAAATAGCACCTATTGATTTGTTAGTTTTGTTGTATAAAATCTTATATGAATTATCTAAAAAAAATGAATTGATTTAGTACACTACATTACTTCTTTTCTCCTTCTTTTGGTGCAACACTAAGATTTACTGAAAAACTATAAGTGAAAATTAGAATTACAATCAACTAAAAATACTTGAAAAAAAAAGTTTTTTTGATGACGACTAATTTAAATTATAATTATCATCAGATATAAATAAACTTTAGAAAATAAATAGTACATAAGTTCACGTACGGAGCACGGGTTATGGACTAGTGGTAAGGAAAGTAACCTTGAATCCACTCTCTTTCTTTCTCTTTCATCCTCTTATCTTATTTATTAAGATTTTCCTTTCTGACTTAAAATTAATTGTCTTTTCTAAAACGATCTTAATTAGTTAAGTAATTTTTATCCAATACTCCCTCCGTCCCAGCTCACTTGATAACTTTTGGCAACTTAGGATCGTTTTGACCAACACTTTATAGAAATATTTATGTTCCAATTTTTTTTAAAAAAATTGTTATTGAGAGGATTTTTAATGGTGATCATTTTACATTTTTTTTATTTTTATTCGGATCATAATTAATTCTATAAAGTGTTGGTCAAACCGACCTTAAGTTGACCAGTTTTGGTCAAAAGGTGTCAATCTGAGACAGAGGGAGTATATTCTAAATTAAGAGCTTAATTGAGTTATAAACAGACCCAAATACATGTGCTGTAATCAAATGTCAAACTAAAAATGGTAAATGCAGCATAACTTGATTCAAGCAGATCCTTTTGGGGTTAATTTCATTGCCCACCCTTGAGGTTTGGGTAAGTCTCAGTGCCCCCCTTGAGGTTTGAATTCGTCTCACTGACCACCCTTTTGGCAATAAATTGACTATTTTACCCTCACTTTCATATAAAAATAGTCTTTATCTCTCATTAAATAAATCAAATTACCAATTATATTATAAATTCAAATAACATTTTATTTTTTGAGAAATTTTAAAATAAATATTATATTTAAGCTCAATGTACATTACGTATATAAATCAATAAATTAATAATTACCAATCAACTATTCCTCACAATTATCTTTTGTAAATTAACCCCTAAAGAATTATTATAATTCTATAATTAATCAAATAACCATCTCAATAAAGTATAAACTCAAATTACATTTTTTTAGCAATTTAAACAATATTTTAAAGAAAAATTAATTTTAATATTTATCATGAAGAAATAATAATAATACTATGCTCTAAATTTTAATATTTTCTAGTCTCTATTTCATAAAATAATGACAATTATTTTTAAATTTTTTATTCCAATAATTTTATTTTCTTTAATATCTATATGGTTATTGGGATTTATTCTTTATTGAGTTAGCTTTATGGTTATCAGATATTAAAAATAATAATTCATGTTTATTTTTTGACATAGGGAGTATCAAATTTTTATTTTTTAAAGCATAAAATTGTTATTTGAATTTATATTTTATGAAGTTGTTTATATATTTAATTTTTTTCAAAAATATAATTATTTTGTGCAGTCAATTTAAAAACATTTATATTTGAGAAAGATAGATAGTTATTTATTTGTTAATTTATTTACTTATATAGAGGCTAAGTGAGCATAACAAAAAAATATTTTTCACATTATATTAGATTTTGTTGTAATTTAATTTATTCAATGAATTTATTTAATGAGAGATAAATGCACTAATTAAATTAAAGTGAGGTAAAATAGTCTAATTATTGTCAAAAAGGGTGGTCAGTGAGACGAATTCAAACCTCAAGGGGGGCACTGAGACTTACCCAAACCTCAGGGGTAGGCAGTGAAATTAACCCGATCCTTTTGTGGAGATATAGCCACTTCCGCTTTTCATAAAACGTACTCCCTTCCCAAAAAATTAGTCTTTTTTTTTATTGTTAATTGAATGAACATTGGAAAATAATTTACTTTTAATTATTCGATTTAAATATTTGAATGAAAATCTAAAATAAGTTCGAGATTCATTACAATGAATAAAAGTAACTTAAATTCTTATTCAAATTTCATTCAAACTAACAATGAAAAAAGTGAGACTGATTCTACTAGAAAAAGGGAGTATAAAATGGAGAGAAAGTCTCGATTTTATTGGCACTGTAAATGAACACACACACACACACACCAACCTCTTAATAAATCTTATGCAATAACAATAGTTAGCTAACAAATACTACCATCAAACCCCCAAACATTAATCAATACTTCATATGATGATCAAACAATATTTGATACAATCAAATCTCTGCCTAGCAGGATAAGATTCAAGGGTTCTTCATCTTAATCCTCAACTTCCTCGCAATTTGCGCGGCTCGAGGATGCACCGGCCTCTTCGTTGGGTCACTCTGTTCCACTTCAACCCAATTAATAACCTTCAGTATGAGCGACTGAGGTATTTTCCCACCATCTCCATCCTCACCATTCCCTTTCGTCGATGATTTCTTCATACCCTTTTCCAGAGCCTTTTCAAGAAACTCCATGAACCAATTTCCCGCTTCAGTCTCAATTTGTTTCCCCAGTTTGATAGTATTGCATAAACTGCTTGATCCTGGTTTCTTGTTCTCATCGTTTTCAGTGGACCCCACCTTTCTATCAGAATATATCTTCTGGTTTAGACCAGACGATCTGACGTGCTTCCCTAAGATTGTTCTCTGATCATTTTTATCGGGAAATGATGCTACTGATTTGTACAAACCTGTTCTTGTTTTGGAAGCGTGGGAATCAGTAGGTCGAGTTTGGTCCATTGCATTGTGTTGAATTTCATGTAAGATTGCGTTTTCTTCCTCACCATTTTGACCATTATTATTACTTCCGTTTGCAACTTCAGTTGCTGCTTGGATGGACACCATTTCCGCAACCACTTGAACAATCTGGTTATGGAATTCGAGAAACTGGTCAAAGCACTTTGCTGGAGCTTCGGGTTTAGCTGATTTGCTCAGGTTTGATAATGTCCTATAAAGTTTTCATATATCTCAACATTAGTTACGGAATTTGAAATAACCAAGTAAAATGAAAAGTTTGTTTTAAAAAGAACCAGCATACTTGAGAGACCGGACAATAGTTTCGGTGGCAGAGGCATCTCGCAATGCTTGTAATGCAATCTTTTGTGCAGCTTCTCGATGTTGGACAGCTTCCTAAAACACATAAGAAATGAAGTTAGAAATCAGTTTTTTTTTTCCCGTATACATGATCATAAACATTCTAGAAGCCATGGATATATCACCTTTCCCAATATGCTGAGCTTTCCAGGTAAATTGAGGGACAAACTGGGATTGTTGTATGTTGAATCAGTAGCATACAGAGGGGATTCTGGTTGTGAAGGCAAAGGCATTTTCGAACTCGAAAAAGTTTGTGCATCTCCACCTACACTGGGAGAAGATGCCACTCTCGCATTCCGTAAATTTGGAGGCGGGGTGGAACTTTTCTTTTCCTACAAAAATGAAGCGGAATGGCATCAGACAACACCCAAATGCAGCAAGATTATTCATTGGGCTATGTAAACAATAGTTGCTGAAAAAAAAAAGCAGAATAGTTGACATGTCAAAGCAGGTTGCAGATTTAAGGTTTTGCTGCCAAGTTTCCTTGGAAATCACCTTCACAAAAGAAATCACACGGTCCCTCATAGTAAAAGAATAGTTGGTCTATGAAACGCGAAACCAACTAGATGACCTCAGAATCAATTCTACAAAGATGCCACCAAACTATAGAGAAGCCAAAATTTTGTTCTTCTGATTTGTGCCACAATGGAGCAAATTGTTCTACTAGTTGTGCAAGTTAATCAAGAAAAGTCTAACGAATGGTAACCATATTCTAGTCCAGGATTCTTAATATTGACGCAAGGTAAGGAAATCCGAGTTCTTTTCTAATCAATGTATCTACTAATGTGCAACAAAAGTATCATAGCATAAGGCTTGAAGCGGGTGCTTTACAGTCACAAGCGAGTCTGACTTGGAACATTGAAAAGAGCTTGAACAAATATTATGCTAAATAAATAAACGATTTCCTAGAATCTTCTCAATAAGCTCAACTGTCGTAAAGAGAAACAATTTACGTGCAATCATATGTTATCAATCGAGTTTTATACTTAGGCTGGAGCACAAATTACAGGTTTATACATCATAAACTAAAGCTTGATATATAAAACGTTAACGAGTCGAGCTTTAACTTAAATTTGGCTTGTTCACAATCCTATTTTCGCACTAACTAAATGAAAATATAGAGCATAGATATAACTAGCAAAGAGGAAAAATGTACCTACAGCTGAGTAGGGACTTCTCGAGATCTTAGGTTCTCTGTCACATACAACACTCTTGCTCCTCGAAAATTTCGACATAGGAGTAGTAGCACAGCTTTTCCTCACCAATGCAGGACTTTCCCCCTTCGAGTCCAACTTAGACAACAGCGCCCCACCCACAGAAGCCCGGATTCCATAATTCGAGCTTCCATCCTTAACCACTCGCCCTCTTATTAGCGGCGACATAGGGAAATTCCCCCCAATTTTCATCAAACTAGACCTCTCTTTCACAGGCGTACACTGATCGAAATCAAGAGGAACTGGCTTAAGAACCATTGGTGAAGAAGCCACATTAGCTCCATGCAGCCCATTTCCCCATGAACCTCTCCTAGGAGTTGAAAACTTTGAATTCCCCTTCTGCTCACCCCTCTCCCCCTTCTCTCTTAAGCCCATCAATGGTTCAGGCGTTCCGACAAACGGGTGGCGGCCCGGAAGTGGTTTCGCTCCCTTGGCTATAGGAACTGGAGATCCTGGCTCAAATCTGTCGACATAGATGAATTGCCCAAGCTGCATCTTGTTGCTAAGTACAAGATCGTCTAGTTCAAAAGGTAGACTGACATAAATCGAGTGAGAAGAATCGGATACTTTTACATAAAACCCATGTTTCGGCCATAGATTTTTCTCATCAAGATCAGCTGGAACAATGTCGGTAACTTGTAAAAGTGAGCTTCTGTGTTCACTTGTCGGCTTAACCCCAGAATTCATCCCGTCGAGAAGCTTCATCAAAATCCCTGGCGCTAGTGTTGCCATGGCTACTTTCTTTCAGGGCTTGAACCCAAAATCAAGAATTTGAAAAGACAAATTGTGGAATTAATCACGCACCCACAACAAATCAAGAAAAGAAAATCCCCAATTTGGATGTTTGCAGCGAGAAATTTCAAGAAAGAAACTGAGAGATTGGATTCTTTATTAAAATTCTACAAAAATATTCACAATGCTGGGAAATTGATGAAACACCCAGCAATGATTTTCAAGAAAGATTGACAGAAAAATAAAAAGGAATTTCACGTTGATAAAAGAATCAGGTCTAAAAGAATATCTTCAATTGGCGGTTAAAGGGTGGTAGAGCAATTTTAAATTTTGGAGAAATTGGAACGTTGTGGCAACGGTCATAAGTTTAGGTGGTGGGTCATACTCCCTCTCCCTCTACCCCGGAAAGTTTTTCATAGACTTTTTACATAGTCAACATAATAAGTGAAATTTGACTAAACATTGATATCGATTTATTCATTCTAATGAAATTTTAAAAATTGTAACAGACAGATCATTAAGTGATTTATCAATAACATTTTTTAATTTTTTATCGTGATGATTGACACCAATGCTTGGTCAAAGTTCATTCATGTCAATCATAAAAAAAAAAAATCAAAATAAAACTAACTTTCGGATAATAGAAAGTACTATCATAATCGTGGGTTTATAAATAGGGTGGGCCGGTTATTTGCTTTCATCTGCCAAGTCTTGTGAACTTAATAATGGACTTGCTTATTGGTACAAGGTAGTATTCAATTCAAGAAAAAAAAATAAAAAATGGGTCCATTTACAAGTTACTCTTTAGGTCCATTTAGTTACAAGTTACTCTTTCTCATTGCTTTAAATAGTGCGAGTACTTCATTTTGACTTTGAGTAAGTTTTACAAAATTCAATTTTGAATTTTTCTGAAGGCTCATTTGTTTTTTATTTGTTTCAGCATGATAGGAGTATTTGATAAGGACCTTTTTTTTTAATTTTTTTTTTTGAAGAGGATCGATAGTAGTTCCCCACTTACCCCCTTATAATAATAATGTCCTAGGAGGCATGGGAAGGGATCGAACTCGAGACCTCACACAATGTGAAGTTTGGCTCTACCACTGTGCCACTCCTTATGCACGATAAGGACCTTGAACTACGGGAAAACTGTAGTCAGATTTGGGGAGGAACTTTTTGACGGAACATGCCTGCATACATCAACGAATCAAGTATATTCTGACATCTGTTGGTGGGAGGGAGCATGAACGTAGCCAAAAGATATCGAATCAGGTGGATCAAGTGTGAAATATAACTATGAAATACAGAAATTAAGAAAATATTATATACAGTACATACTCCCTAGGTTATCAATATTGTGTTTTTTTTTTTTTTGAACAAAGGTTATCAATATTGTTTGGACTACATATTATATTCTTTTTCCTGATTATAACTATGTTTGAAATTTATTATCATATGGAGAAGTTTGAAGGAAGTACTCTCCCCGTCCCGGTTTAAGGTACTTAGTATGACTTTACACGCTTATTAATAAAACAAGGTAAATTTGAGTCAACAATAGTAATATGTGAAGGATATAATTGTCCATTCATAAAGCAAGTGGGTGAAAAGTAGATGGGTGAGTGATGATATTTTTGTAATATAAGAATTTTATGAGGACAAGATTGTCCAAAACACTATTCATACTTTGTCATTTAAGGAATAAAACAACTAAAAACCTTAAACTGAGACATACCAACAAGGAAAGTAAAAACCTTAAACTGAGACGGAGGGAGTATAATTTTTCTTTTCAAAATTTAGGGGAGGGGCAAAACTACAATCAAAATTTTCTTTTAAATAATTACAAGGGCTAAATTGTTGAACATGAAACACATGGGGTCCATTGACCACCCTTGCTCTATAGTAGCTCGGTGTGTGGGAGGGTGGAGACCGAAACTATGATCATGCCCTTAATGAAGAATCCAACAGTTATAAAGTTGTGTATACTCCCCCCGTTTAATGTGAATTGAGACTAAAAAAATGGGCACAATAATTAAGAGAAAGTAGTGAATGTGTGATAGAAAATGAAGAGAGAGAATGAGTTGGGTAAATAGTAGTGTTGGTTGGATAAAATGAGTGGTGGAAAATGAAGAGAGAGAATTAGTGGGGTTAAATGGGTGGGGTTGGGTGAATATAAAATATTAAAAAGTTTACCATTTTGGGCAGTCTCAATTGAGGTGAAACGGACGAAAAGGAAAATAAGTCTCAATTCACATGAAACGGAGGGAGTATATACCAGGCATTCTACTAAAGGTGTCTATATTGAATTTACATGGAAATTAAAACAAAGTACGTCACCTCACGTCGGTACACGTGGACCATTAATACGCCAACATATTACCAATTTAAACCTAACATAGGTTAACTCAAACCTAATACGAGTTGAGGTGGTCTCCCATGAGAACAAGGGGATCCGTCTCATGCATGAGACGGGTCGCCCCATGACCCATGGGCCGAACCCGCCACATGGCAACCCACCATTGGCCGATTTTTTTTTATTTTATTTTTTTTGAGTTTTTATATTTTTTTTTCCGGCTTTTCAGTGGTTTAGCAAAAAATAATAGTTACCATCTCTTAAAGTAACATTGTTCATAAGTAAACGTAATACTTGTTTTAAAAAAACAAAAGCTCGTTTTTACCCATTTGAAAAGTAATAACTTATGTATATGAATGTAATAGTAAGTTTATACAAGTAAATGTAACACTTTGATTGACGAAATTGTAACAGATTTCTATAGATAATGTAATACTTTTACATGTATCATGATAAATTTGACCCCATTGTAACTTATTGTTTGAAAACAAATAGATATCTATACATATGTATTACAATTATTTACAAATACTATTACATATAAATAACACGTTTGTTACATTTTAGTTATAATAAGTATTACTTTTGGCAAACGAAGAAAACATAGGAATAACACTATTACTTTAAGAGATGGTAACTATTACTTTAAGAGATGGTAACTATTACTTTTCACAAACCGAAAAAAAACCAAAAATAAAAATATAAAAATTTTAAAAAAAGCAAAAAAAAAAAAAAAAAAAATTTTTCTTTTGGGCCAATGAGGGGCTGCCACGTGGCAGGGTCCCCCATGGGTCCTGGAGCAGGGTTGTGGGTCGGGTAATGGGTCAAAAAAATGACCCGTCTCACCCATGAGACGGGTTGGAGCTCACACAAGTTTTTGTCATACGAGTTAATTCAAACTCATCATAAACTTGGACTGTCTGATACCATATTAGAATTGAGTCATCATCCCCTTAAAAGACCTTTTTAAGGGGTGAGGTTAACCAATCTATATATTTGATCAATTTTATTCTCCAAGTTGATGCGGGATACAAGTGACTTCAACATTGTGAGTATGAAAAATAAAGTAAGAGAAAAAAGGAGAGAGAAAAAAATGAGTAGACGAGTTTTGTTGTAAAAATGACAAGTAGGTCTCATTGCCAATTATAAATAATAAAACAATGACGAACTTTAGCCTGTGACAAACTGAAAAAGAAAGTAAGAGATTTAGTATGAGACAGAGGGAGTATTAAAACGAGAGGATTATTTGAGGAAGAGAGATTATTTATTTTAGTAGTAATATTTATTTTGAGACGGATTAAAAAAAAGTTTTGATATTATTATTGACAGTGTTCTAAAAATCGGCCTGGACGGCCGCCTAGGCGCTGGGCGGCACTCCACCGCCGCGATTAACACCAAATCGGAGGAAATAGGCGGACACTAAACAAATCGGTGCTTAGGCGGAGCTAGGCGGCGGCAGATGAGCGGTGGCGGATGGGTGGAGAAGAAGAGGTTGGTGGCGGCAGATGGGTGGAGAAGGAAAGGGTAGTGGCGGCGTATGGGTGGAGAAGAAGAAAGAAGAAAAGAGAAAAGGAGAGAGAGGAGAGGCGTCGTCTTCTCGTCGTTCTCGAGCAGTTTTGAAAAAAAGAAAAAAACGTGAGAGAGAAGAGGTTACTGCGGCTAATTTGAAATGAGAGAAAGAGAAAATGAGATGCTAGGGTTAGGGTTAGAGTTGGGCTAATGGGCTGGATAGGCTTATTGGGTAGGCTAATGGGCTGGAATGGGCTAATGCCTAGGCCCCGGCTCCGCCGCCTAGGCCCCACCTAGCGCTTTTTAGAACACTGATTATTGGAGGGGGAAGCAATTTATGTTAAGTTTTATTTGTATCACTATTGTAGGGACCGCGACCACCACCACCACTCTCCATATTAGTATGATATTGTCCGCTTTGGGCCTAGCCCGCACGGATTTGTTTTTTTGGCATCCCCAAAAGGCCTCATACTAATGAAATGGGTGGGTGCTCTTATATACTTTGCAATTGTTTCCTCAATTGCCGATGTGGGACTTTGGGTTGCACCCCAACAATCCTCCCCTCAAGCCAAGGACCACACCGCTATGGCCCGCAGTGTTTCCTCTGGCTCATATCCAGCGAAAGCTTGTACCAACCGCTCGCGAAACACTACCGCCCTCGATTGCAAGACTCCATTCGCAAATGTCACACAAGGGAACCCCACCCTATAAAGCACACACACGGTCCGCCCGGTCGGGCCCATCCGAACCATGGCTCTGATACCACTTGTAGTGGAATAAGCCCTCCAACCCAAGCAAATCGCAAGAAATCAATAGCCCACAAACAAGCACAAGAAATAAATAACCCGAAGCAAAAGACGAAAGAACACAAGAAATTGTTTACCCAGTTCGTCAATAATCCCTGCTTAAATACACAACTTAGAATAAGACCTAAACCTAAACATATGAGAATTCCCGAAAATCTGCTCTTTCCCGAATTCAGCTCGCGGCGACCAAGCGCCCGCTTACTCCTTGCGCCAGAAACTGATTATTTCTGCCAAGTTCAGGCGCCCGTCTGGTATGGACCAGGCGCCCGCTTGCTCCGTGCAGATTTTCTTCTCCTTTGTTTCCTTTAAGATCTCTATTCCAACAATCTCTCTGTTTTTCGCTTTCCGGCTTGACTCCTGTTAAAGGCTTATAGAGATATTGTCCGCTTCGGGCCTAGCCCGCACGGATTTGTTTTTTTGGCATCCCCAAAATGCCTCATACTAATGAAGTGGGTGGGTGCTCTTATATACCTTGCAATTGTTTCCTCAATTGCCGATGTGGGACTTTGGTTGCACCCCCAACAACTATAATTTAGGGCGTGGCATATGGAACATGTTTCTTGACATGGGATCTAAATTTGGAACAACAAAAGGACGGTTTGTAACTAACTCATTTCGGAAAAGTCAGTAGATCTTATTTATGATTTTTGACTATACAATGGAAATCATTTGAAACAAAGCACCAATTAGGCCATTATATTTCGAACTTATTATACTCATCGTATTTATCAGTGTTCTAAAAGACGCCCGTCTAGGTCGCTTAGGCGCTAGGCGTTTATGAAGCGCTTAAGTCCCGCCTAAATTATTATAACTATTTCTGAATTCTCGGCGCCGCTTAAGTCCGTTTAGCGACCGCCTAGCGCTTTTTAGAACCAATAATCTTAAAATTAATCCTAAACAAGACTCTAATATGTACTGCGCTTCATAATTACACCTTGTTCTATTTTTTCTTTAACACAAAAATTAAGAATATATTATATACATGTATCTAAAATTATTGTGAATGATAAATGAATTGTGAGTATAATAATATTCGAGTGAAACCCACAATTTAAGTGAGTGTGTATAACAAGTGAGGCAGAATGAATAAAAAATATATACAAATTGGAAATTTTAAAAAAGTAAAACTTACCAATGAGATATCCAAAAAAATGTTGCAAGATGTTATGGGGCTGAGCGAGTGTATATAATAATGAATTGAATATTGCCTAACTATCCTGGTGTTAGCTAAATAATCTCAAAGTGTTATATCTCAAAAAATTAGTTTTATTTGACTTTTTATGGCTATAATGTTTTATTAATAAGTTATTTAATGGTTCATCAATTACAGTTATTTAATTTCACTAGAATAATTAGATTGAACATTTGATAAAAAAAAATACACTGAATAATTAGATTGAACATTTGATTAAAAAAAAAAAGAAAAAAAAAGACACTTGTACTAACCATAAGAGTCCAAATGTGAATATCTTTTGTGAACATATTAGCTAAATAGTAAGTTTGTTTGTGTATATATATATATGTATGTGCTTACATGGTCACATAAATGTATCGTTTCTACAATTGTTGCTTCTTGAGAAGTTAGCTAGTTTTCAAGGAAATTAAGGACGTTGATAGAATGCCGAGACATAAGAAGTCAAGTACTAGTGTCACTCGACGGGCGTCGGAACAACATCGGAGAAATCAAATGAAAGCTCTCTTCTCTAACCTTGCCTCAGTTGTTCGACTTCGAGTTCAACCCTCCACGGTAATCTCTGCTTATATACGGAGTTTTTTTTTTTTTTTCCCCAATAAACTCATTACCCTGTTGGGTCACGAAGCCTGATGTTATTAAACCCAAACTCAGTGGCGAAGCCAGGATTTTTCGGAAAGGGGGTCAAGGTTGTTCGTGGAATAAGTATTATAGTTGAGGCTACAAATTTAGTATACAAGGGGGGGTCAAAATAACAATTTAGTGCATTTTTTTCTCAAAATTAAGGGGTGTCAAAATGAGTAAATTCATTATTTTTAGTAGTAAAATGTCAATTTTTAAAATGTTGAAAGTACTAAAATTGAAACGTTCGAAAATTCAAGGGGGTCGACCGACCCTCTTGGCTTAGCCTTAGCTTCGCCAGTGCCCAAACTCATAATTAATACTAATGAAGAAGTTTGTACGAGACGCGTCTCGATGAGAGAAGAAATGTGCTTGCCCCGCCCCGCCCATAGGTGGCAAACCATTTACTCTCTCAACAAAACTCATCTCACACGTGAGATCATCTCATACAAGCTTTTGTCATTAATAATTAACGTGTTATATTATTGTTAAGATTATAAATAATGCAACGTACTCGCTAGTGACAATACGGCGGGCAACACACTTTTGCAACGGTACGTAACATATTTTTACTACTTAAGACATAAAAAATCTCTGGCTCGCTGACCTGACAATTCCACGACAGCACCATGTCAAATCCATGTCAGCGAGACACCGTCCAATTTAAAGTCAATGATAACAAGCGCTGATGTGGATCTGACGTGACTAACATGACAGTGCCACGTTAGCGGCTCCGTTAGTTTTCTAACGTGTGACTGACAGTGCCACGTTAGCGCCTCCGTTAGTTTTTTGAAGCTGTAAGTTGAAAACATGTACGTTAACTGCTTTATTTGATAATAGATGTAAAAGTATGTTTTCCAGATACTATGCATACGCACGCTGCATTTTACTCCCTCAGTTTAGGTATTTTTTTCTTCTCATAATATTATTTTTTGGTTAAATGAAGGAGAAAATGACGGTGCCGGAATTCGTGGAGCATGCTATAGCATACATGAAGGCACTAAAAAATAGGGTGAAGAAGTTGAAGAAAAAGAAACAAGATTTAGAAGCTGAGATAAAAAAACGTACCAGTAGTTAGTGTGAATGAAATGAATAAATCAGGTGATGTTGAGGTGAATTTGATTGTAGGGATTAACAAAAACTTTGTTTTGTCAGAGGTTTTGAGTATTCTTGAGGAAGAAGGCGCTGACATTTTGTCTGTTAACTATACTACCGTCGGCTACAAAATCGTGTACAAAATAATCTGTCAGGTATGTATTGTACTCCCTCCGTCGATCTTTACAATTTTTTTTTTTGACGTTACTACGAAAGATTTTTATTTTAGTTTGAATCAATTGTACTGATGAAAAATCTAAAATTTGATTAACACACCATTTTAAAATTACATATCGTATTTTATTTTGATAATGGATCTAATTTTTTAGGACAGAGATAATAGTACGTAGGGTTTCGTTTTTCCCTCTAAACTTTCATGCAGGCATATTTCATATTTGAGCATGCATGATTGAGCAAGTGCATACCGTGTTATTTGAGTGCACAAACGAAATACTGTAACAATGTAACAATTTGGTTCGTCTCAAAATAAATGTCACATTACTAAAAATAGGATATGAAGTTTAGTGATCTTTCTATACTACCCATTTAATATAAGTATTGCAATGTATGGTAAGTGCTAGTCTAACAATATGAATGCTTTGGGACAATTAAGTAAATATAATTAAAAGCTTAAAAACATTGATTTGCTAACTATGAGATTTATTATATGGGACAGAATGAGTAAATTCCAACTATTGGATGATGTCAGTTTTCGGAAGATCTAAAACAAGAGAATAGGTATCCTTAGTTAGTTTGACCACCTTTGTGTACAACATTATTTATCAATATAGTATGAGTCGTTCTTATGAAAAATATGTTTTTTACACTAAGAGATTGAAAAACAGGTTTTTCATAAATGCATGCACCAATATTATCATGTGCCTAGGGCTGCTAGCCGGATCAAGCTCGACTCGGGCGGCTCGTAAAAGTCAAGTTCGTGCTCGAGCCGACTTTTCAAGCTCGTTTTATTATCGAGCCGGCTCGTTTGTTCGACAAGCTTTGATCGAGATCGACTCGTTTAAGCTCGAGCTCGAGCTTAGCTCGATGAGCTCGTTGACACATAAAGTTTTTGTTCGCGGTCAACTCGTATTTGGCTCTTTAAACTCGAATCATTATTACTTTTGTAACAAATACTAATATAATACATGTATAATATATGTATGTGCATAATAACACTCAAACTCGAGCTCGATAAGCTCGAATATTTCAAAAAAAAGAAGTCCAATCTCGAGTTCGGCACAATGAAACTCGAGTTCGAGCGGCTCGCGAAAAGCTCGCAAACGGCTCGCGAACATATCGAAACTCGATTCGAGCTCGAACAATCAAACTGGGCTCGAGCTCAAGCTCGATAAAAGCTCGAGCTCGATGATTTGTAAACGAGCTCGAGCTCGAAACTCCAAAGCTCGACTCTGATTGGTTGTAAAGAGCTCGAGCTCGATAATTTGTTAACGAGCTCGAGCTCGAAACTCTAAAGCTCGACTCTGATTGGCTCGTTTACAGCCCTACATGTGTCTGTCTAGTACAAAAAAATGCATGTTCTAATATAACACTTATAAACCTGCACTTATAAATATTCAAACAGACATTTTTAGTGTTAGTGTTAAGGATTGCCGGTTGTAGTTACCCGTCCTAGTGTTAAAAAGTGTCTGTTGTAGTATTGAAAAATTAAATGCCTCTTATAGTGTCAAAAAGTGTTTGGTTAATTTTATAAGTTCCTAAACAATTGTTTGTCCTAGTGTTAGGAAATGCCTGTTGTAGTATTGAAAAACTATTACAGTGTCAAAAAGTGTCTGATAAGTTTTTATAAGTTCTAGTTATTTACAAAACTGCCACCGCACGTTGTAAAATAATTTCACTTAGGCTCCGTTTGTTTGGAGGAAAACATTTTCCGCATTTTTCGGTGTTTGTTAAGCACCGGAAAATGGGGAAAATGTTTTCCGGAAAATGGTTTTCCCCTTTTCTAAGGAAAATGATTTCCTTACCTCCACCTAAGGAAAACATTTTCCGGAAAAGGTTAATGATACAATTTTTTTTTTTTGAACACTCTTCCACCTCCGCATCGCCCCTTTCCCTCACCACCCATCCCACCCCCCGCCCCTACCACCACCCACCTCAACCCTCCCCCCCCCACAAAAAAAAAAAAAAATAAATTCTTTTCACTCATAATAAAATTATTTTTGAGCACCTCCCCCACCCCCACTAACCCACCACCCACTCACCCACCCTCCTCCACCCCCACCCACTACCAAAAAAGAAACTTTCTTTTCACTCACATTAAAATTATTTTTGGAGACCTCCCCCACCCCTACCCCCCACCTCCCCAACCCCCCCCCCCCTCCCCAACACCACCCATCCCACCTCAACCCCCACCCCCCATTCAAAATTTTTGTTTCCTATAATAATTTTTTTCTCATACTAAATTAATTTTTTCTCATATGAAAATGTTTTCCGGAAAACATTTTCCTTAGATTTACCAAACAACCAAAAATATGTTATGTCATTTTCTGGAAAACATTTTCATTTTCCGGAAAACATTTTCCAGGAAATCATTTTCCGGAAAATGTTTTCCCCCAAACAAACGGATTATTTACAAAAATGTTACTCCGCATATCGAAAACACTTTTTACGCTAATACGAGTCTAAAACACGTTAATTTTAATGAGATTTTCATACTTCCTGGATTATTAAAGCTAAGATCATAGTTTTTTTTTATTTTATTTTTTATCATTTTCAGGCTATATTGGCAAGAATAGGAATCGATGCTCCAAGAGTGTTAGAGAGGCTTAATATGCTTGTTTTTTGAAGGATAAACCAGAGACGTAGCAAGAAATCATACTCAGGGGGGTCAAAATATGTATTAAGAGTAACAGTATAGCCAGAAATCATACTCAGGGGGGTCAAAATATGTATTAAGAGTAACAGTATCGAGAGGTGTTTGTATTTTGTTAAAGTTGCTTTAAAAGTGTCGCAATTGGAAAAATGTGATTTTTCATTTAAAATAAAAGAAAAGTGAGATTATTTTTCTGAATGAAGCGAGTATTAATCAAGTTTAAAGTGCAAAGTCAAGTTAAAATAAGAAATTTATTATATTTTCTTGATCCATTTATAAACAATGTTAATGTTTTACTTGCTTGTAGCATATTTAAATTACATTAGAAGTGTTGTTATTTTTAGCAATGTTTTTTTTTCTAGGAAAAGAAATTATTATTAAAAAAAATAAAATAGAAGACATAACATACTATCAAGTCAAATGTTAAATTGAAATATATAAAGGAAACTTAATATTCCCATTACCATTAAAGATGGTGAATATAAATTCAACATTTTACTAAATCTAATTTTTAAGTCATGATCACCCATTACTCAGCTTTGTGAACTTTTATAGAATCTTCTTGTTGTTGTTTTTTTCAAATTTAAGGGGATCCTTATAATTTCACTAGAATTGGGGATTGTCCGATCACCATGTATATATGATTTTACAAAATTTAAAGGGCCACGAGGGAAATTCTTAAAAATTCAGGTGGGGGTGGGGGGTCAAATATGTATGTATATATATTTTCAATAAACTTAAAGGGGTTATGGAGCAATTCTTGAAAGTTCAGGTGGGTCAGTTGACCCCTCTTGCCACTACATGGCTTCGTCCCTGGGATAAACTCTTCTCATCATGCAGCTTCGCTTTCTAAACGAGTTTAACAGAGATTAAATTTTATGTACCACTTTGTAAGTGCAGGACGTGGTGTTACCACAAGTGCTGCCAACACTGTGCCAGTGTTACCCGACGACAGTCTGGGTATATATTTGAATATTTTCTTCATAAATTATTATCTAATATTGTTGCAAGATTATTGGTTATTGTTGGTCCAAAATTCAGATATACTATGGTGGAAATGCTAGAATTATGCAAGGAAGTTGAAAGAAGATAAGTTATGCATAAAGATGGATTTTACGCATAACTTGGAGATAAAGGGCAAGTGAAAAATGTGGGAATTGACCCATTCAAAGGGCTGAGTGTTGATCAAGATAGTACAAGGTCTATTCAGCTCAAGAGTACAAGCAAGTGAAGCATGAACTTGGGCATCAAGAATTGGTTCTTAAAAAGATGGAATTTTGGAGTTTTTGGCTCACAAAATCTGTCCACCACTCCACTCACTCACTCCACGTTTTTCAACAACATCCCATCCATTATTGGAGTATTCCCCAAGTTCTTAAAGCCTATAAATAGCAAGGAGGATGAAGAGTTCAAGCAAGCAACTACACAACACATCCTTGCACAAGAAAAGCATATACACTCATTGGTTCCGATAAACTCCGTCTTCCCAATCTCCATTCTTATAATATTTGATTGTAAGTTTGTCTTTGATAGGATAGGGTCTCGTGTATAGACTTAGTCGTTCCATTGAGCTTAAATTGTAATAGCTATAGGAAACTCTCGGCCTTGTACTTATTTCATATTATTAGTAAAGGTCTCGCCTTTTGAGGCATCCCTCAAGATATATACATTTATATATCTTGAGAAAAATAATTCTTGTGTTTTTATTCTGCTGCAAACTCTTTTCAGAAATTGTTTTCTGCTCGTGTGTGTAAGTGTTGCCCCAAGTGTTATCGTTGCTTCGCCAACACCTTTGATAACACTTTCTTTCTGACTTAAGCCATCGACTCACTTTTTCAATTGGTATCAAAGCTGGTTACTTGATATACTAAGTACTTCGGTCCAGTGTGTCATGGCTTATGATCCTGCAAATCCTAATCAAAAGAGGCTTCCTGTTCTTGATGGTTCGAATTACGCCTATTGGAAGATCCACCTTCGTTCGTATATCAAATCAATTGATATCCGGGCTTGGCGATCTATTGTGAATGGTTATTCTGTCCCATTGTTATCGCCGGATGAAGATGGTGACGTTCAAGTCAAACCTGAATCCGAGTGGACTAATGAGGAAAACAACCTAGCTAGTTTTAAAGAAAAAGCACTTAATGCCATTTATGAGTGGGTTGATATGCATATTTTAAAACTCATTCAAAATACTCCCACTGCTAAGGAGGCATGGGATACTTTACAAAGATTTTGTGAAGGGGATGGTAGTGTGCGTGAAACTAAGCTTAGGAGGCTCACTAGCAAATTTGAAAGATTGAGGATGAGTGAAAATGAAGATATTTCTACATATTTTAAAAAACTTTTTGATATTGCTAATGAATGTCAAGTTTTGGGTGAACCTTTTACTAACAAACAACTTGTTTCAAAAGCAGTTAGAACTCTTCCTGAGCGCTTCAATATAAAAGTTTCATCTATTGAAGAGGCTCACAATCTTGCAACTATGAATATTAATACTTTGATGAGTATTTTGCAAAATTTCGAATTAAACCTTTCTGATCAAAGTGATGCTATTAAAGGAAAAAGTGTTGCTTTGAAAATTAAACCCTCGAGTGTTGAAAAAGATGATGAAGAAGAGGTTTTTGAAGAAATGGATGAAAATGCTAGTGTTTCTTTTCTTGCTAAAAATATAACTCTATCTTAAGAAAGTTTAACAAAGAAAATGTGCAGGTAAAAGCAAAGGAGCAACAAACCAAGGTGTATTATTTGATGCCAAGAAGGTCACTCCCAACCACCCAGAAAGCAAACCCAATCCGTAGGGCATCCTCCGATCAGTCAAGCTCTAATCCTAATTATCTTGATTCAATTCAATGTCATACGTGTTCGGGATGGGGACACTATGCCAATGAATGCGCAAACAATCTGAGGAAGAAGGGTAAGAGCTTATGTGTGTCTCTCAGTGACAATAAAGAAGAAGGAGTGGACCATGCTCAAAACCCTGATGAGACAACCATGTTTGTCACTGTTTGTGACTCGGACACAGAAAGTGATAACCCAAGTGGGGTAACGCCTGTGATAACACCCAGCAGGTATAATGATTTCAATTTTACTAATGCTGTGTGTTTTGTGGGGTCTATTAATCTGGATGCAGGAAGTTCTCAAGATGATGCTGAGATGAGTAAGGATGAACTCATAAAAGGATTAAGGAATCTTTATGAGGACATTCTTGAAGAATACAAGAAGGAGCATAGTATGGTGCAATTCTTGACCAAAGAAACTCAGTAGCTAAGGGTTGGCATGGCTAATCTTGAAATCCAACTCACAAAGAAGGATGCTGAGCTGGAGAAAATCAAGACAAAATTGTCTCTAGCCGAAACCACTCTCAAGAAGCTCAACACGGGGTCTACCAAACTGGATGAGATCCTCATGTTAAGTAAACCTCTCAGGGCAGGTATTGGTTTTCAAGATTCTTTAGATAAGATCATTTCTTCTTTTTCTTTAGAAGATAATCAAACATGTTTTTTAAATGAACGTGGAAAGGATAATGATTTTTCTTCTCTCAAAACCTCTGATAAAGGGAAAGTGTGTACTTATTGTCACACTACTGGACATTTTAAGAAAAATTGTCATACTTTTCTGAAAAGAAATTAGTCAAGTTCCTCAGTGTTACCCACTACTTCTGATAACACTGCTTATCAGAGAAATAAAAAGCAAAGTAAGAAAGAATGGAGACCTAAAAACAATCAAAGATGTGATGTTGTTTTTACTGCTTTAAGAACTAATATTGAAGGTTCATGGTATTTTGATAGTGGGTGTTCACGTCACATGACGGGAACACAAATGTTTTTAAA
This sequence comes from Campanula takesimana, assembly GCA_026119855.1. Taxonomy (NCBI): domain Eukaryota; kingdom Viridiplantae; phylum Streptophyta; class Magnoliopsida; order Asterales; family Campanulaceae; genus Campanula; species Campanula takesimana. Next base: position 680,712 of record JAOWBW010000555.1, read on the forward strand.
AGACTATGAATCTGTTCTTGGAGGTAATGTTACTTATGGTGGTGGAAGTAAGAGCAAGATAATTGGGAAAGGAATACTAAATGTGCCCGGTTTCCCTGCCCTAAAATATGTCTTACATATAGATGGTCTTGTAGCTAATTTAGTTCGTATAAGCCAACTTTGTGACGATAATTTAGAGGTGAAATTTAATAAAAATACTTGTGAGGTCTTTGATCGTACTAACAAGTGTGTGATGTCAGGTACTAGATTAACAGACAATTGTTATTGTATTGAAGATAAACAGGTATGCAACTCCGTGAGAGTTGATGTCACCACTTTGTGGCATCAAAAGTTAGGACACGCAAATTTCCGAAACATTGAAAAGATTGTTAAGCTTGGTTCTATTCAAGGAGTTCCTAATCTGGATTTTAAAAACAAAATCATTTGTGAAGGTTGTCTTAAAGGCAAACAAACTCGTGTTGCCCACAGTGCTGCCCAATACCATGAGCAGTACTCTGGAACAACACATTATTTTCAACTTTTACATATGGATTTAATGGGTCCGGTTGAGATTGATAGTTTAGGTGGTAAGAAATACTCTTTGGTAGTTGTTGATGATTTTTCTAGGTTCACGTGGATCTTTTTCTTGAAAGAAAAATATGAGGCTTTTGAAAAGTTTAAAATCTTACACTCAAAAATCAAAAACATGTTTTGTGCTTCTGTTTCTCGTATAAGATCCGATCATGGTAAAGAATTTGAAAATGCTTCCTTTTCTTCCTTTTGTGAGAAAATGGGAATCCACCATGAATTTCCGGCACCCAAAACTCCTCAACAAAATGAGATTGCCGAAAGGAAAAATTGGACTTTACTTGAAATGGCCCGTGTAATGTTGTTTTCTAAACAAATTTCTAAAAGATTTTGGGCCGAAGCACTAAATACCGCTTGACGGCAAATAGAGTTTTCTTAAGACCCGGTACCACAATGACACCTTATGAGATTTTGAATGGCAAGAAGCCTAAAGTTCACTATTTTCATGTTTTTGGGTGTGTATGTTACATTTTAAATTACCGGGATCAACTGAAAAAATTTGACTCTAAGAGTGATAAGGAAATTTTTCTTGGGTATGCTCAAAATAGTCGAGCATATAGGGTGTACAATCTAAGATTGAAAACTATACAAGAATCGGTTAACATTGCTTTTGATGACCTGTCGAGTATTGCAGGTGAAGGACCTCAGGAACCTCCCTTGACTCTGTTAGATGAACAAAATGATAACAGAGAAAATTCCAATTCTGTTGATAAAGTAGGTGCTGACAAAAGTGTTACCACTGACGAGGCAACACTTCCGGTAACACCTGATTCCAGTACAGCTGCTGAAACAGAAGAAGAAAATCCAGACGGTGCAGAGGTTCATGAAGTTATAAGGAGAGATCCCCCAGCCAGAATAAGAAGGATTCATCCTTTTACACAAGTAATAGGGGAAGTAAGTGAAGGAATTCAAACAAGAAACAAAGAACCAATCAATTACCGGGAAATGGTAAGATATTTGTGTATGTCTACCACATATGCAAAGGTGAAGTACTCTTGTTTTATTTCTACCTTAGAACCTAAGAATGTGATTGATGCTTTAAAAGATAATTTTTGGATTCAATCTATACAAGAGGAGCTTGAACAATTTACCCGAAATAATGTTTGGACTTTAGTCCCCCGTCCCGCTAACACCAATGTTATTGGGACTAAATGGATTTTCAAAAACAAAAGTGATGAAACGGGTAACATTGTTCGTAACAAAGCTCGTCTTGTGGCTCAAGGCTATACACAAGTCGAAGGTATCAATTATGATGAGACCTTCACACCTGTGGCTAGAATTGAATCTATAAGACTCCTTTTGGCTATAGCTTTCTATCTTAAAATCACATTGCACCAAATGGATGTGAAAGTAGCTTTTTTGAATGGATATATTGATAAAAAAAATCTATGTTGAACAACCAAAAGGATTTGAAGATCCATTCAAACCACACCATGTTTATAAAGTTATAAAAGCCTTATACGGCTTGAAACAAGTTCCTCGAGCATGGTATGGTCGCTTAACTCAATTTCTGTTGGATTATGGTTTTGTTAGAGGAGAAGCCGATAGGACTTTGTTTATCTTAAGAAATGGTAAAACCCTTCTCATAGCTCAAATATATGTTGATGACATTGTTTTTGGCTCCACATCTGAAACTGCTTTGAAAAAATTTGTGGATGCCATGTCATCAACTTTTGAAATGAGTATGATAGGGGAACTAAACTTTTTCCTTGGTTTGCAGGTGAAACAATCGAATGAAGGGATCTTCATTTCACTGAGCAAGTATGCGAAAAGTTTGGTAACAAAGTTTGGGTTGGAGCATGCCAAGGCGTCTAAAGTACCGATGGGTTATATACTCAAGTTGGGAAAGGACCAAGTGGGGGAGGATTGTAAGTACCCCAATCTGAAATTGACTAACTTAGAGGAACTCTTAGCACCATTCAGGGATAAACTGATAGGCTGGGACCTCACTAAGATAAACCTAAAACTCCAGGACTATTCTGGAATTAAAATTGGAAAAATCCAGAAGCTCGCCAGGCTGAGCCGTACGGATGGTTTGGGTACTAGAGGGGACAATCCGTACGGATGGTTTAGGCACCCTCAGTCCCTATAAATTAGACTCCTAGCTGATCATTTTAGGGGGGGGGGGAGAAATATAGTTTTGTAGGTGAAACTCTACAGAAATTCAGTCTGAGTGAAACACCCCCAAAAACTTGAGTGAAAAGAGAGGAAGATAGGCCATAACCACCATAGGTGAAGCCTCCTTCTCCCCATATTCTCTCCATCTTAAACTCTTTGTTCTTGTTCATATTGTATATTTACTTGCATTTTAAGCCTTGCCCTTGTCAAGCACCTTTTGTATTGCAAGTCTTGCCCTTGTCAAGCACTCTTATATTGCAAGTCTTGTCCTTTCAAGCACTTTATATTCTTGTTATGTATCTTGGAACCAAATCATGAAATGATTCAAGGTGCCCTCACATCCAAGTATGTGAAAAGGGATAAAACCTAAAGAAGATCATGATTTGTTAATTTCTTGTCTTTAAATAGCTTGATGATCTATTTTCATGGTGAAAGCATGTATCTTTATGTTGTATTTGGCCATGATGATCATGTTGGGTGATAAAGTTCTAATCTTTATCATCCCAACCTTGATTTAGCCTTAAATCCCACATTTGGGTCATAAAGATTCAATCTTTATGTTATTTTGTTGTCTTTAAAGGTTTAATCTTGTATAAATATCCCATTTTGAGGGTAAAGTTTGAATCTTTACTCATCAAAATGGTCATCTTGGCTCAAAGGCCACTTTCATCAACTTTTCTTAATAATTCCCCAATGATTGTCTTAATCACATCCAAAATTCTTGTTTTGGTGTCTAATCTAGTGATTAATGACATAGGGATGATTTAATTTGTGTTTTGTTACAAAAGAATGGCTGTAAATGATCAAACAGTCCAGTTTCAGACAGAATGCTCTGTTTCTGTATGGAACTGGACTGATTCCTGGGAATCTGTTAAAATTCCCAGGAAGACCCCCTTTAGCCGTACGGCTACTTTGTCCAGGGGTATGTTTCAGTCTAGTTCCCCTTTAATCCAGAATGTTTACAAAAGAACCCCCTTTCTGTTAAAATCCTAACTGTTTTTCTGTTGAAGTCAGTTTCTCCTGTTTTCTAAACACACACACACACATATGCACTTTTCGTTAACAAATATAAGGGAGACTCGGCTTTTTCCAAGGCGGCTTGGGTAACGTGAAACTCTTCCCAAGCCGTAACCTGACCTCCGAACTCATAAATCTCTAACCATTTTCATTTGTTGGGTTAAAAGTTAACAAATGTGGCGACTCCGTTATCTTTTGGAATTACACCGTGTTTGATTCTCGAGGGGAAACCTTTTCCATTTTTCCCGTGGGTATCTCACAAGGATGTGGATCCAACCTTATATCACTCAATGATAGGTAGTCTCTTTTATCTTACCGCGAGTCGTCCTGATTTAATGTTCAGTGTGTGCGTATGCGCACGCTATCAAGCCAGTCCTAAACTCTCTCATCTAAATGCTGTAAAAAAGATTGTCAAATATGTTTCAGGCACGAGTGATTTAGGAATATGGTTTTCTAAGGATACTAATACCAATCTTGTTGGTTTTAGTGATTCTGACTGGGCGGGTGACATGGATGATAGGAAAAGTACTAGTGGGGGGTGTTTCTTTTTTGGTAATAACTTAGTGTCATGGTATAGTCGTAAACAAAACTGTGTGTCTCTTTCGACAGCCGAGTCCGAATATGTCGCGGCCGGTAGTTGTTGCTCCCAACTCATTTGGTTAAAACACATGTTAGACGTCTATGGTCTTGATAGTAATATATTGACCATGTATTGTGATAATCTAAGTCCTATAAACATTTCAAAAAACCCGGTTCAACATTCCCGTACTAAACACATTGATATCCGTCACCATTTTTTAAGAGACTTGGTTGAAAAAGATTTGATAAATATAGAGCATATTGATACTAAGTATCAACTTGCTGACACTTTTACCAAGGCCCTTGACCATGAGAGATTTTCAAGTTTGAAAAGATCTCTTGGCCTTTGTATTTTTTAATCTGCTGTTTTAGAGTGTTATCCTGAGTTTTGTTAACACTTCTGGTAACACTGTTTAAAAAAAATGTTTTTCAGTTTTTCGTTTTAAGCATTAGCGGCGGCACATGCTGACCTTTTTGTTTCGGTAGGTTTATACTTAGTTAACATGTTTGTCAAATCCCCTTTGTACTCAAAAGTGACAAAGTCACAGATTTTTGTGATAAAATTAAAAGGCAAAAGGCAAAAAGCACTTATAGTATTTCCTGAGTAATTCGGGGCACGGCGTTCGCTGCGACGATGCACTCTTGCCAAAGGGAGATACTATCTAGTGATTTCGTACTAAGTATTAGGAACTTGGAGTTCACTACTACAGTGTTTCCTACTTGAAAGGTACAAATCACTGAAGCATTTTTTGCACTTTATAAGGACTCGGAGCACGGAGCTCGTTACTACGATGCTATCTTGTAGATATTAAAGTGTAAATTATGCTTATTTTAAAGTGCTTGAAGATGAAGAACAAGCTTATTTTATCTAACTTGTTAGATTTATTTTACCTCAAACACTTATAATTAAAGGCTTGCTATGCCTCAAGTGTTTGAATTTGGGAAGCTTGTTTTTGCCTCAATTGCTTATTTAAAAGAAGCCTAACAATTTGCCTCAAGTGTTCATAATGAGGACTGTTTTGCCTTAATTTCTTTAAAGTGAAAAGTTTTATCAAGGGGATATTTGACTTATATGTTTTCCAAAGTGTTACCATCATTGCCGATAACACATTAGTATGTGCCACATTAGTTTTTTATTATTATTATTTATTTTCGGAATTAATAATTAAATTTGGGAAGTCCGAAAGTCCCTTAATTTGTGGAGTTTTTTTATTTCAAAAAGGTCTTTATTAAATCCTTTTATTTTTGGTAAATCTTATTAGGTAATTTTATCCCTACTATTTTGGAGTCTTAATTCAATTTGAATTTCAAAATATTTGGGATCCATACCTATGCCGAATTTACCTAGTTATTTTTGTTCTTTTATTTTTCTTTATAAAAAAAAAGGCTGATTTATTTTGGGGATAATGGCCGGTTATTTTGGTGATAAATGTGAGTGATGTGATTGAGTTTAACTATCTAGCTAGAAAATAGGGGGAGTTGAGTATTATTAGGAATAGAGAGAGTTATCTAATAATGGGTATTTATCTTCCATTTGAATACTTACTAAAATCCTAATTAAACCCCCTCCATTCTCTCTCTCGCCGATCGCTCCCTCTCAGTTTCTCAAATCGCTCAAAATCCCTCTCCCAAAATTTCTTCCTTCTCTTCTCAACTTCCATCAATGGCTTCCCCATCCAAAACCTCAAATGAACCCAAGGAAATCTCGCCATTGTTGTCTCCGGACCTCCACCTGTTCCGGTCGCACATGCTCCTCCTAGGTCAGCTCCTTCCCAACCTATAGTGACTACCATCAAGAAAAAGAAAAAGAAGAGAAAAGACTCATCTTCTTCACGCCAACCGACTGCCCAAGCTCCATCAATGCGGACTTCAAGCTAGATACAGATTCATACAGACTTGTAGAAATTTTTTGCACAGTATTCTTCACAAACAGGGGGAGATAATGCTGCCACAAGTGCTGTTCTGCATGCTGCCACAAGTGTTGTTCTGCTAACTGCCACAAGTGATGTTCTGCATGCTGCCACAAGTGTTGTTCTGCTAACACAAGTGCTGATCTAACAGCTAATGCACGTGTGCGGGCTAGTGATACTCAAACAGGTTTGGTAGTTAGTGTGTTTCTATTCTTGGTAGCTTTTAAAAACAATTTTTATGTTAGTTGTTTTAAAACTATTAGGTTGCACTTAACATTTGTTTTTTGGTTGGTTTATTTGTGTGAAGTGTGTTAAACACTTCATAGTTTTTGGATTTTTTAACTTTGGTTTTGTTTGGATGATTAGTTTTTAAATCTTAGTTTGTTCACTTGGTTTTAAAACTTTTTCAAAATCATTGTTTTTCGGTTGACTCTTCTATTAAGGGGGATTAATATTTGTGGGGGAGATACCAGGTATATAAACTATATTTGTGGCTAAAGTAATCTTGAAGGTACACAGCATTGTTGTGTTTGTGAAGAAATATCCAAATAAAGGGGAGATTGTAAGTGCAGAACGTGGTGTTACCACAAGTGCTGCCAACATTGTGCCAGTGTTACCCGACGACAGTCTGGGTATATATTTGAATATTTTCTTCATAAATTATTATCTAATATTGTTGCAAGATTATTGGTTATTGTTGGTCCAAAATTCAGATATACTATGGTGGAAATGCTAGAATTATGCAAGGAAGTTGAAAGAAGATAAGTTATGCATAAAGATGGATTTTACGTATAACTTGGAGATAAAAGGCAAGTGGAAAACGTGGGAATTGACCCAATCAAAGGGCTGAGTGTTGATCAAGATAGTACAAGGTCTATTCAGCTCAAGAGTACAAGCAAGTGAAGCATGAACTTGGGCATCAAGAATTGGTTCCTAAAAAGATGGGATTTTGGAGTTTTTGGCTCACAAAATCCGTCCACCACTCCACTCACTCACTCCACGTTTTTCAACAACATCCCATCCATTATTGGAGTATTCCCCAAGTTCTTAAAGCCTATAAATAGCAAGGAGGATGAAGAGTTCAAGCAAGCAACTACACAACACATCCTTGCACAAGAAAAGCCTATACACTCCTTGGTTCCGATAAACTCCGTCTTCCCAATCTCCATTCTTATAATCTTTGATTGTAAGTTTGTCTTGGCTAGGATAGGGTCTCGTGTATAGACTTAGTCATTCCATTGAGCTTAAATTGTAATAGCTATATGGAACTCTCGGCCTTGTACTTATTTATATTATTAGTAAAGGTCTCGCCTTTTGAGGCATCCCTCAAGATATATACATTTATATATCTTGAGAAAAATAATTCTTGTGTTTTTATTCCGCTGCAAATTCTTTTCAGAAATTGTTTTCTGCTCGTGTGTGTAAGTGTTGCCCAAAGTGTTATCGTTGCTTCGCCAACACCTTTGATAACACTTTCTTTCTGACTTAAGCCATCGACTCACTTTTTCACACTTTTTTTACTATACTTTTATATTAATAATGCTATAAAGTGTGATACACAAAATTAGTGGCGGAGCCAGGAATTGAAGGAGGGGGGGGGGAATTTTTTTTGGAGAGATTTTTTTTTTTTTTTAGTGTTCTTTTGTATTAGTGCTTCCCAAAGATGAAAGTTACCCTTCAATCAAGTGCGACAATTCAATAACGAATATCAACCTCTTCAAGTGGGACGAAGGTAGTAAAGTACTTGGACAATTTACTCCAAGTAAAATTTGGGGATTATTGGACAAGGTTGATGTTGCATTCCAAAAGTGGCTAGTAGAAGAAAAATTATTCACACAATAACGGTATAACAACCAAAAGTGTAGAGTATAATGGTGGCCCATGTAAAGTAAAGCACCATCTTAGTTAGACCCGAGTGAATGACTTTTTCAACCTGCAAAATACTCTCTCCGTCTCAAAATATTGTTCACTTTTTTTTATGTTAGAGCGAAGGAACTTTGAACAATAATTTTAATTTGATATTTGTTATTGATAGATTATTATTATGATAACTGAATTAAAAAATTAGGGAACAACATTTTGAGACAGAAAGAGTAAGCAAATTTAAAAGTAAAAGAAAAAGGGAAGTACATTTACAAAGTGGTCATCATGGATGTTAAAATAATAATTAAAAAAAAATAAAAAAAAAATCACGGGGGGCAATTGCCCCCATGTGGCTCCGCCATTGCACAAAATGAATTGTCGAATATTTAGACCCGATTTAAATTTAACTGTAATTTAAAACCTAGGTACACATTATGTTTCAGCCCCATCGGAACAGCTGAAATATAATGCGAACGGGTTGAAGGTTTTATTATTGTGCCGTTTTACACATGCCTTTTTAAATCTATTTTGTCATAATTTATACCCTCTCTGTCCCTAAATGAGTGTCCATTTTTAAGAAATCTTTGTCCCTAAATGAGTGTCTTTTTTTAACATAACTTTCTCCCTAAACTGTTAGTGCAGAACTGAGGTGTTACCTCAGGTGTTGCCCTGACAGTCTAAGTGCTGTGACGAGATTCTTTGCAATTTGATATTTCTTTCTAATGTAATTTTTATACTAATGTCCTAATATTATTTTCTAGATGTTGGTCCATATTTTCAGGTATAATAAAGTTGGTTTATGGAGTTTAAAATGTGGAAGAAAAATTAATGGAGATTTATTCATAATTGGCGAGTAAATGAAGGAGTTACAAACATATTTAACATATGTTAAATATGTAAAATATGGAGAAGACCAAGTCCAAGGTTTGTTGCTGATCAAATGGATGAAGTACAAGGCGTTGGAAGCTTGGAGTACAACAAGGTGATGCATAGACTTGGGCATGAAGTTTTCGGTTGAGAAAATCAAGGAATGAAGACCAAGTCTTGCACAAATTGTGGAGAGAAAGCTCACACATTATCCCCCACTCTCTCACACGTGAATAACAGCCCCAAGGCTGTTTATTTGAGTAGCCATCAAGTATTGAAGGCTATAAATAGTGCTTGGATGAGAAGATTGAAGACAAGCCAATTTTATACACACATCCATAGCACAAAAAGACCAAAGTACTCTTGGCTCCTTTTGAGATTCTTTCTTCCATACACTCTTTTATCACTCAAATACTTCGGGTTTGAGTGAGTTTTGGTTAGGATAGAATCTTGTACTTTGTTCTTACTTTGGTTCCATAGATCGTATATCATAGTTTGTATAGGGAACCATTTTAAACTTTGTAATTGGTTTTGATTATAAGGTTTTCGCCATCTAGGCATCTCAAGTTATATTTATATAACTTGAGAAAAATATTTCTCTTGTGCTATTTATTTTCCGCTGCAAAAACTCTACTATTTTTGTGTGTATTTTCTGTCCGTCTGGAGTGTTACCTGGGGTGTTGCTTAACACTTGAGGTAACATATGTTCTCAGAAAGTCATTGACAAACAATTTCATAAACGTTTTTTTTCGAAAAAAAATTCACCGGTTTCTTTATATGTGCAAAACTAAAGGTTTGGAAATGAGATTACAAGATTATATATGAATCGTTGTTACCAAATTGTTCAAAAAGTTGAGATTTTCAGTGTCCCTTAAAATGAAATTTGGACACTCATTTAGGGACAGAGGTAGTAGTATTTATATCATGATTTTGAATAAGACCATAAATGGCTGCAGCTTAGTTGGTCAATGAGACACAAAGACCTTCCAGAATTGAATCTTCTACTTGCATGAAAGTTGAAAGCAACAAGCACCAGATCATGAATTGTAGGGTTTCCTGACTTGTACCTGATTTTAATATCATTTGATCGATTTAATTAGTTTGCTGAATACTATATATTACTTGTTTCAGACACAACAAAAAAACACTAGTAGTATTTTTTTATTGATTAAAAAGAGAAAATTTTGGGGGAAACTAGTTCCTCCATAAGTTATAAAAAGTCCTATTTTATAGGGTTTAGGGTTTAAGGTTTGGAGTTTAGGGTTTAGGGTATAGAGTTTAAGGGTTAAAAACAAACTTTTTATAAGTTATGGAGGAACTAGTTTCTCCCAAACCTACTCAAGCAAAAATATATATTTATTTCAAAGACGGATAATGTTAATTTTGTATCCGGAAAGTTAGTCCTTTTTTTCTTCGTTGTTATTACGAACGAACTTTGAGCAATAATTTAAGCTATTTTTAATAATCCTAATGAAAATTTGCAACTTGTTATTGATACACTATTACAAATACTATCAATTTTCAGATTCTCATTAATATAGTTAAAATTAGCTTAAATTATTGTTTAAAGTTTATTTATAGTAACAAAAAAAAAAAAAAAAAACAGACTAATTTTTGAGGCCAAGAAAGTATATATGTACTAAGTGATAAAGTCTGAAATTTCATTTCAAACTTAATTAATTAATTATGAACTTAGTATCTCAAAATCTTTATATTATGTAATTAAAAGAAAATCCAATTAATTTTCGAAATAAAATAATTACTTCACACTAAATAACCGTGATAACCTATTGATCATCTAACCTCGAGAATGGCTGCAGAGTGAGAGACAATTTATGCCCACTTTCCACTATCAAACAAGAAGATCAAGTTCGAAAATGACTTCATTATCCCACTCATTCCAAAATAAAAATAAGAAAATATCTTAGCTAAAAGAAAAGTAAGGACTTTATTATGAGAAATTTTAGAGGAACAAAATAAAGTTATAAAAATTTGTTCACAAAGTGAATTGATGATATTTTATTGGTTGCACTGATAATAGACTCATCATACTCTAATTAATAACATTAATAAAATTATTACACTTAAAATTTTGTTAGGAAGATTTTTTGACTATTTTGTGTTCATACAATTATTCTTATAGGAAGCTGAGCTTTCCAGAAAATATTATACCAAGGAAGTGGCTTCACTAGTCACAATAGCTATAGGTAGGGGTGGCCTGGTAAGTATATCAATTTTATTTCACTTATATCATGTACCAACAAAGTTTAATTGATGTAGCATGATGTTACAAGAAGAGTAAAGTCTATGACGACTTTAAACAATCGTCGTAGAATCGCAGCGGAAATCAACCACTTAGAAAACCACAATGGAACTCTTGAACTACAATAATCTCCTAGAGGATTATTCTGCAAGGAGTCGCAATTCCCCAACAAGAAATCCTTCTGCAAGCCAAAGGCTTAAGGGTAAAACCCAACAATTGCAAAGCAATCAAAATTTAATAAAAAAAGTCTAATTTTCGGAATACAACTTTAAGCATATTTTATAGTGTCCATAAAACTTGAAAAACAAGCTAAAACCTTCTAGAAATACTCCTAACCTATATAGTAACCCAATAGGACTTACTAGTAAATTGACTCAAAATCTATCATAGAATCCTCTAAAATTAACCTACTAAAATTAATGACGAAAATTATAATAAAAATACTAATTAAATCCTAACTAATAATAAAATACCAATATAATTATAATATTTAATATAATTATATTTTCTTCCTGCATCATTCACCACCACTTTAAAAGAACTCGTCCTCGAGTTCGTTCTTGAAACTTGAAATCTCCCACTCCACTTGAAGAGATATTTAGAAAAAACACGTTCTTTTCCAAACTTCAATAATTCTGGTACCTCTTGATGCAGCGGCCTAATCACACTTGGTCCGCGCGGGTCTTTGCGAGGGTGCGGCCGAATCTCAACACCGGGTCCGAGCAGATCATTGACTAGGTGCGGTCGGATCTCATCACCAGGTCCGGGCGGATCTTGCCTATGGTGCGGGCGGATCTGAGCTGGTCCGGGGGAGTCCTGGGTTGCGTTCTGGCGAATTTGTGCTGGGTTTTGATCGAATCCCGTGCTTCCTCTGACCTCGCGTCGAAGGACTCGTTCACACATTCTTTTTCCACCACCTCTTCAAAAAGTGGCTCCTCTGATTTCGATTTTGGAGTAATCTCTCCACCCTCGGAAAAAAAATTATCACTAACTTTTTTTCCTTTGAAATCCACATTAACACAATCAATTGGATATTGATCAATGGGTCCAACGCTATGATTTTCCCCAATTGAAACAAAATCTGTGCCTTCGGTCGGCAGACACGCTAGACGAGGTTGTCCACATGTTGTACAGGTTCTATGCGAACTGCCGCTCGTTGCCTTTGGACTTCACCACCAACCCGCAAATCTTGGTGAACGTTGCGTTTTACAACATCTAGTTCTCTTTCTAAAGATCGACACTGGGTATGCATAAAATCTGCTATTCCATGCCAATATTGACTCTCAGCCCAATATCTTGCTTTGCACTCCCTGTCTTGAGCATAGTTTTCCTCGAACCGATATTTCTTCAAATACCCCAAGATCCGTGCAGTCTCGTTGTACGTGTTGTCCCCGTTGCTGCCATCCATCGCTGAATCTTCCAAGGATCGCACCTTGTCTGATACCAACTGATGTAGCGTGATGCTACAAGAAGAGTAAAGTCTATGATGACTTTAAACAATCGTCGTAGAATCGCAGCGGAAATCAACCCCTAAGAAAACCCCAATGGAATTCTTGAACTACAATAATCTCCTAGAAGATTATTCTGCACGGAATCGCAATTCCCGAACAAGAATCTCCGAAGAAATCCTTCTGCAAGCCAAAGGCTTAAGGGTAAAACCCAACAATTGCAAAGCAATCAAAATTTAATAAAAAAAGTCTAATTTTCGGAATACAACTTTAGACATATTTTATAGCAGGAAATCTTGAGAAAAACGTGTACTACACTAACGCTAGCGTAGAACGTGTTTTTAAAAAAGCAGAGTGGCAGATTTGAAAATAAGAGGAATGCTGTGAGAAAGTGCGGTGACATTGATGTAAATAACTAGCACTCATGAAAACTCACCAGGCACTTTTCGAAATTGTAGGAGGCATTTTTCAATATTATAGCAGGCAGATTTTAACACTAGAGCAGTCATATGTTTTGACACTACCAAGACATGTTTAGGCATTTTGATGCATAGAACAGGCACAAATAATGCCCATAACAGGCATTTATGTTAACATTAGAGCAAGCATTTATTTGGACTTGTTAAAAAAAAAAAAAAAAAAAAAAAAAAAAAAAAAAAAACTCTCAGCAGGCACTTATAAAAGTGTATGCTTTGAACTTAGAAGTGCTGCTTGAATTTTAAGAAGTGCCTGTTTTGAGTTTTACATTTGTTATAATACAAGAGACATTTTCTAATGCTATAAGAGGCACAAAATAATTCAGAGCAAGCACTTATTTGGAACTAGTAAAAAAAAATAAAAAAAATCAACAGGCATGTTTTAAAATTCAAGCAGACAGATATAAAAATGTCTGCTGAATATTAGAAGTGCATGCTTGAATTTTAAAACATACCTGCTGAGTTTTTTTTTTTTTTTTTTTTTTTTATAAGTGCCAATAAAAGTGCCTACTCTAAGGTAAAAAAGTGCCTGCTGTTAAAGTCCAAAAAAAAAGTGCCTGCTTTAGGGTAAAAAAAGTGTCTGCTGTAAAAATATTGAAAAGTGACTCCTACAGTATCAGAAAGTGCCTGCCCCATAACTCTTCTTTTGCACAAGAACCCTTCTTTGTGGAAAACACGTTTTACACTAAGGCTAATGTAAAACGCGTTTTACACAAGACTTACTCATTTTATAGTGCCATAAAACTTGAAAAACAAGCTAAAACCTTCTAGAATTACTCCTAACCTATATAATAACCTAATAGGACTTAAAAACTAGTAAATTGACTCAAAATCTATCATAGATTACTCTAAAATTAACCTACTAAAATTAATGACGAAAATTATAATAAAAATACTAATTAAATCATAACTAATAATAAAATACCAATATAATTATAATATTTAATATAATTATATTTTCTTCTTGCATCATTCTTCCTGCATCATTAATTTAGTACATAAAAATATGTATCATTACCAACTAACTAAGCCGGTGTACCAACTTAGTTAGTATTTAGTACGGTTGATATTTGCCTCTTCCAAATGTAGAATCAAAATCTAAAAAGTATAACATTTATTTTATGCAAAGTGTTGCAATATGCTTAAATTGTATATAATACAATAATGTGAAACACAAATGTGAGTTGTATGAATAGCAACACTTTTTTATACATACTATAATTGGTTGAAATTCTTTAGGATAATATTATGTATAGTGAAAACTCAAAGTGAAAACTCATAGCGAAATACTGTAGTCCGTTGGATTGTAATAAATCTTTGTGGACCCCACTGCTGAAAACTCATCCAATGGATTAAAGTGTTTCACTATAAATTTTCCCTTTGTGTTTTCACTATGTGTATCATTGTCCAATTCTTTATATATACTTTTTATACTCCATCCATCCCAAAATGATCTTCATATTTTATTTTATTTTTTGATGTTATTGCGAAGGAACTTTGAGAATAATTTTAGGTTGATTTAATTGTCCTAATGAAAATCTAAAGCTTGTTATTAACAATATTGTTGATGGTGTATCAATAACACGTTTTAGATTTTTATTAGGACAATAAAATCAACTTAATTTGCTCAATGTTATTAAATATTTATTGACTTGAACAAGTAATAAAATTGCTCATAGAACCGACTTCAAATTCATTTGAAACCTGTTCAGTAGCTTAATAGCTTTCTCAAAATCCTCAACATATATAGAAAATTTGTACTCCATGAAAATTGAAGAGATGCATGCTTGTTCATGCAAGCTAACCAGCAAAAAAATCATGTGAACATGAAGAAGACAGTGCTACATTTCCATCATCCAACTTTCAAATCCCAAAACAAGAGTTTACAACAGATAATAAATTACCAACATCTTTGTTCCAAAAGTCAACTTCCCCCCCCCCCAACAAACACAAAAGAAAAACTTTTTTTTTTTAAGTTCTCTGTAATACATTGTCTCTGGAGAAGAAAATACACGGAGCATCCAAGGCAAATTCCCAGCAACGTTTACTCGCGTTTTGGATGACTTTTTATTTCAGCTCTGTTTATGGTTTAACTTGTTACTCTTCAACAACATTCACAAGCTCAAACTCGATCAGAGATAGATTGCTATCTTCTTTCACAGAGAAAGTAGCAGGCTCTGTGACTTCAACACGACCCCACTTGTCCACAGCAAGCCTCATTGATCCTTTGAACATGTCGATCTTTGCATTGCGCAGTATCACTGTGGCGCCCTCTTTCATCAAGTCCACTGAACATGTTCCATTTTTCATCAGTATATATAAAAGGGTATAATATGGGACAACTATTTATGTTCAGTTAAGGAGATTAATAATATGACCATAAGTAGATAACCAGAATCGAATAACACAAGCAAAACCAGGCTGTAATGATAACCACAAGAAGAATAAATGATGATTATAGTTTGACAATTATAAGCCTGCAGCAAAACCTAAATACTAAACTTTAATTTTCTAGTACTTGATTTACTTAATGGATGGGGGCCAACAGCTTAGAAAGGAGAGGCTGTTTGTTTTCGTGTCTTAAGATATACCCCCTCCGTCCATAAATGAATGACCAAATTTCACTTAAGGGACATTCTGAAAATGTTTACTTTTTTAATAATTACATGACAGACTCAAAGATACATATCTATTCTTCTTATACATTTTTAAACATTTGGTTTTGCAAGTATAAAATGACTTGTGAAAAAAATATTGGTAAAAGAAACTTGGGACAAAAACATCTTGAAAATGGACATTCATATAAGGGACAAAGGGAATGGTACAATAATTTCTCATGTAGAGTGCAGAAGACTGACAAAGAACATACTCCCTCTGTCCCTCCTCACTTGAGACTTATTTCCATTTTTGTCCGTCCAACTTCACTTGAGACTCCCCAATATGAAATGTTTTTACGCTCACAACACCAATCAAATCACTATTCCTCACACTCATTCTCTCTCCTACTTTATCTTTTATACTCGCAACATTTCCTCCCACTAAATCTCTCTCATACCTTTTCTTAGTTCTTGTGCCCAACACTTGGGTCTCAAATGAGGTGGGACGGAGGGAGTATAAGCTTTTTGCACAATTTCAAAACAGACCCCCCAAGCCCCAAAACCATCTATGCCAACCAACAAAAAGAACAAATAAGTAATGTAGAAAAATCATTAAATGATTCCCTTCCTTAGTAATAGATCAGTAAAACAACAAACATGAAAATAATGTTAAACAGTCTTTATTTTGCCGCTCCATAATATTTAACAAAATTATGTTCCCAAAAGCCTACTCCCTCCGTCCCTATTTACCTTACAAAAATTGCCATTTTGGGTGTCCCTATTTACACTACAAAATCCCAAAAAGGAAACTTTTAAACATTTTTTAAATAGTGGGACCCACTTGTCATACTCACAACAATTATCCACTTACTTTTCTCTACCCACTTTCTCTCTCCCACTCAACTATCTACACGTACAACACATCAACTTTACAATCATTTTCTTAATTTTTGTGCAAAGCCTCATTTTTGTAAGGTAAATAGGGACGGAGGGAGTATGCCATAGCTCACTATTATTAAAGAACTTAATTACCTATCTACACTGAACAATCTTTCTAATCACATAGAAACGAACTCAAAAGATAACATCCATAAATAATAATAATAATAATAATAATAATAATAAACACTTCTTTTTTCGAAGAGTTTTAGAACAAATATGTACAAAAAGAACCAAAAAAGAATCCCAACTCGTGTAAGGAAAGAAAACCGTAAAAAAAAAAAAAAAAAAAAAAAAAAAAAAAGAGGTTAATAACAATTATGAGACTAGCATTTACGTTCTACATCTTTTCAAAATAGCTTAAGAGAATTGGCTATCATCAAAATGTCCCCGAGAACAAAATAGGAATAGAGAACACCCCTAAGACTTAAAGGATAGAGAATTACTATCAGAGGCCTAACATAAAACTACGCAAACAATCTCGACCAAAACAAATGAGACCCCTAAAAGAGCAACTAAGTATTGTAGCAATGAATTAGAATGTTACATAAAGCTAAATTACTTAAAAAGGATTTCGGTAATCACCTAATGTCAATTCAAAGAGATATGTGATGACTATAAATGATTTCAAGTATAGTCCGTTCCATCCCTTAGGTTCGTACCGTAATTAGAATAGTCATTGAGCAATGAGTGCCTGTTATATTCTAAACCCTCCACCCCGATAAAAGAGTCACTTTCCACTTTCTAAGCCCAAAAAAGGTGTTGCACGTCTTTAGAAAAACAATTGTAGTGCAATTTCATGATTATAAAAGCAAGTAAAGCTACTAAAGAGTTCGACTTGTCAAATGTGACTCTTGCTTTGGGTTAGAGGGAGTATTATTATTTTAATTCAGTGAGCTTGGCTCTGTTCATAAAGAATTTATTGAGATGGATATTATGTAAACAAAAGAAACGGAAAAGCTCAGTAAAGCATGGTCGTGGAACAGGAAACATCATCCTCATCAAATTTGTATCTCATTTTGGCTATCTCATTAATGAATGAAGTAAATTTTAAGCTATAAAAGGTGAGAATATCATATCTAAGGCATTTACTATTTATTCCATGGCAACTCTTTCGATCAATAAGGCCTTACGTACCTCATACAAATCTCCATCGGACTTTTCTTCTACCAGTAATGAATTATGTGAATTTGGAGTTATAAGGAGAAAATCTAGTGTCAAAAAGGAATCTTTCATTCAAACATTACTAATGATTGGTCTTGTTATGCTTTGACCAGCTTAGTTACTGATCTCCCATCATACTATCACCAAAATTAACAACATTAAAATATAAAACCATTATCCGACCATACATCGAGAATCTGTCATTGGCTTAACCAAAATATCATACAACTCAAGAGATCTTTCGTCCATCACTGTTTTAAACTGAAACCCTCATCATTGTCAACTCAAAAAACATGAAATATACACCTAAGGGAGCAATACCATGAAAAAGGGCACACATACAAAACAGATGTAGATTAGTTGGAAAGTGCATGCTTCCTCAGTATCTTCTATGCTTGCTACTAGGTTTGCTTGCAAGAGTGTTCATGAAAGTCATGCCATTTCAGATGTAGCATTGAAGTAAATCAATATTCTTGCGTACTAATTGAGCTATTAAATATTTCAAAATTCATATTCGAAAACACATACGAGTGCAATGCTGATGATTCCAACAAATGACAATAGCAATTAGCAACCACAAGCAAAACAAAATTCCCACAAAAAGTAGAGCAACAAGTCCATACCTTGATCATTTCTAGCAGTGAAAATAATAATCCCGGTCTCATCACCAACCAAGCATTCCGCAAGACGCATTTGACGCCCTTGAGTATCACCACGACCCCTCTGCATGATCATCTTTGTATTAACAACTTTAACTGTTAGGTTAAGACCCTGACCCCCTGGGCGAAGCTGTTCAACCTTGGAGAAAACAGGTTGCTTCTTTTCCGCAGCCATTGCCAAAAAAATGACCTTCAAAATCAAATTCCATACTTAATCAGCTACAATTAAACTAACCCTCACACTTAAAAGATGACCTGAATTCAAATAAAGATCTTTATGAAGTCAGTCCAGATAAATCAAACGAGTCTAGATTAAATTTCAAAATCAAAATCCAACGAAAAAAAAAAAAAGTAAGCTTTAAGCAGTCGAAAAGATTAAGGGTTTTTTTTTTTTCCTGCTGATAATCAATCTACGATTTAAAGAATGGATAAACGAAACACAAAAAAAAACAGTAAAACAAAGGAAATCAAAATGCATATAAACCCTAACATGATTAATTAATTGAATTGAACGAAATTGAATAGAAATTCACCAGGAAGAATGGAATGGAACAATTACCTGAGATTCGTAGAAAGTAACGCAAAGTGAGAATTGGAGAAAGTGAGAATTAGAGGTAGAGATCTGTTCTGTATTAGGGGTTTTTTTTTTTTTTTGGTTGGTTACTTTTCTTCCGTTCTTATTCGGGTTTTTTCGCTCGCGGTTAAAATGGGTTATTGATGTAAAGCCCAATGGGCCGTCTAGTTTATTTTTCATTTTGTGCTCTAAGTTTTTACTAGATTTTTTATTTTTATTGTTACTAATTTTTACCCGTGTATGCAGGGGTATACTAGATGAGAAAAATTTGAAAGAAACAAGCCGTAAAAAGTCTTGTTTTAAATATACGAATTTGGTGTTTTAAAGCCTAAACTTACTGTTTTAAAGCCTAAACTTGCTATTTTATTTTTTTGGTGTTTTAAAGACTACACTTGCTATTTTAAACTCGCTATTTTAACGGTGAAACCATATTTAAAAAATGGGCTGTTTATATCTTATGAAGAAAGTCGCTCCAATAATATTAATGACAATAAACTATACTCGGAGGCGGCCATAATCTACTCCTAATCTACTATGAATACCGATCAATCACTATCCGTTAAAAGTAACTGAATTTTTGACTCTGGACTATTGTCAATTGATTTTATCATAAACACGTTACTAATTCTCATATTGAATTGAAGTGTCTTCGCTGGAGTGATTCTGGTTAGTTTACGTCTGTTCATCTGTTTCACTTTGATTTTCGTTAGCTAGATTGTACATATTGATATTGTTGGAACTTTTTTTTTTGGCATCATCATAGTAACTAATATATGCTCATATTAAATATCTGTTAAACATGCATTAATCATTAAAAAATCAACTAGTCAATTTACACTTGTGAAACTAAATACTATTTGGAAAATAAATAATAAAAAAAATTCATTGTTGCCATTTTATTATATAAAAGTAAATATTCAAAGTGTCACTCAAAACAAAATTTATGCATTCATTTAAAGGAGTGAATGATTCATGGATTTCCAGCAAAATTTAACCTTACAGTGAGTTCAACATAGCCAAGATTGATTCTGGATTTGGAAAATTCCAGAAGAAAAAGAAAGGACAATTTTCATTTAGGAGACAAAACAAGAACCATAAATATAAAAGGTAGAGAGTGGTGGAAAAAGAGATAAGCTTCAGAGACACCAATGGAAGCTATCTTCAGCTCCACCACCACTCTCCACCACCACCACCACCACCACCACTCTCTCTCCTCCACCAAAACCCACCTTTCTCTCTCTACATTCAAACTAACCACACCCAAAACAAGAACAACTTCTTCCTCTTCTTCTTCCCTGATCCACAAAATCCCACATTCCCAAATTCACCCTCTCAGAAGAAGAGTCTCTGCTAATTCCCAAACTGCCCCTGCTTCCACTGAAATCTCTTCTTCTTCTTCAGTGCCATCTGAAATGAAGGGTTGGGTTTATGGGGAATATGGTGGGGTTGATGTTTTGAAGTTTGATTCAAATGTTGTGGTTCCAGAAATTAAGGATGATCAGGTTTTGGTTAAGGTTGTTGCTGCTGCTCTTAACCCTGTTGATTTCAAGAGGAGATTGGGTAAATTCAAGGCTACTGATTCTCCACTTCCGGTAAATGTTCCATTTTCTTGATTCAAATTAGTCAAATTGTCATGTTCTTGATTTCCTCATAACTTTTTTTTTATAAAAAAAAAAAAAAAAACTTGGTGGAATTTAAATTAAATTTTGTTGGCTTTTCGGGTTTTGAGGTTCTTGGACAGTGCTGATTGGGGATTTATGCATTGGCATTTCGATTGATGTCAAAGATAGTTCTAAATTAGCTGCACAATTACAATTGAAACATTTATGCATTGTGTTTCTAGCTGTGGTGTTGAAACTCATTGGGATTTTAATGTTCTCGTAACCTAAGATCGTTAACAAGTGAACTTAGGCTCAGTTTGTTTCGCGTAAAACAATTTCCGGAAAATGATTTCCCGTAAAATGTTTTCCGGAAAATGAAAATGTTTTCCGGAAAATGACATAAACATTTTTTTGGTTGTTTGGTAAATCTAAGGAAAATGTTTTCCGGAAAATATTTTCATATGAAAATAATAATAATTTAATATGAGGAAAAAAATTATAATGAGAAAAAAAATTGAATGTGGGTGGAGATTTTGGGTTGGGGTGGGATGGGTGGTTGTGGGGGGGGGTGGGTAGGGTAGGTGGGGGTGGTTGGGTGGTGGGGGTGGGGGAGGTGTTCAAAAATAATTTTAATATGAGTAATTTTATTTTATTTTATTTGGGGGTGGGGGGTGGGGTGGGGGTGGGTGGTGGTGGGTGGGGTGGTGGGGGTAGGGGGTGGAGGTGTTCATTTTTTTTTAATATGAGTGAAAAGAGGTTTTTTTTTTTTTGGTGGGGTGCGTGGGGTAGGGTGGGGTGGGTGGGTGCTGGGGTAGGTGGGGGGTGATGGAGATGTTCAATTTTTTTTTTTTAATATGAGTGAAAAGTTTTTTTTTTTTCGGTAGGGTGGGTGGGGTGGGGGTGGGGTCGGTGCTGGGGTAGTTGGGGGTTGTGGAGATGTTCAATTTTTTTTTAATATGAGTGAAAAGAATTTTTTTTTTTTTTTTTGTGGGGTTTGTGGGGTGGGGTGGTGGGGTAGGGTGGGGGTGGGGTGGGTGCTGGGGTAGGTGGGGGTGATGGAGATGTTCAATTTTTTTTAATATGAGTGAAAAGTTTTTTTTTTTTTTTTTGGGGTGGGGTGGGGTGGGTGCTGGGGTAGTTGGGGGTTGTGGAGATGTTCAATTTTTTTTAATATAAGTGAAAAGAAGTTTTTTTTTTTTTTTTTTTTTTTTTTGTGGGGTGGGGTGGGTGCTGGGGTAGTTGGGGGTGGTGGAGATGTTCAATTTTTCTTTTAATATGAGTGAAAAGAAGTTTTTTTTTTTGGGGGGGGGGGGGGGTGGGCGTGGGGGTGGGTGGCTGGGGTAGTTGGGGGTGGTGGATAAAGAAGTTTGCAAAAGAATGATTTTCTTATTCACATAATAGGCTTTTATACACAGTACAAATAAAGAGATAAATACAAGAATATTAACTACCTATAATTACAAGATATGGAAATCTCCTAATGATATGTACAAATTGTATTTACATAAGGAATGAGTGGGGAGCACGTCAAGGAGAAGATTGGGACGGATCTTCAGAATCCCTTTTATGCGTATCACGCCCCTGCAAGACGGACGGTCGCTGGAGAAGTCCGATCTTGGATAGAAGAAAATGAAACCAGGTACGGGGAAGAGGTTTTGTTAAGGCGTCGGCTAATTGATCACCGCTGGATATATGTTGAACTCGTAGAGCTCCAAGTTGTACTTGTTCGCGAACAAAATGAAAAGAGAGGGCAACATGCTTCATCCGATAGTGAAAAATTGGATTGGCAGAGTAGTGGGTAGCACCGAGATTGTCACAGTAGATAACAGGTGGTTGTGGAAGAGAAATCCGAAGGTCAGAAAGTAGATTTCGAATCCATAGTAGTTCGGCCGTGGCGTCAGCACGAAATTCAGCTTCAGTGGAGGACCGGGCTAGAGTACGCTGTTTTTTGGAGGACCATGCAATGGGGTTGCGACCAAGATATACTAGGTAGCCGGAGGTGGAGACATAATCATTTTTGTCACCGGCCCAATCGGCATCACAAAAAGCATGGAGGGTGGTGGGAGTGTCACGGAAAAGTTGAAGGCCGGTGTGAATGGTACCGTGTAGAAATCGAAGAAGGCGTTTGAGGGCTTGCCAATGACTCTCTTGAGGGTGATGAAGAAATTGGGCAAGTTTATTGACAGAGTAGGAGATGTCGGGTCTAGTGAGGGATAAGTATTGGAGGCAGCCAACAATGGCACGATATTCAGCGGGATTGCAGGGAGGTGAAGAAGGGTCAGATAGTAGAGGGGGGTACACGGCCATGGGAGTGGGACAGGGTTTGGAGTTGGCCATGTTGTGACGACTGAGAAGATCATGAATATACTTAGATTGAGAGAGAAGAAGACCGTTTTTGTTGGGAGTGACTTCAACACCGAGAAAGTAGGACAGTTGACCAAGATCTTTAAGTGAGAAGCGTGTTGCAATACTAGTGAGAAAGGAGGAGAGAAGGGAAGGGGATGACCCTGTGAGAATTATGTCATCAACATAAACAAGAAGGTATAAGTGTTGAGAGTTATGAGTGTAGAGAAACAGAGAGGGGTCAGCGGAGGAGGAGCGGAAGCCATAGGAAAGGAGGTAGGATTTTAACTCGTTGTACCATGCCCAAGGGGCTTGCTTGAGACCGTAGATGGCCTTAGTGAGTCGACAAACATGATTGGGAAAGGAGTCGTCAATGAAGCCAGGTGGTTGTTTCATAAAGACTGTTTCTTGAAGGGTACCTTGAAGAAAGGCATTGTTGATATCTAGTTGGCGAAGGGACCAACCTTGGCTGAGGGCGAGGGAGAGAAGAAGGCGGATGGTGACGGGTTTGACTACCGGACTGAAGGTGTCAGAGTAGTCAATGCCAGGTTGTTGATGAAAGCCTTTTGCAACGAGGCGGGCTTTATACTTTTGAATGGTGTTATCGGGGTTGTATTTGATTCGAAAGACCCATTTACAGCCAACAACATTATGAGCCTCAGTAGACGGGACTAGGGTCCAGGTTTTATTTCGGGTAAGGGCTGTGAATTCATCTTGCATGGCGGCACGCCATTGGGGAGAGGAGAGGGCCTGTTTAGTGGTAGTGGGAAGGCTAGTAGGGGAAGGGAGAGTGACAAGATGGATGGGCATATTTGGGGTTGGGTTTGGTGATTTTGTTGGTGAGAAGAGTGATTATGGTGCGAGTGGGAGGAGGAGATTGGTGAGGGATTGTGGTAAGGTGGGAGGGTTCGGGGGAATGGGTTGGTAATGATTCTGAAGTGGGGTGTGGAGGAGAGGTGGGCAGAGGGGTGTCGGTGGGCAGCGGGTTAGTGGTTGGGTTAGGTGGGATGGGTTCAGTGATGGGGTTAGGAGAAAGGGATGGTGAGGGTGTTGCGGATGGTGTGGGCAGTAGGAGTGAGACGTTGAGGGGAGACCATTGGTCAGGTGTGAGAGAGGTCGGAGAGGATGTAGTGTTTGTGAGAGAGAAATAAGGGAATTCAGTTTCAAAGAATTTGACATGTCGGGAGGTGTATAGACGGAGAGTGGTTCGTTCTAGGCAATAGTAGGCACTTTGAGAGGGTGAGTAGCCTACAAAGATGCAAGGGATAGATTTAGGTTCAAGCTTATGTTTGGTGTAGGGACGGAGCCACGGGTAACATAAGCAACCGAAGCTGCGGAGTTTGTTGTAGTTAGGAGGTTGTTTAAAGAGACGGAGAAAGGGAGAGTCATTGGAGAGGGTGGAGGTAGGAAGACGGTTTATGAGATATGTGGCTGTGGAGAAGGCATGTGGCCAAAAGGTAAGGGGTAGGTTGGCATGGGAAAGTAGGGCTAGCCCGGTTTCAACAATGTGACGGTGCCTTCGTTCAGAAAAACCATTGTGTTCAGGAGTATGTGGGGGGGAGGTGAGATGAGATATGCCAGATTGTAGAAGAGACGGAGTGAGTTTTATGTATTCACCCCCGTTGTCGGAGTAGAATTGAATGATATCTTTTTGGAAGAATTTTTCAACTAAAGCTTTAAAACGATGGAAGGTTGCAAAGGTGTCAGATTTTTGTTTGAGGGGGTAAAGCCATGTATATTTTGTGTAGTGATCGACAAATATTACATAGTATTTGAAATTGTCATATGATAAGACAGGAGAGGTCCAAACATCAGAGAATATGATATCAAGGGGTGCATGAGAGGTAAGAGATGAAACGGAAAAAGGGAGTTTGTGACTCTTATTAATATTGCAAGCAGTACAACTTGAAAAACGACTAGACGGAATAGATAAATTAAATTGTTTCTGTAAAAACGAAATGATTGGAGCTGCTGGATGGCCAAGCCGGTGGTGCCAAGAGGGAAGAGATATGGAGGTGCTGGGATGCGCTTGAGTGGAGGACGGATGCCAAAGATAGACTCCACGATCAATTGTCCCATGGAGTAGGATGTGGTTGGTCAACCGAGCCTTGATAAGAAAGGAAGAGTGTGAGAATTCAACAAGAGCATCATTATCTTTACAAAATTGAGAAATAGAAAGAATATTTTTCGAGATACGAGGACATGAAGAACATTAGTAAAATGAAGAGGAGAAGAAGAGGAGGGGATAGTAAATGAACCTATATTGGCAATAGGGAGGGAGGAGCCGTCACCGATGACAACTTCATCACTTCCATCATAAGGGCGGTGAAGTGAGAGGTTGTTGAGATCGTTTGTGATGTGGTGCGTAGAACCACTATCCATGAGCCAAGAAGGAGGAGGAAGAACTGGGGCTGTTGTAGCAGTGTGGGCTTGGGGGCGGCGGTGGTTGGGATTGCTTGAGGTGGGGCGGTTTGACCGGGTGGGGGGTGGGGGAAAAACAACAGATGGGTAGGCTTGTTTGAAAGGAGTGCACTGGGAAATAACATGACCAATTTGACGGCAGTACTGACATTTGCCTTTGAAGGTATTAGTGTTGGAGGAGGGGGGGTGGGGAGTAGGGCAGGGGTGTTGTTTGGCCGAGGAGTGGGGCGGGTAGTATTAGGTTGATAGTGGATGGTGTGGGCAGAAGCAGGAAGAGTGGATGGTGTAGGTTGTTGTTTGAGAGTTAGTTCATGATTAATTAATTTTTCATGGTGGGCTTCGAAAGTGATAGGGGTGTCACGAGCACGGGTGGAGTCAATAACGGGTTTGTAGGTGTCATAATCGAGACCTTTGAGAACTTTGGCTATAACATCCTCGGGATCCATGGGTTTTCCAAGTAGGGCAAGTTTGTCGGTGCAGTTTTTGATAGAGTGCATGTAGTCAGAAACAGATTGGGTTTGTTTGGTGAGTGAGTCAAGTTGGTCTTTCACTTGAAGAATGTGGCCGCGAGAGGGGTTAGCATAGGTGGTTTTAAGGATGGACCAAGCTTCGTGAGATGTTTTGGCTTGGTGCACAAGGGGAGCAACAGAGGGATCAAGGGTTCCGAGTAAGGCACCAAGAATGAGCATGTCCTGTCGGTGCCATGTAATGGCAGCGGGATTGGTTTTATCAGCCTCGTCGGCTTTGTCAGACTTGATGGTATTGTCGGGTGGGGAGTGGGTGCCGTCGACGAACTTAAGGAGGTCAAGTCCGAAGAGAATGGATGTAACTTGGGAGGCCCAATTAAGGTATGTGATGGATGTGAGGGTGCGGCAGTTTGAGAGGTTTACAAGGAGAATGGGGTTGGCTGGGTCTGCCGAGTTAGGGATGGAGGTGGTGGCAGCTGCCATTTGCTAGGGTTTACAGGATACGGGTGTTTGAGAGAAGGGGAGGATCAATTATGCTCTGATACCATAAAGAAGTTTGCAAAAGAATGATTTTCTTATTCACATAATAGGCTTTTATACACAGTACAAATGAAGAGATAAATACAAGAATATTAACTACCTATAATTACAAGATATGGAAATCTCCTAATGATATGTACAACTTGTATTTACATAAGGAATGAGTGGGGAGCACGTCAAGGAGAAAATTGGGACGGATCTTCAGAATCCGTTTTATGCGTATCAGTGGATAGGATGGATGAAGAGGGTGGTGTTAGAGGTGTAGTGGGTAGGGTGGGTAGGGTGGGGTTTTATGGAGAGTTGAGTGTGAGTGAGAGAGTTAACATTTTCCGGAAAATGACTTACTTAGTAAAAATCCGTAAGTCATTTTACTTAGAAATGAGGAAAAACCATTTTCCGGAAAATATTTTCCTCTTTTTCCGGTGCGTAACAAACACCGGAAAATGGGGAAAACATTTTCCGGAAGTTATTTTCCGCGAAAAAAACGGAGCCTCAGTTTTGATCTCGGATTCTATGAGGGGATGGACAGAATGGTATTGACCATCTTGGATTCATTGCATTGGAAGTAGGAGAAGTAGACATATCTACAGAGTAAAATTTGTTTACGGAGAATATTTCCTAATCCGCTGCACTTATAGTATATACTTGTATATACACAGAAGTATGTGCGTGTGCTTAAAACAATATAATGATAGAGAAGAGAAGAAATGGCGGTTTGAACATTATATATAAATGGATTATCTACTAGGTGTTATCAATGAAAACATTCCTCAAAGATGCCTCAATCCGGTTTGTTAGTTTACTCCGTGTTCAAATTATAGTATCTTGGTTAAACTGTATTTATCAGATACAGCTTTGTTCTCAGTTTTTTTTTTTTTTTTTTTTTTTTTTTTTTTATGATGACAGACTGTTCCCGGGTATGATGTTGCTGGTGTGGTAGTGAAGGTTGGGAGCCAAGTGAAAGGCCTAAAAGAAGGAGATGAAGTATACGGAAACATTCACGAGAAAGCTCTAGAAGGACCTAAACAGTCCGGCTCTCTGGCTGAGTATACTGCTGTTGAGGAAAAGCTATTGGCTCTTAAACCGAAGAACATTGATTTTGCTCAGGCTGCTGGTCTCCCTCTTGCGATCGAGACTGCTTATGAAGGTCTAGAGAGAGCGGGGTTTTCAGAGGGTAAATCTATTCTTGTTTTGGGTGGTGCTGGTGGAGTTGGATCGCTTGTGATTCAGGTATGTTATGTTGAAATAGTTCTTCATTTTGATTGTTCTTTTATTGAATATTGGGCAACAGTCAGCTGCACCAACGGCTCATATTCAATCTCTAATAAATGCATGGTCCTTGTCGATTAGAGGTTAAAAGACAATCTTACCCTTAGTAATGAAATGATCTAATGGATTGAGAGCTGACTGTTGTGTCTTTCGACTGCATCGGTCCCACATCCTTCTTTACTTTCTCTGCCCCTAAATCAGTGTCAATTTTCTTTTACTTTGTTGACAGAAAAGCAATTTTAAGAGAAAATATACACGAGTATCCTTGCATAAGCCTTGTAGATTTTTGGTCTTGTAGTATTGTAAGTAAACATTGGAATCTGATTGTTAAAGTTGAGTTTAGCAGCTTTTGTAAAAATGGATATTCATTTAGGGACATATTTTTTGGAAAAATGGACACATGTTAAGGGACGGAGAGTATTCGGACAGATATTTTGATTTTTTTTTTACTAATCTTGTAACTTTGCAAGTAGCTTGCAAAGCATGTGTTTGGCGCTTCAAAAGTAGCAGCCACCTCTAGTACCGGAAAACTGGAGTTGCTGAAGAGCTTGGGTGCTGATGTAGCAATCGACTACACAAAGGAGAACTTTGAAGACTTACCTGAGAAATACGACGTCGTTTATGACGCCGTTGGTAAGATCATACATTCCCATAATCTCGCTATAACACACACACATCCACACGCATATACTTACACATATACATATACTTACACATATACGTACACATATACATATACATATACAAACAAACGCACGCGCACACACTCACGCATACTTCAGAATGAGTTGATCATGATCTTATCTTGAAAATAAAATTGACAGGGCAAGGGGAGAAGGCAGCAAAGGTAGCGAAGGAAGGGGGAAGTGTGGTGTTCTTAACTGGTGCTGTTGTACCTCCTGGTTTCAGATTCGTCGTCACCTCTAATGGATCAGTGTTGACTAAACTAAACCCATATTTGGAGAGTGGGAAGGTCAAGCCGGTGGTTGACTCTAAGGGTCCGTTCCCTTTTGACAAGCTCGTTGAAGCTTTCTCGTACCTTGAAACCGGTCGAGCTACTGGGAAAGTTGTTATTTTTCCAATTCCATGAGATTCAGTAGACTTGAAATAGAGATTACCTTTTTGGATATGTATGGGATAGTACCTATAGAAACTGTCAGAAATCTGTCAGAAGCCACGAATAAGTTTATGTGTAAAATATGAGCTGTTTCGTTCTGTTCTGTTTCCTTCACTCTGTTTCTGAATCAAAATATTCATACCAATCTGAAATTCCACCAAAAAGACGTCGAATTTGATCCATGAACATCAAAACACCATGACATGGAGTTGCCCCAAAAGGATTCGGGGCCTCTGTGGGGTTTGACATCACAGAAGTCAGAATCCGGGCCTATAGATCATTCAGTAAGGGTAAAATTGTCTTTTGACCCCTACGCTCCTACCAACAGGAGCCGTGCATTTGTTAGATATGAGATCTAGGTTGTTGACCAATCCGACTTTCTATGAAATTAGGCCTTAATTTTGCTCCAAAAAAACATTTCATTACTATGCACTAGAGGCAGAGGCAAATAGTCAAAAACTAACAGAGAGTATCATTTCACGAATTTGTTCGAATACAAGGTAGATTAACCAAAATGTTTCAAAATGCTATAACCAAAATCACGATTTTTTTGAAACACGGGAATACAAGCGAAAAGGGACTATACATTTGCCCCTATTACGCGTGGTTATTACAAACATGTACACACCAAACTATGCACCACGAACTCAGACAGTAACAGAGGGCGTAAGGGCAAAATCAAGATTCCAGAGCTCAAAAGTTCCCTTGAGAAAATTGTAATGTCCGCCCTTAAGGTAAAGAGTTTTCTTCACAACGGCCTCCCTCACAAAAGGATAAGTCAATAGGTTTCCCAACGACACATTCACAGCCTCCTGCAATGGTTGCAAAATAATAAATCTTAATCTCAAACAGAACTTTATAATACTCTCTCCGTCCCCCAAATAAATGTCGCATCTGACTTGTCAACATTTACTTGTTTGTATAGTGATTGTACCATGTTAAAAATGCGCTATTTAGAAAGACAAGCATTTATTTTGGAACAGACTAAAAAGGAAAGTGAAAATTTATTATGGGACGGAGGGAGTAATGTCTTTCGTGGGTGCTTACCTTCTCACAGTTGGTACATTGTTCTGCAAAATCAAGACCGTCGTAATCTGCTTTCACCTTTGTCTTTGCAGCTAAACCGATTTTGACCCAATTCTCTATGAAATCGCTGCAAGTCCCATTTACAAAAATAAGAATGTTTATCTCTATATTAAGGCTTGATATTCATTGTTAGGTCCGTCAGTAATATTTTGATCAAAGAAAATAATACCTAGCTGTGGATCCGTCGTCTGGGATAGACATGAGCCCTTTAATCCCACCACAACAGCTATGCCCGATGACTACAATTTGCTCCACCTGAAAATTCATTAATATTTCTAAGTCCAGTTTCAAAAGCAAAAGCTACATCCCCAAAGGAGTGGCCTCCTCGCCTCCTTATGGCGTAGACATCGTCAGGGAAAAAAAAAAAAAAAGAAAGAAAAAGAAAAAGAAAAAGCAAAAGCTACAATGCTACTAAAATTCTCATGGTACCACCAAAGTACAAGATTTTCATCACATGGTACTGATATAGTCAAGCATTGGCTAGTTACTTCCCGATATGAGATAATTGCTCCAACAGGTACAACTGAAATGAGCTCCACGGATATATATTGCCGGAAACATTGTACACAGTATACAGTACACATAGTACAACACATCAATATTGTTCAAGATTCTTGTTTAATCATTTTGACACCCTTAAGGAAACCTAATCCTCCATGTTTATAGTGTACGCGACAATTATTAATCACTATTTCAAGTACTTTGTCCGGGGAGGATAAAACTAAAAGGAATATGCCATTTGTTTTATGAGCATATGCTCGAATGGGCAATTTTAATCGATAGAAAGTGGCGTGAGGCTGGCCTATGAATCTGCCTCGTCACGCCAGCCCCTTCCACCAAAGGAACCACCTTTTATAAAGAACAAACTATGATTGAAACTTGATAGAATAAAGTTAAGAATCACAGCTAAATCGTAATAATGTTAATTAAATAAGGTTAATTAATTTACCTTTAGATGTAATACTGCATATTCAACAGCCGCCCCCACACCAGCGTGCTTTATCTGCATTAACGATCACATTATTGGATTAATATACTGTTTAATCAAATTTGGTTTGAAAAAGATGCTCTTCAACTGCTTATTTAATAAGTGAGCCATTTTTTTGGCCTGTTGAAAGTTGAATGTGAAGGCACACATGTACAGACATACTGACATACATAAGTCATTAAGAAAAATAAAACCGAGGACATGTTACTCAACATTAAACTAAGGACGAGTTGCTTATATTTTGTGTTTGACTTCATCAAAACGAAGGTTGATTCATTCACTTAAACTCGGTTTGAGTAGTCAGAGAAGTTAGATCGAGAGATTAATTACAGTGTCGTAAGGAGGGACCATATTGGCGATGTTTCTGACAACAAATGCTTCTCCTGGCTGGAAATCAAGGATATGTGAAGGGCAAACTCGAGAATCAGAGCATGCAAACACCATAAACTGCAAAACGATTAGAAGAAGATCAATTAGCTTAAACAGATTTGTGACCATGAAAATGACCGTACACAAAATAAAAATAAATAATAATAGTAAAATAATAAATCCCTCCGTTCTAAAATGAAAATAGTATAAAGGATACAAACCGACCTTGGGGCTTTGGCCTTTAGAAAGAGCATCATATAAAGCAGGATTCTTGCTGCAGAAAATGCAAAGTCATTAGTAAAGAACTATAGAGTATACTCCAATATGAACAAAATCCAACCGATCAAAATAATTTGGACAGAAAAATGCACATTTTCTCAGTCAGGATTTCTTCACGGGACGTATCTCGTTCAAGCTATTTTGGCGCGAACAAACATATTGAGATGCTATAACTTAAAGGTTTACGTCGCTCTATTACCATCTATTAAACATGTTACTTACAAAATCAAAAATTTGGGTAGGGGCAATCTAACTGTATGAGAGTCGATTTTAACGGCTAAATGATGAGTCAATGGACAAGATGCGAGAAAATCTGATTAGTCCATAATATAATCACAACATAGTAACTAGTTGCATGTTATAATAGATGAGTTACATGTCCTGTGATTAGTTCGACTGTATGTGCGTCGAATCGAATAACAAGTTGCACCTCACACTTGAGGGTATATTTGTGATTTCACATTAAGAGTACCTTTCCTATGATTGGAGCTGACAAAAAGTAGGAATAAGGCCAAGTGCAAAAGGGTACAGCAGGAATGACATAATTTAAAGCAAATAGGGGAACGCACTTGTTGTGAATTAGATTGCTATTTATTTTTATTTAGGGCGTTTCACACGTATTACTTGCCTAAAATATTCATTTTTTCTTTCTCCTATCCACTCACAAGAACTATCCACTAATTTATATTCTCTCTCCTACTCACCCACAATACTTACTTTTACAACATATTTTTTTAATCACCGTGCACTCTCATTTAGTAGCAATAAGTACGAGACCGATGGAGTAATTTCAATCAGCCTTTTGTATCTAGTAAGTGTATGCAAGGTACAAATAAACGTACTCGTATTTTTCAGTCTTAAAGGTAGCAAACCCGGTCTGAATCCTCTTTACCGGGTCAAATTCATCACAACCGGTCGCCACTAGCTCCGCCGTCAGTTGCTTAATCTTCTCCGCGGCTATGCCTTCTAGATCACTTTTCTGACTGTACACACAAGAAAAAAGGTCAAAAAGTCAGAAAAGCAATCCCACAATTTCCATAATCAAAATGAAAGTAAACTTTGAAATAAAATGCTATGGTTGTCAAAAAAAAATAAAAAAAAATACTACCTATGTCCCTAAATGAGTGTCCAAATTTCATTTTAAATAACATCTGAAAATCTCAACTTTTTGTACAATTTGATTGCAAAGATTCATATATAATCTTGTAATCTCATTTTCAAACATCTAGTTTTGCAAATATAAAAAAACTGGTGAAAAAAAAAAACCGAAAAAAATATTTAGAGACAAACTTATGTTAAAAAAAAACACTCATTTTGGGACAAAGATTTCTTGAAAATTGACACTCATTTAGGGACAAGGGGAGTAATGTCCTTGAATAAACAACCATTTAAAGAAAAATTGACTTTTCTGAAAAAATCTTTTTCCCTAAATATTTTTTACCAATTATTTTCACTAGCTTTTTTATACTTACCAAACTAAGATAAAATTATCGTAGTTGATTTGTCAAAGTCTTTTTTTTCTTGTTAACATTTAAGAAACTACTCCCTCTGTCCTTTTTAATCTACAAAATTTACCATTTTGGTTGTCCCACTTTAATTTACTAAATCTCAAAAAGAAAACGTTTTAATACTTTTAAATTTGTAAGTCAAAGAGGGATGACGGAAGAATTTATTTTTTATTTTCTTGCACATTGCATGTATAATAAAGATTTAGTTGATACTTTTTTCATTAAATCAAATTGTGATAATAATTCTTCTAAAAAATTGTAATAAGTGTCAAATCGAAAACTGTTTTAGACCAGATAGATGGAGAACAATTAAGACAAACATGAGAGCTTAAGAGGGGTGAACAGTGAACACTCAAATTATTGAGTCATTTACTGTAGAATTACAAAAAGATAAAAAAAAAAAAAAAAAAAAAAAAAAAAAAAAAAATCACACGTGGACCCAGAACTGAAGTAAACAATCAGATACTCCCTCTTGTCCCCCTCTTGTCCAAAATAAATGTCGTTTTTGATCAATCGGATGTAATTTTGATCAATAATTTAAATAAAAAATAATAATGCTAATAAAATTTAAAATTTGACATTGTATTATAATTAATAATACTTTTAATAACAATTTTTAAATTTTTATTAAGATTATTATTTTTTGTTTAAATTTATTAATCAAACTTACATCTTTTTATCAAGAGTGACAGTTATTTTGAATCAGAAAGTAATCCAGTGGTCGTGGGACCCACACGTAATGGTGGACACAGAAATGAGTTACGGTGGTGGCGATTAATGCGTTGGTGGTGATGAAATCAAGGCCACCCATTTTGGTACATGAATTGACAGTAAAGGACATCAAAAATAGATTTATTACTTCCTTTGCCTATGACAATTCACAACTCCCAGAATCCTGGATCGAAAATTTTAATAAAACAAATTTTTTTAAAAAAGGACATAAATGTACGACCTGAGAAGCTTCTTCAGTCCTGCAATGGCGTCCTCGTATGAATCGTTCGCGGCCATAGTTTCGTCAACCTGTAAATTCGCCAAAATTACAGATTAATTAAAACATCCATCAGAATTATCAAACTACATCGTATCATCAAATTTCGAAATACACAGTAAATTGATTTAATCATGATCCGACAAGCTTTGAGCATGACGATCATGAAATTCAACATAAAATAAATCGAAAGACCAAAAAACAAAAACAAATAAAAAAATCGCAAATTCGCAATCCTGACTGAATTTTTCAGGGCTAGATGCGTAAATTCAATCCGTATTTTTCATGGCGACAAACAAAATGAAACAGAAATGATCCGTAATTTGTCAGTGATCATTACTTATTAGTGATTGAATTTTCATGGTGGATCGAAACAACGTTTGTATTGTACGGACCTTTTTTTGTTTGGAGAAGGAGAGAGATAACGATCTGATCGTTACTTTTAACGACTGATGATCAGCAGAAAAACAACGTTTGTAATGGAAGAAGAAGAAGTGAGGGAGGGAGGGAGGGATTTATTTATAGGAAGAAATTAAATGAAAGTAACCATGGTTAAATGGTTTTGCTTGGACTGCAGCTAGCTAGCTAACTCAGGGTCTCCTTAGTCGTCACCGAAAACGGATAATTAGGGAGAAAGTGTAATTTTATTGAGGGTCTATGCAAGAACACTTAGATCCATCTTATAGTAGAGATGGGTCAGTTCATGACCCGTGTACAAAATTTTCTGTAAAGTATAGGATCTCAACCCATACTCCACTCAAAATCTGCCACAGCCCAAAAATAATCTATTGTTGTTTTTCTCATTTGCTAAAATTAATATTTAGTATAACTAAATGTAACAACTGTATTATTTATAGGGCAAATTGCCAATTAGTTACCTGAGTTTGTCGTCAAGTTTCAATTAGTTACCCAGTTTGTGTTTCGGTCAATTTAGTTATTGAATTTGTCTTTTTGTTTCAATTGGTGTAAAATCCGTTTGTTTGTCAAAAAACTAACGAAAATTGATGAAAAACGTAACAAAGTTATTTCAAAATTGCAATGATCACCCCTAAAGTTTAAATTATTCCATTACACCCCTAAACTAACGAATGTTAAGAGCTATCTTATTTCTAACCAACAACGATAACAAGCCCAAGTCCGGCAACCACGATAACCACCATGCCCGCCACCGGAACCACCGTAGTGCCACCATGCCCACCATCAGAACCACCGCAGTGCCACCACGACGACCAGTGCAATCTTCAAATCAAAACCAACTGCAGATCTGGGTTTCTAAAACATGAACAAACCCAGAGCGAACCAACCCAGATCAAAGAAATCAGCTTAAAAAAAACGCAGAAATCAAAAGCAAATGAAACGGAGGAATCTTGAAAGTGAACTGGATTTAGAAATTATTTCAATCCAATCTATTTATTTTGAAAGAAATCAGCTTAAAACGCAGAAATCACCACATAATTAGACAAAAATCAAACCTAGAATTGGGTTCAAAAAAAAAAAAAGAAAAAAAAGGAACAGATCTGTAACAATGGCGTCGGCGTCAACGGATATCGGCAACGGCGTCGGCGACCTCGGCGGAACACGGCAACGGCGTCAACGGCTACCTCAACGTTCAACGACCGAACTGATCTCACTTGGGCCTCCTCCGATTTGAAGCCAATCGCACGGAATTCGCCCGATTTGATGGAGTTTGGCCGGAGAAGAAGCTCTTGCCGGCGGGGACTTGTTTTGGTTGGTTCACCGTGTACACGTTGATGAGTTGGCGGTCCCTCCTTGGCTCATCTTTGCCGGAGTCGGAGAATTTGACGGCTGCGGAGGGAGAGGCCGTGGGCTGGAGAGAGGGAGAGAGAGAGAGCGTATTTGTTAACGATTGGAGGGGGGAGGGGAGGGAGTATATTTTTCTGGAAAATTTATAAGGGTGAGGCAAACTGAAATAATATAAACTATAGGGGTGATCATCGCAATTTTGGTAAAAGTTTGTTACATCTTTTCATCTATTTTCGTTATTTTCGTTAAGTTTTTGATGAACTAACTAATTTTACACCGAATTGTAACAAAAGACAAATTCGATAACTAAATTGACCGAAACACAAACTGGGTAACTAATTGAAACTTGACGACAAACTCAGGTAACTAATTGGCAATTTGCCCTTATTTATAACTAACATTGTTTATAAGTAAACGTAACACCTGTTTCAAAAAAAAATGAATAATTCATTTTACTCATATTTCAACTGTAATAATAACTATACATGAATGTAATTGTTATATTTAGTTATAGTAACTATTACTTTTAGCAAACGGAAAAAACACCAAATATATATATATATATATATATATATATATATATATATTTATAATTTTTTTTTGCCCACGGATCGTGGGTCCGGGTTGTCGGTCAAAAACACACAATAACCAGGATCCATTACCCGTCTCTACTATAAGACGGGTTTTGGTGTTCTCACCTTAGTTTTTGTCTATTTTATTTTATTTTTTGGTTTTATTAAACTTTTATTAATGAGTCAGTATTGTGAAAAACTTGTTTTACACTAAGAGATATATAAAACATTGTTTTACATTAAAAAATCTGTTTTACATTAAAATAAATAAGTTTTACACCAAAATAAGCTTAAAACAAATTTTTCATCGAATTTTCAGTTCATTAATTGCTTAAATAAACATTCGATAGTTCAACGCGTTATGGTTTGGAGATGGTGATATGAGCCTTTTTTGATAAACGGTTCACATGGCTTGCATTGCATCACTCTAGTTTTTTCTCTATTTTCAGAATAGTGCAAATTTTGGAAAGGCCTGACATACTTACGCATTTTGTCTTAAAATAAATAATTATTTTTCTAATTTTTGAAACACTCTAAAAATATTACTCCCTCTGTCCTTAAATGAGTGTCCATTTTCAAGAAATCTTTGTTCCAAAATGAGTGTCTTTTTTTGACATAACTTTGTACCTAAATGTTTTTTTTTCGATTTTTTTTCACCCGTTTCTTTATACGTGCAAAACTAAATGTTTGGAAATGAGATTACAAGATTATATATGAATATTTGCTACCAAATTGTACAAAAAATTTGAGATTTTCAGTGTCCCTTAAAATAAAATTTGGACACTCATTTAGGGACAGAGGTAGTAGTTAATTATAGTAAAGAAATTATAAATGTGCTTGTTGTCTGATTTTATGTAGTTTTGTAAGTGTAGAATAAAATTTGTAAAAAAAAAAAAGGAAAATTGACAAAAAAATATTTAAAGAAATATTTTGGGACAAAAAATATCATCCATCTTGATACAAATATAATCTCTTTTATACAGTGCAATATAAATAATGAATGTTCATTCAAGAATTTTTATTTCAAAATATTTTTTTCATAAGAAAATGTCTCTAATTTACTTTTGCTATTCACTTAATACTCGCATTAGTCTATATAATTAAAAAGTGGGTAACAAATATATTTGTACTTATTTCCATTAAAATGTATTCCTGCGTTCTCATTGATTAATACTACATCTGTCTCTAAATGAGTGTCCAAATTTCATTTTAAGTGACATAACTTTTTGTACAATTTGGTTGAGAAATTCATATATAATCTCGTAATCCTCTTTACAAACATTTAGTTTTTGCAAGTATAAAGAGACTGGTGAAAAAAAAAATCGAAAAAAAAAATTTAGGGACAAAGTTATGATTAAAATGGACACTCATTTTGGGACAAAAATTTCCTGAAAATGAACACTCATTTAGGGACAGAGGGAGTAGAAGTAAATTTTGACCAAACATTAATGTTAATCTAATTATTTTAATAATTTTAATGACTATAGATTAACAATTATATTTAATTAAAATTTTCTTTTGTTGTTGACTGTTGACTAAAGTCTACAAAATTAACTATTTTTGAAATATCACTTACTCTTTCTGTCCCATTTCAAATTGCAAATACTAGGTTGGCACGGGGATTAAGGGAAAAAGTAAAAAAGTGATGTGTTGTGAGTGCTGATAGTTGAGTGGGAGAGAGAAAGTGGGGTAGAGAATAGTTAGTGAGCTAGTGGATGTGAGTGTGCAAGTGGGTTAAAACTTGCCATTTTTGAATTTTGCAATTTTAGTTGGATACCCTTTTTGACAACTTTTGCAATTTGAAATGGGACGGAAGGAGTATATAAAATTTAAATATTCCTTTAAGGAGAAAGAAGACTACCATATTTAATCTCTAAACATTTTAGTGTTATCATTGTGGGGAATGATCATTAAAAGTTGGATCTATCTAGAGTCTAGACCATCTTATAGGTGGTTATAGGTGGTTGGAATGTTATTGTCGTCTACTAAAGGAGAGAAGTCTTGAGAAAGATGGCTAATGCTGATTTAGTTAATTTTCTTTTTAAAGAAGCAAAAGTAAGTTTAAACAAAAAAAAGGGCAATTTTCTTAACACTAAAGAAAATGGAGGAAGTCTTGTGAGACAGTATTGAGAGAGAAAATGGGCTTGCTCCGACCCGCTCTTAGGGGCAAACCATTTACTCCCTCAACAAGACTCGTCTCACGTCTAATACAGACTCACACAAGTTTTTGTCAAGAAAATGAAGTATTTTTGGGCTTTAAAGTTAAAACACTTTTACTATTAAATTAAAGGTGAAACCATACTAATAAAAATGGACTTTTTATACTCCGTAACTTATAGAAAAACTAATTTTACCTAAAACCCACTCATAAAAATGATTTACTTAAAAAAAATTCCATTGCCTAGGCATTTAAATGCTTATATAAGAAATACTCCTTCCGTCCCAGAAAGATAGTCTACATTTTTTCGTTGTTACTACGAGGGAACTTTGAGCAGTTATAAGTGCTAGTCCTTATAATTATGTTAATGTGAATCTAAAAATTGATATTAATACTCAAAGTTCCTTCGTAAAACCCATGAAAATAGGGGGACTATCATTCGGGGACAGAGGGAGTAGTTCACAATTAATGAATAAGGGTATAATAGGTAAACAAGAGTAATTCTTTCTTGATAATAGTAAAACGTCAAGTATTTTGGAACAAAAAATTACTTCTAAAACGTCATGTATTATGAAAAGGATGAGCAAATAGCCAAGTTAGATCCGATAACGTTTTTCTTTGACATTTTTTTTAGTCAAACGTTCTTACATCTTCTAGCTGACCTCAAAGCCCTCACCTGTCCGAATATTGGTTGCCTCAATTCAACATTGTCTGGTTTTCTTACAAATTAACATTTCTCTTTTCTTCTTTGTTTCACTTTATAGCACTACGATTTAAGGACACAAAAACCTCATCTGCAAATCAGCCCTTACGTGTCTGGCTCATTTATACTTGTTACATTTTATTTTTTTAAGTTATATGTAAATCTTTATTAAATATTAATGTCAATTTAAAATTTTAAAAAATTACTAAATAATTATTAATTATAAATTTTATTAGAATAATTATATTTATACTAATATTAAGTTAAAATTCACTTGACCAAAAAAGATGGTCAGTATGAATGAGACAGACCTCAGGAGTGTTTTATAAGAAATTTGTTCTGCATATTTTTAGTACTCTCTCCAACTCAAAATAAAATCACATGTTTGATGTTAGTTAGGAAGTCTCGGTTCCCAATTCGCAAAATTTAAATAAATTCAATTCTAAGCAATTTCGTCACTCCGTGACAAAATAAATATTAATGTTCAAATTTGTTTTTGATCGATTCGTTTTGAGACTAAGGTAATACATCTTATTTTGTGATACTTAATTTCAAGATGGAAATAATTTCAAGTTTTTTTTTTTAAGAATAATACGGACGGAACATAGTGCAAGGCCAACCGACATTTTTAACCACTGTATTTTGATGAAACTTCAGCTTTACCCACCTATGTTTCTTTAAGTCAGTTTTAACCACTCTACTTAGAATACGCGTTCGATTTGCCTAAGCACCCTAATTTCATCCAAAAATGTTTGAGAAGTTAACAAAATGTTAGAAAGTTATAAAAAAAACGTTAGGGAAGTTAACGAAATATTAAATGTTAATGAAAAATAACCTAAATTAACTTTATGGAGTCGATTTCTAGAGAGGAGTACAACTTAACCCACCAATTACCATTAACTATACGTTTTGACAAATTCGTGTTTGATAACATACTAGGGGAAGAGAAATATGGGGACACGAGGCTGGGAGTTGGGGCCAAATACCAGAGAGGAGTGAGGGAAAAGGAGGAGGAAGGGCGGTCGAAGTGAGTGCAAAAGGGTGGGCGAGAAAGGGTTGTGGGGTTGAAGAGGAGGGCCAATAGATTGAGAATGAGCCATGTTGGATCCACGTAAGACTCCATGCGGGCATTTTGTTAAGTCATGTTAGTTTTTGTTAATTTTCTTAACATTTTATTAACTTTTCTAACATTTGTGGATGAAATTAGGGTGCTTAGGCAAATCAAACTCGTATTTTAAGTAGAGTGGTTAAAACTGCTAAAAAAACAAAGATAATTAAAAATGAAGCTTCATTAAATTAGTACAATGGCAAAAAATGTGGATTGGCCTAATTTGCTATTAGTCATTAACTCGTTGTAATTCTATATAATTTGTAATGTTTTTTTTAAAAATAATCTTAAAAGGGTCCAAATATCTTACCAAGGGTTGCTTCGTACAACAAAGATTGAAGCAATTTTTTAATTTTCCAGCCATCTCATCTGCAATGCCTCTTCACCTATGAAACAAATAATAAAGATCTAAGCGATAAACTTATGATTTTTTGATTAAGATATTCCGAAACCAGTCCATAGTCATGTTTGATTGTCTACATAAATTAAATAAAAAAAAGTCCAAGTTTTTGTTGACACTCATTTAAATATATTCCGCCAGTCGTATAGTATAATGTATTTTTTATCAGAATAAGTGTTACGTACAGTTGACTTCTCAAAACAATGTGCTTTTTCATTAAGACATCATCTCATTTTATTTCGTAGAAACATGACACTTATCGTAGGACAAAAATAAAAATTGCAACACAAACGAAAAGGTAGAGTTTTGTATCTTTTATAAGTAGAGTAGAGTCATTGTTACATACTCCATCCGCTTGGAATGATGTTCCGACACTTATTACTTATAAATTAAATTAATATTTTTTATAAAAATTTAAAAATAGATATTGATAAATTTATAATGAATATGAAAAAAATAATAAAAATTATTTTTCCACTAAAATAATTATATTAGCTAATAATTCTCACTTAAAATTAATTCAAATGAACAATAAAAAAAAGTGTGACCATTCAGTCCAGAAATAATATTACTCCAAGTGGGAAATGGTTTAATGGAATATGAAAAGGGCAACATGAAGAAGAAGATGGTGGGAGCAGTATCCTATCCCAATTTGGGTCAGCTGACCATTTTGTCTTGATAGGTCAACATGTGGTAATGGGGGCAAACACCCAATAAAGAGGAAACTTGGCCACTCATGCTATATTAAAGTCTATACAATCATTGGACATTCTTGAAAAAAATGTATGAGAATTAAAGAGCCATATCTTCAAAGCATATTCATAAGAATTTTTCTAGGACGATGGAATTTGGGCTTGTTTTGTAGAGCGGTGCGTTCAAAATGAATTAAAAAGAACCATGTTTTTGCTAATTAAGCGTCTCAATGGAAAGTTTTTAAATGGAGTTTTTTTTAAAATCTTAGCCCTTTTTAGCCGCTACAAATAGTAGCGTCAAAAAAGAAGCTATGTTTCTTAAAAAAACTCTGTTTTTGAAACTGTGCACAAGACGAGTTTATCATAAATGAGAAATTGTAAAAAGTGAAAGTATTTTATAAGAATTAGTTTGGTATGCAAGAATCACATTACCATCAGTTTCATGTTGTGAAAACAGCTGCAAATGAATCAGAGTTTTTTTTTTCTTTTTATACAGATATACAGTTAGAGTTTTTTTTTATACAGACATACAGTTGGAGATTTTTTTATTTATTTTTTTAATACAGACATACAGTTGTAAGAGTCGATAAATGATATACAACCTGTTTTCTTGAAATGAATACTCCACTGTCTCAAATATATTTCCTTTTTTTATTTTGATTTGTTCCAAAAAAAGAAAAGAAAAATATGTTGCATTTTCAAAATAAAAATACAAAGTATGGTATTCCCTAATTTGACATTGTATTAAAAGAAAGGGGTGGGCGCTAGGCATACGATGCGCAAGTATGATTAACATGAACTACTATCATTTTGAGGATAATTAAGGAAACATCAAAACGAGCTTAAAAATATTGACTTATTAACTGTGACATTTATTCAGTGACGGAGGGAGTGTATGATAAACTTCTAAAGTTGTACACACAACATGCATCTTTTTAGTGTGTGTGTGTGTTTTTTTTCCCTTCCAAATAAATAGAGAGGATGTAGTACCTTGGAAAATGGGGTTTCCTTTCCTTGAAAGAAGATGACTTCTTGGAGAGATGGGGTATAATGCCTAATTGTGAGGCACCAA
This sequence comes from Campanula takesimana, assembly GCA_026119855.1. Lineage (NCBI taxonomy): Eukaryota > Viridiplantae > Streptophyta > Magnoliopsida > Asterales > Campanulaceae > Campanula > Campanula takesimana. The sequence continues at coordinate 723,198 of JAOWBW010000555.1, forward strand.
AATGGGATCATTGAAAACCTCAACCTCAAAAATGAGACAAATTTAAAGAATTGTGGGAGCAAATAATGAGAGATGGATAGAGAAAGTGATAGGGGAGTTAATTTGGGCTTCTAACTATTCCTTCTCAACAGATGAGAATCCAATGTAGCAGATTGGTCTCATCCATTTACAAGCCAAACCTAGCAAACTGACAAAGCCCATCATCCATATAAGCCCATAGATATGCTATTGTCTTCCCCTGAAAAAGGTTTCAGGTCCGATTCCGCCATCCCTTTGTCACAATTTTTTTTTTTGCGTTTGTAAGAGACAATTATCCCACATCTTTTAAAGAGAAAAACATGGACCGATATATAGACTTGATGAGTTACTGCCCTTATCACCAATTGGTTTTAAGGTGGAACCTCCAACATAGTCCATTGCTGACCTAGTCAAACGGTTTCGCTGAATTTTGACATTTTTTTTTTTTATTTAGATGTGATGTTACTTTTGTCATTAGTTTTGTTCAACGTGGAACCATTCTAATGACTTCTTCCGAGAGGAGAAGAAAATGGTGATTTAAAAGATATACTCCCTCTGTCCCACATTAATGGGCACTTTTGATCAAACATCCTTGAACTTTGACTAACATTTTATGCTAAATAATTTATCTCCATAATTTTAAAATATTTATTGATAATGTTTTTATTACTAATTTAGTAACTTTTTTAAAATTTTTATAGAGATTAATAATTTAGCATAAAATGTTAGTCAAAGTTCAAGTTGATTTAACCAAAAGTGCTCATTGGTATGAGACATACGGAGCAAGATGTAAGGAGAGAAATACTTCTTGTATTAAAAGAGCAAGAACAATAGAGAAGCAAGTCAAAAATTGAGACAAACGTTAACAATTTCAAGATTTCAAGAGATGTACTTATCTACACTACACGTGTAATAAAAAAAAAAAATACGAGAAATATTGACTATGATACAAAGACCATCAAACATATTAAATAAATGATAACGAATCATAACTACAACTACCTCAGTCCTAAATGACTGTCCAAATTTCATTTTAAGTGATATTTGAAAATCTCAATTTTTTTGTACAATTTGGTGGCAAAGATTCATATATTTAGGGACAAAGTTATGTTAAAAAAAAGACACTCATTTTGGAACAAAAATTTCTTTAATATGGACACTCATTTGAGACAGAGGGAGTAAAATCTTAGCATAAAATGAGCACCGATAAAAAAAACAGAGGGATTCACATTCAAACAAGTTCAAAATTGAGACAATTTGTCACAAGTCATCTACCTAATGTAAGTAGAATTCACAACTGATAACAATTATTGTCTGAAATTTTATCAACAAGGAGGAAAGAATGCAGAAAATGGAGTTTAGAGATGAGAGAAAATACCTATTTTGAAGCTCTTAATGCAATTGTTTATCAATGGAAAGATTCACACTTCAAATCTATCTATCAATATATAATAACAAGATCGTCAATGGCATTTTCTGTAATTACTTTACGAAATGATGGTAAATCTATAACCATATCTATCAATTCTTATTATGTATGGAGTACTCAACAAGATAGTGGATAAATCAGTCATTTTATTTTCTATTAAGCCCATTTCCGTCATTTTGTTTCAAGAAAAATACTCCATGAAAGGGACTACTCTTTTCTTTTTTTCCTTTTTTTTTTGAAAGCACTATTCCTTCCTTTCTTTAGTTAAAATAACAAAGATACTGTAATAAAGGTGTTGCCTGATAACATGTTTAGAATCATGCAGCTTAAAATTTTCTCTTATCTTTTCAACTTATAATTTTGGTTATTTTAGTTAATTAATCAATATAAAGGGTAAACAAGTCATAAATAAAAATATAAATAAATTTTGGACCATTACAACATTAATATCTTTATTAGGGTCACATTTAATTTTTTTTTTATTGCAAATCTGTTAAATTCTTAACATATGCTGACAACCCGTTAGATTTCTAACGGGTCATCGTTATCCTTGGCCACTTTTTTATTAAAATCATAGTACGCAGGTCATAGTGTGAGTTTCTTTAGTACGAGGGCAAATCGTCAAGAATTTGATAGTACGCAGGTCAAATTGGCAATAAACTCTATCTTTTCAACTTATAATTTTTTTAATTACTTTTCCCAACAAAGCTTTTAATTACTTATATAGTCCATTTTAATTGATTAAAAAAGTAAAAATTCAATACCCGTTCTAAGTTAGTTTGTTATCAATTTTTTAGTAATACATAATATTTACTAATATTGTACTTCTTTCGCCCATTTTAAATTGCACAAAATCATCAATTAAGAAAAAAATTGAAAAATATGATGTGTTATATAGATAGTTTGGTAGGAGAGAGAAAGTGGGGTAAGGAATGAGGACAATGATACACATAGGAAAAACTCAAAGGGAAAACTCATAGTGAAACACTTTAAACCGTTGGATGAGTTTTTATTAGTGGGGCTCACAAACATTTATTACAATCCAACGGATTACAGTGTTTCACTATGAGTTTTCCTTTTGAGTTTTCACTATACATATCAATGATACACATAGGGAAAACTCATAGTGAAACACTTTAAACCGTTGGATAAGTTTTTATTAGTGGGGCTCACAAACATTTATTACAATCCAACGGATTACAATGTTTCACTATGAGTTTTCCCTTTGAGTTTTCACTATACATATCATTATCCAATGACAATGATACACATAGGGAAAACTCAAAGGGAAAACTCATAGTGAAACACTTTAAACCGTTGGATGAGTTTTGTATGACAAGTGATCACTAATTAAAAAATTTCTACTTTTGAATTTTGCAATTTTTATGAGAAAATCAAAATGACAAATTTCGCAATTTGAAATGAGGCGGACGGAGTATTCATTTGAGCAACTAAAAGTAATAAAAATAACAAATTAGTAAATATTTATTTCATTTAATGAATAAAATCATAATAATTACGTACTCCTTCTGTCACAAACTAATGACAATTTATTTTCATTTTGGACGTCACATACTAATGGGTACTTATCCTAAATGTGTGTTTTTTTTTTTTACCATACACACAACAACTATCCACTATCACAATTTTTTTTCTCATTTCCATTCACAACACCTATTTTTTATAATTTCTACACATGTAATTTTAATAGCCAGTAATTTAGGACGAAAGGAGTATATTAATACTAAAATTTGATTTGAGGAGACAATGTAAAACGAAGAGGTTAACTTTCTTCCAGATACGTCTTCATTTACTTCCTTCGTTTGTTTGATTTAATATTTTTATTTTGACTTTGCATAAAAATTAAAAAAAAAAATTGTGAATATGAATATAAAGTAGGAGAGAGAAATTGGGAAGATAATTTTTGTTGTGAGAACAACGAATGAGTCTCGTTGTCATTTAGTTAATAAAGTAAAGTAATACCTTTAAATTGTAACAGACCAAAAAAGCGAGTGAGTACCTTAAATCGAGACAGGGATAATACTCCTCACTTTTCTAAAGAAAGCATTTTCTCATTTTATTTTATTTACTTTGGAAATTTATCTTCTTTTTTTTTTTTTTGAAACATTCTCACTTTTCTAAAGAAAGGTCCATAAGGAGTGGCTCAGTGGTAGAGCCAAACTTCACAATGTGTGAGGTCTCGGGTTCGATCCCTTCCCATGCCTCCTAGGACATCATTATTATAAGGGGGTAAGTGGGGAACCACTATCGATCCTCTTTTTTTAAAAAAAAAAAAAAAAAACTTTTCTAAAGAAAGACTAATTGATTGTCAGTTCTTTCATTCAAATTTTATATTCATACTCATTAAAATGAAGTAGAGGTTTTTTCAATTTATATTCATACAAATTAAATTAAAATAAAGTAGAGTTTTTTTTAGTTTAAACTGGATAGTTGCTTTATTTATTATTTTTAAATTTTGAAATACGATTTTTTTTCCAGTTTTTTAAAGGGGATGAAAGGGTTACTTTATTTTATCTTCAAGTTACTTTAAAAAATTAGTAATTACAATATATAAATAGTGGGATAGGTTTGGATGAAAAATGTCTCTCAGAATGATATATTCAAGAAATTTTAAATAATTTTTTAAAAATTGTGGTCATTGCTAAGGTGCATGTCCGTAATTTTAAAAAGTCAATGTTCTCTCTCAAAAAAAAGTCAAAATATTGCCGTGCATCGCACGGGAGAAACACTAGTGAGTATAATAATAAGTATTTTTTAGTATGATGAATGAGGAAATAATTTGGAATCATGGGTATATTAAAATAAATTTGAGTATTTATATCTATTTGTTTACTTTAATGATAAAAGTACATTTTTTCGGACGTTATCATGATATTAATGTTGCCAACTTTATTATGAATCTCATATTTGAAAATAATAGCACGAAAGAAATAAGTTAGAATAGTAAGAAAGAAAATCATTATGAACCACTACAAAAGAGAAATGGACTTGTGACTTTATAGATTGTACCTTACTGAACTTTCACTATACTCCCTCCGTCCCACCCGAATTAAGATTTTGGAGTTGGGCACGGGGATTAAGAAAAAAATATTAGTTGAATAGCAAAAGATAATAACCTACAAGTATAATGAGAAGAAGAAAAGAACTAGAAGAAGAGGAAGTAGGCGGCAGACTTGAAGAAAAGAGACCCAACCTTAATGATTGTTGTGGCCTTAGGGTTTATTATATGCATGACACGTACATAGGATATTCCTAGGAAGAGATTTACACAATCCTTAATTGATACTAATCTATACAATATGAAATATACTAGGAAATTAAATCACTATTAACAAGGTAACAATATAACAACACTTGACCATTTTAACCCTTAGCCTTGGTGAACACGGCTGGGTTGTTTTCACACCCTCAAGCTAAACGTAGTGGAGCGAAGTTGCAGCTTGTCGGAGAGATGACGTAGGCGTGGATATGCAAGGCTTTTGGTGAAGATATCTGCCAGTTGATCCGCGGAGGCAATGAAATGTAACTGCAAGAAACCGCGTTGCTGAAGCTCCCGAACAAAATGTAAGTCGATCTCAATATGACGGGTACGAGCATGAAAATGGGATTACGAGACATATGAAGTGCGGAGATGTTGTCACGCAAAAGCCGAGGCGGATGGAGAGGTAGACTAAGCTCGCGATACAGGAAGGAGAACCACTTGAGCTCGGCAGCGGTAGAAGCAAGAGCCCGATACTCAGCCTCAGTACTGGAACGAGCGACCGTACTTTGTTTCTTGGCAGTCCAAGCAACTAGATTTGGTCCAATAAATACACAAGTACCGGTCGTGGACTGACGATCGTCCGGAGCTCCTGCCCAATCCGCATCAGAGAAGGCCAGAAGAGAGGTATCACGCGAAGATTGAAATGTAAGACCGAGAGGCAGAGTACCTTTAACATACCGAAGTATTCGTTTGACAGCTTGAAGATGCGAAGTGCGAGGAGCATGCATAAACTGACAAACTTGGTTGACAGCAAAGGATATATCGGGTCGGGTGAGTGTCAAGTACTGGAGACCACCAACCATGCTACGATACAAGGTGGTATCCTCAATAATATCACCGTCATTCGAAGAGAGATGACAACCCGGAGATAACGGAGTAGGCGCAGGTTTAGCAAGTTCCATATTAAACTTGAGCAGAAGATCGGAAGCATACCGTGTCTAGTTGAGAGTGAGAGTGGTGGGGGTCCGAGATGCTTCAAGGCCAAGGAAGAAGCTCAAGGGACCCAGACGACGGCTCTCAAAGGTGACACAAATGGCACAAATGGCGTCAATTACTTGAGAAACTACACGAGAATTGGAGCCCGTCACGATAATGTCATCTACATAAACAAGGATAGCGACAGTGGTATCACCGTGATGACGAAGAAAAAGAGAAGTATCAGAGCGGCTATTGAAGAACCCGATAGAAACCAAAAAAGTGTGCAAGCGATGAAACCATGCCCTAGGTGATTGTTTGAGACCGTAGAGGGAACGATGGAGACGACACACGTGGGAGGGTCGTTGAGGATCAACGAAGCCGGGGGGTTGAGCCATATAAACTTCCTCGGATAGAATACCATTTAAGAACGCGTTTCGGACATCAAGTTGTTCGATAGGCCAAGAGCGAGACAAGGCAAGTGTGAGAACAGTCCGGATTGTGGGAGGTTTGATGACCGGACTAAAAGTCTCGTCGTAGTCAACACGTTCCTGTTGAGTATACCCCTGAGCAACGATCCGGGCTTTGTACCATTCGAGAGAGCCATCGACTTTACGTTTGATTTTATAGACCCATTTACTGCCCACAATATTATAATGAGACGGAGGTGGAGGGACTAAGGACCATGTACCGTTCTTTGCAAGAGCCTGGATTTCATCAGTCATGGCATCCTGCCAGTGAGCCAAAGGAGCGGCCTGTTTGAAAGTACGGGGCTCAAATAGGGAAAAATCAGATGTGGTAGCCGAGAGACCAAACTGATGTTTAGGGCAGAATATACCCGCCTTCGCCCTTGTAGTCATGGGGTGGATACTAATCGGGCCAAGCGGAGCAGCAGTGGATTGCGAGCTGGTGTTGGTGAGTGGCACTTGGTCCGCATGGGGGCGGCTGTCCGCTACACCGGGCTGGGTTTCCCCTGAAGGTGTGCTGGAAGAGGTAGAAGTGAGTGAAGGTCCAGATGGTCCAGGTGGAGGAGTGTTCTACAGAGGGGACGGAAATAAACCGGACTGAGCAGGCCGAGTAGGTGAACAGCCAAGTGGACCGAAAGAAGGAGAAGACCCAGATGTTAAAGTAGACGCTGTAGACATTGGTGAGTCCGGAACCCTTGGTAAACCGGCTGGGCGAGCTGTAGGCTGGAGTGACTGGTCGGCCAAGGCAGGAACTAAGGGAGGTGGTGCTGGGACAACTGATGGATGGACTTTAGGAGCCCAATGTACCACAGAACCTTGATCTGGTGAGGAGGAAGCTGCAGAAAAATTCTTGGAAACATAGTAGAAATGTGTCTCATTAAAGATAACATGGCGAGAAACATAAAGACGGCCAGAAAGTGGGTCAAAACAGCGGTATCCTTTTCGTAAGAGATCATACCCCAAAAACACACACGGGGTTGACTTCAACATGAGCTTGTGTTTATTGTACGGCACAAGGTTGGGAAAGCAAGTGCAGCCAAATGTTTTCAAAAACTTGTAATCCGAAGTACGTTTTAAAAGTTTTTGATAAGGGGACACATAGCTAAGTTGCCGCATAGGCAATCGGTTGATGAGATATACCGCAGTTGTGAACGCCTCAAGCCAAAAAGTATGAGGCACTTTAGATTGGCCCAAAAGACAAAGGCCCATATTGACAATGTGACGGTGCTTCCTCTCGACTGTATCATTTTGTTGGGGTGTATACGGACATGACGTTTGATGACGAATTCCATGTTGGGTTAAGAAACTAACAAACTGTTTATTAACAAATTCGCCCCCACCATCCGTTTGGATAGTCTTGATAGTGTGTATAGCAGAAATTTTTCGAGTCAATTGATTTTCAATTTGAGTTTTAAAATCAGAAAAGATTGAGAAAACATCGGATTTACGAAAGAGAGGAAATAACCACACATATCGAGAAAAATCATCCACAATAGAAAGATAAAATCGAAAACCAGAATTTGAATTAATAGGGGAAGGCCCCAAACATCCAAATGTAATAAATATAAAGGGTGAACAGAATTAAAACTACGAGTCTGAAAAGGGAGATTACAAGATTTGCCTAATGGGCAAACATGAAAAATCTCTTTATTTTTAACTGGACCACTAATCGGAATTGGAACTCTGCTAACTAATGACTGAAAGACTTGAGAAGATGGATGTCCAAGACGAGCATGCCATATGGATGAAGATGCGCGTTCTCCAAGAAGAGCCAGAGAATTAATGAGAGATGTGAGAACAAACGAAATGGTGTAAAGGTCGCCCGCATTACTGCCAGAAAGAATAATCTTCTTGGTACGGTTGTCCTTCACACAGAAACCAAACGCAGTCAGTTCAAAGTAACAATTGTTATCCAAACAAAAACGACGAATAGAAAGCAAGGACCGACTAAGTTTAGGGACATGGAGCACTGTATTTAATTGAAAAGTACGATAAGAGACAGAGAATTGAGAAGACCCAATGCGAGAGATAGGTAAATGAGAACCATTTTGCAACAATTATGGAATCATTACCTGGATAAGGAGTGGAATGTTGTAAGACACCCGAATTGGATGTCATATGGTCCGTTGCACCAGAGTCAAGAACAAACGAAACTGGCGCCATAGGAGAAGAATTATCCGGGGGACCGACCTCTGAAGCCATTGGTGGAGGAGCCGGATAATACTGAGCAGTATAAGCATAGTTACCTCGCTGATAACACACATCAGCAGCATGACCCTTCTTCTTACAAATCTGACACTCCACAATATTTGGATTAGGACTAGTGAAAGGGTTGGGAGGAGCATAAGGTGAAGCTTGGGGTTGATTAGGTCCTGTGGGCCGTGACATATGTGTCATATCATTAGGCTGAAAATTGAAAGGGGCGAGGGAGAATACCACGGCCAAAGTTTTTACCCCTGTTATTACCTCGACCACCATTCCAGCGAGGTTTACCACCCCCCCTCGGGTTATAATTCTAGAAAAACACAACCCCATTCGGGCGGCTGCCCCAGAGTTAGTCGGCGAGGGAGAAGCAGCAGGCGGATTCTTTTGAGTGTCCGGAGTCTTAGCCGCTGAGAGAGCACTGAAGTTGGAGTGGGTTTGATTAGAAAACTTCTTTTGCAACGCCTCCTCTTGGAGAAGCAAGTCTTTGAGATCATCAATAGTGGTATGTCCTTTAGAGTTTTGTGTTGTGATAAGCTCTTTATATTGGTGACCGAGACCGCCCAAGATGCAGCTACGGAAGGTTTGGGTAGAAACAAACTCACCGGCAACGGCTAGGGAGTGAGAGATGGTTTTGGCTCGCAAGATGTAATCTTGGATATTCATGCCTGGGGTTAGGGTTAAGTCATGCAGTTCGTCATGAAGCTTTTGGATATGAATGGCAGAGGTTACACCGAACTCATTAGCGGTTTGACATGGGTTGACATGTGAGTGAACCTCAGATGTGACTGTGGCTTTAATCCAACCGAGAACAAAGCGGGAGGAATAGACAAAATGGGTGTAGTCAGGATTGACGAGTTTAGAGGCTTCATCAAGGTAGCGGGTGGGAGGGTTTGTGTCGGTAATAACGTGTGTGAGTTTATGGATTTCAAGCATAGAGAGAAAGAGAGAGAGCTCCAGTTGGGGTAGTTTTCATTTGACAGCCGGCTGTGGCCCATGTACGATTGTACATTGAAGAGGGTAGGGAGGGAATGCTTGGTATTGGTAGAACCCGAGGCTTGTTCAGTGCCGACACTTTCATTTGATTCGTTTGAGATAACTGATTCATCAACCATGGTTACGAACCATCTCTTGATACCATAAAAGATAATAACCTGCAAGTATAATGAGAAGAAGAAAAGAACTGGAAGAAGAGGAAGTAGGCGGCAGACTTGAAGAAAAGAGACCCAACCTTAATGATTGTTGTGGCCTTAGGGTTTATTATATGCATGATACGTACATAGGATATTCTTAGGAAGAGATTTACACAATCCTTAATTGATACTAATCTATACAATATGAAATATACTACGAAATCAAATCACTATTAACAAGGTAACAATATAACAACACTTGACCATTTTAACCCTTAGCCTTGGTGAACACAGCTGGGTTGTGAGTATTAGTTGAATAGGTGTTGTGAGTATGAAAAGTAAAGTAGGAGAGAGAAAATGGGGTAGAGAATAATGAGTGGAAAATTGTCGTCAGTGTGAATGTGGGTCTCATTAAATAAAACACTTCCATTTTGGGTTGTCCTAATTCGAATGGGACACCCAAAATATGAATTTTTTTCCTAATTCGAGTGAGACGGAGGGAATATTTATTTTGGATTTTTTTTAAGGGGCGGTCTCCTGTGAGACGGTCTCACGGCGTGAGACGGCTCACAGGTTAGCCGAGCCAATTTTTTTTTTTTTTTTTTGCCTTTCGACTTTTTTTCTCTCCAGCAAAAGTAACACTTTTTGTAAAGAAATGTATCACTTTTTTCTCATATGTAACATTTTTTTTTCTAAAAAATGTACCACAATTTTGATGAAATAGATTAAAGATAACATAAGATTGACAACTAAATTAATGTTACATTTTATAATAAATGAATGTAACCTTTTTTTCCTCAATTGTAGCACTTTTTTAGTGTTTTACATTCAATTGAAATACAAAACCGCTTATATACATGAATTTTTACTCTTTTTTTTTAAAGAAAAAAAGTAACATTTACTCTATAAAACTGTTACATTCATCTATATAGCATATTACAATCATATATGCACTATGTTACATTTCAATTATTACTTTTTCTAATCACAAAAAATATTTATGCTATTTGCGAAACTGTTGTTACATCTTACAATAAAAGTGTTATTTTTTAAAGACCAAACTGTTACTTTCTTCATAAGAAAGTGTTACATTTTATTATGACGAGCAGCTCACTTGTTTTGTATGTTAAAAATATTTATTTTTTTAAAAAATCAAACCATATCATGACCTATCTAGTTTTATTCGTCTCGTCGAAACGAACACATCGGTTTTTTTTAAAAAAAAATCGACTTCAAAATCTCAAGATATAGCATTTTAAAGTTATTGGAGTTTTTTTTTAAAATGGAAGACACGTGGCGCAAGCTGGAAGGATGGAGGAGTTGGCTAGGCGGGTGGAGCGCTGGAGCGGGCGGGTTTTGACCCATGGAGGATCCGTCTCACATGAGTTTTTTTTTTTTTTTTTTTTTATTTTTTTAATGACATTTATTTAAGGAGTTGGTCTTGTGAAAAACGCATATTACCTTAAGTTTAGGAAAAAACGTGTTTTTTTCAAAAAGCGCAGCGGTGACATTTTCGTAAATAACTTAGTGTCGTAAATATCGTAAATAGCGATTGTTAGTTTGGAAGATAAGAATTGCGAATAGCGCCTTAAACTAACTCAAGTGGTCCTGTTCCCTCCCCCCATTTCTATATACTCTACACCTCGTTCCCAATTTAATTGCCGTATTCAGACGAGATCGGTAAACCCATTTCTATATACTCTACACCTCGTTCCCAATTTAATTGCCGTATTCAGACGAGATCGGTAAACATCAATCCCTTTTCTAGTCGCTGAAATTGGAGTCGGGTGATCAATAACGAAGACGAAGGCTAGGGTTCATACGGGTAACTCTTTTCAAGCTTTTGATTTTGTTCACTTGGCAGATATAATTCTTAATTAGTTTTCTCGATAAGCATATGCAATTTTATATATTGATCAATCTTTTATTATGTGTGTCAGTTTTAATTTGTTTATTCTAATCGTTTCTGATAATTATAATATTATTTGGTTTGGATTCATTAGTTTATTGCTTTCAATTGACTGTTGGTGAGCATTATTTTGATGGTATTCAATTTGGAACGCAGCTACTGAATTATTGATCTATTAGAGGTAATTTCCGTCCCAAAATGAATGTCCATTTTTATTCTAGCCGTCCCAAAATGAATGTCCATTTTTATTCTAGCCGGTGCAAAGCAACGTTAGTGGGAAGGGCTTCAATTTTGGGTAAATTTTGCCTTAGATTACTATTTTAACCCCCTTGTATGCTAAATTTGAATACCTAACTAAAATATTTATCCCGAAATTAATCTTGACCCCCTTGCTGAAAAATTCGGACTTCGCCACTGGTTTTTGTGATTGATCATGATTTACCAAACGGAAGTCGAGCTTGGGATTATGTGTTGAGGGAGAGATTTGCGATTTCTATGTGGATGTAGTTTTTCTTCCAGGACATGAATTTTAGTAGGCAAAATAATTTTAATGGGAATTTTAAATACTTATGGGATCGATCGGATGGTGGACCTCATATCTTCTTTGACAAGTTCATACATCGGTTCATGTTAGCTGAGACCAAATCATTTTGGGACTAAAGATTTGTTGTTGTTGTATCAATCGGATGGTGGAGCAAACTAAATGTTTGTTGTCATGTGTCATCGGTCATCGGTCATGAAGACTCTTGGAGTGGACTTAGAGCCACTTCATTTTATTAGTATCAGCAATGACCCTTATTGCATTTCGGTATGCCATTATATGCCTATAATTAGGATCTTTCATTCAAATTAATTAATAAAAATCAGCTGGGCTTCTTGCTTATACCAGAGGTCAGTTTTTTTTTTTTTTTTTTTTTTAAAAAAAATTCAGAATAAGAAAAATTCTTTTTCACAAGACCCAATTTTGGAAAGAAGAATTGGTTCTGTTGGATCAATTACAACATGGATTGAAAACTACAGATATTTCCATAGATGCAATAATTTTCTTGAAATGAAATTGAAAACCCGCTCTTATACTAAGTGTAGTATTAAAATAATGAGTACTTCCTCTGTCCCGGAATAGATGTCATAGTTGACAAGTCAATGTTTTTAAGCTTTTAGTTATGTTTCCTTGATTACCCCAATCTATTCATATGAGTAGAGTAACACCTCCTATGGTATTGCAATGCTTGTGCCTATTAGAATGGGTAATATAGGAAGTTCACCAAACTTCATACCCTATTTTTAGTAAGACGACATTTATTTTGGGACGAACAAAAATGGAAAGTAGGACATTTATTCCGGGATAGGGGGAGTATCTTTTAAGAGAGATGCAGATAAGTACTTTCAAATAGCGGCATAGTGTTCAGCACTAAGCGGGAGGTGGGCCAAAGGAGCTGTGCTGATTAGAATGCCAATAGGATGCACTTGAGTTCAAGAGAATTGCTTGCCTATGCGTGACCCAACATAGTCACTGGTGGAGGTTTGGTGTGATAAGTATACCAATACAACCAATCATAAGCAGTATAGTAGGAATCTAGGCCTACTAAAAAGATCCATATGTTAATTAAAAGATTCATTATAATCAAAAACAATTTCTAGTGGCGATATATTATGACGGGAAATATTGTATTCATCGTAATGGTTCTGATGCTTTGTTAAGTAAGATACTTCTACTAGTAGAAGTTTTAATACTATATAATATGATCCAGTTTTCAAGAGGTGTGTTTCTTGTTTTCTTTTTATGTTATTCCCGTCCTTATTACCTATATACTATGCATGAAGCAGGTCAAAATTTTGTATAGAAAGAAGAAGAAGGCAGAGGTACTAACTCCCCCCCCCCCCCACCGGTGAGTCTTTAATTGGTAAACTTGTTAAATACAGCAAGTATTTTGCAGAACCATTCTGTGTTAAAACAATCAAATCGTGCAGCACAGAATTGAGGAACGAATAGTTGGCTCATCATCTTCAGCTGATTCTAGCCCTTTGATCTGGCACGGGGTTCACATAGTCTATGGGTGCTAAGGTTTTGTGACGTTGTGAAATGGACAGAGTGATGCAGTCTTCTCCTTCTCCTGGAATTTCTTTTATACACAAGGCACCACATTCTGCAGAAGTCTCTCGTATTGCGGTCCCTACGCCTATAAATGGCCATTCAAACTCTTCATTTAATGAGTCCGTGACGCCTTATGGTTTGAAAGATTTACATATAGTAAGAACTAACAAACCATGTACATTAATCTTGTTCAATGATTTCAGTTATTACTTGGAGAAACAGAAGGTCAATTACAGTTTGTCCTTTTTTTTTTGCCCTCAGTCGGCTCAGTTACTGGAGGATTTTCTTGAACTTGCTAGAGAGAACACACGTAAGGATTTGGAGACTTGCGGTGTACTTGGTGCTTCTCTTGTAAGATTCATGCCAAATCTCATAAATATTGGTTAATAAAAACAATTTATCTACAGTATTTAGGATAAAAGTTGTGTTGACTTGATATATGTGTGTGTGTGTCACACACACATATTTCTCATAATTACTATTCTCGAAAAAAGAAAAAAAAAAGATTTCAGTATGTCTGTTCTTCTGTGTGCCTTGTTTGTTTTAGCCTTTTTTTTTTATTGTTTTATTTTTAACACTCTGCACCAGGGTCACAGAATTCGCCCAGAACGGGGTCGAATTCCGAATTCATTCGATCGAATCGGAATTCGATTCCGAATCAAAACGCCCAAATTCGCGACTGAGTTCGCCGGAGACGCCGTATTGCCGTCGGACACGGCCGGAAACCTAGTTTCCTCAAAAGACGTGCGTACGGTACTCTAACCTCGGACACGACAGAGAAGGAAAGAACATGGCAGAGAAGGAATGTGAAAAACAATTACGTAAGGCGTGAAAACGTACCTGAAAACCCTTGCAGACCGATCGAAATTGAAGAGATGAATGAAATTGAAGGATAACAAATCTGTATTTGCGTCTAGAAGGAGAACCCCTGCGGAATTGGTGACCTCAGGCGCCAGCTCCGGCCTCCGGGCATCGTACAAAAAGGAAGAGTTTCGCTTGCAAAAAATTCAACTAGGGCATAGAGGGAGAGAAAGAGGCGAAGGAATTGGGAACTGGTGGGTTCTGTTTTGGAACTTGGAAATCGTGGGTCAACGGAAAATAAATTAGTAAAGGAGGATGAACCGTACTAATCAAATCAAAGTTAACCTTACTAATACATGAAGCGAATTATGAATCAAAAATACCTAAGCGAATCGCATTCACTCGGGGGTAGCAAATTCCGTATGCAAATTCGTATCGCGAATCGGACCGCGTGCCGAATTATGTGACGCTGCTTTGCACCCCTCTTCTTTCAAAAATAACAATTTACACCTCTAAATTATTGTTATTATTATTACTATTTTAATAACCACTCGGTAATTTTTGTTCGGAAAATCCAGGTGTGCATCTGCCCACCCTGGTCACACACTGGATCCGCCCCAGTGTGTGTGTGTGTGTATTTACTTCCCAGTTTTTGACATAAGATGGTTTTTTTTTTACACAAAGTCTGAATGAGAAATGATTACATGCTTGGACTAATTTTGACGTTTCCTCTATTTCAGAAAGATGGGATTTTTTATGTAACCACTCTGATTCTGCCTAAGCAAGAGTCATCTTCCAATTCTGTACGTTTTTTGGCGCTTCTTTCTCTGGTCAATTACTTTTGGATCTTACGGCTCATAACTTTGAGAGTGCCTTTTTTTTTTTTTAATCACGAGATGCTGACATTAGGGTGTTTATTAATAGTGTCAGGCAGTTAATGAGGAGGAGATATTTGCTATACAGAATGAACAATCCCTTTTTCCAGTTGGATGGATACATGTACGCATTTTCCCGTTCTATTTCTCCATTTTCACTTGTAAAAGTTCGTTAAGTTTTATTTTTTCATTTTTATTTTTTGAGATTATAAAACCTTCTTATTCTATGCTTCACAGACACATCCTTCTCAGAGCTGTTTCATGTCATCAATTGATCTGCACACTCAATTTTCTTATCAGGTAATTAACTTATTCATGGTCGGCCTATCTATTTGATACTCCCTCGTGTCTCATAACAAGTGTCGCGCTTTCCATTTTTGGCCCCTCCCAAAATAATTACATGCTTAACTAAGGAAATAGTCTTAGTGAAATTTTTCATGGTACAAGCAGTGTACAAACAAATAAAGCATACTCCCTCCATCCCAGCACAAGTGAGACTAATTTCCTTTTCAGTCCGTCTCACTACAAGTGAACTGCCCAAAATGGAAATGTTTTAATATATTTATATTCAACCAACCACCCTATTTAACCCCACTCATTCTCTTTCTTCATTTTTCACCACTCAATTTATTCAACCAACACTACTATTTACCCACTCATTCTCTCTCTTCATTTTGTACCACACATATACTACATTTTTCTTAATTATTGTGCCCCACAAGTTTGTCTCATTTGTGGTAGGACGGAGGGAGTATTTCTTAAACAGTTTTACAAGCCAACTGCGACACTTGTTATAGGACGGAGAGTGTAATATGGTAAACACAGAATTGCCACAATAACATATACTACATCAATTTTCTCCAATATTTCACCTTTCCATTCATTCTATTCATGTCCAATGTCTCAGGTAATGGTGCCCGAGGCTGTTGCTATTGTTATGGCTCCGACAGATGAATCTAAGTACGCTTCTATTTTATCTCAACTTTCATGTTTAATTCTGAAACACATCGCTATTGTCTTTTGACTTCTCTTTTATCTGTTTATGGATCACAACAAATTCAAACTTAATTCAACTCACTCACTCCTTCATTGATGATGCGAAAACTTCAAAAAAGATTTCAAGAAAATGAATCGACATTTATACTCTCTCCGTCCGAAAATGATCTTCCCGTTTTCCTTATTAAATAAATAATTTTGGATTAATTGTGAAAATTCATAATGTGGGATGATGCATATGTTGTTAGGGGATATGGGATATTCAGATTATCTGATCCTGGTGGGATGAGTATATTGAGGGAATGCCGAGAGACGGGGTTTCATCCTCACAGAGACCCGGATGATGGAAGTTGCCTTTACGAACACTGCTCCAATGTCTACATTAATCCTCATCTGAGGCTAGAAATATGTGATTTACGTTAAAATGTAACAGTGATTAAATAAAAATGTAGAATTTATTTTTCTTCTAAAAAAAAAGAACAAGAAGAAGAAGAAGAAGGGAAAAAAAGAAAAGAAAAGATGTAAAGTATATAAGCGCCCTGCTTGGAAGGGAATAATGTGTTTACATAACTTTTGTTCTGCATTTATATGATATGATTATGTATAGAATCAAGTTTGGGATTGGTTACTATTTCATTCTCCTCCGTCTCATTGATTAAAAAAATATTACAACACTTTAATTTTCGGTTTTGCAATTTTAAATCGGATGCCTATTTGACAAATTTTGCAATTTTAATGAGACGGAATGAGTATCTGTTTTTTTCCTTGATAAGAAACAAAATCAACATTCATATTAGGATAAAGAGAGTAATATATTAATATAAGCCGTCGGGACAAACCATGTTAGGGATCAAATTGGGAAAAAGAAGAAAAGCATAGAGCAGACTAGATTAGGAACTTTTGTATGCACATAGTCAACCCGCTTTTACTTTTCCATGAAGAAACTGTTTTCTTAGAGGGGTACACTTGTAACAGGAACAAAGAGATTTAGTAGTTAAGATGTTGGCACATATAATCTCAAGCACGACAACGGTGAAACGAGTTTGCCAGCTTTGTAAAGTCCGTCGAGTACTATTTTAAATAAATCAATCTCGATCGCACAACTCACCATCTCATATACACAAGTGGCCGCAACAAGTAAGATTAAAAAAAGACAAGTAGAACAAACAAAAGCCTATCTGAAGAAGCTAAATCAAAAAAATCGTTAAATGATTAAAACACCAATTTAATAATTATGACCTAGAACTTTTTACTAGCCTAAAAGTTGGCAATTTTTGTGAGTCTGGCATTTTTCTTACTGTAATATGGAAAAAAAAAAAAAGTTGGCCTCTCAAAGAAGACAATTGGCCGACCAAAAGAAGCCTATTTGATGAAGAAATTAAAACCTAAAAGGGAGATAAGAAGGGTATGGCATTTTAGGCAGAGTACTTGAGAAGTAAGAGCCAATATTGGCAAGACAAGGCAAGAAAACTTATCATCCTCTACTCTAGGCTATCTTTACCCCCAAATTATTAAACAATTATGTAAAGAAAGGTATTCTCCCACAACTTATACAAATATACCCTTATATATATATCTCCCCTTTCCCTCACTTTTCCCTCCCCTTCTCTCTCTCTCTCTCTCTCTCTCTCTCTCTCCCTCTCCCTACAAGAACATCTTTTGCAGGAGTTCCATGATGGTACAATGTGTTCTTATAATCATTCTTTCTTTATCAGGTATATTAGGGACCCGGAATTGCTGCAACAGTGACAGAGTTGTACAATTTCTAGTTCATGTGTATATATATAACTGTTTTATATAACATTGTTTTTTGTACGTTTGCTAATTGGTTTGAATTTATGTTAATGCTGTTTTAACAGGTTTTGGATTTGTTAAAGAGGTTGAATCATTTGGGATAAACTATGGCCAAGTCGCGAACAACTTACCCCCTCCGGAGAAAGTTATTGAGCTCTTAAAATCACTTAAGATCACGAAAACCCGAATCTACGACACAAACCCTCAAATCTTGACTGCATTTGCGAATTCGGGTGTGGAAATCATTGTTACAGTTGAAAATGATATGCTTGGTGTTTTAATAGACCCACAACAATCTCTACAATGGATAAATACACATATAAAGCCGTACATTCCGGCCACAAAGATCACCGGAATCGCAGTCGGAAATGAGGTGTTCACCGGAGACGACACTTCGGTTCTGGTGGAAAATCTTGTTCCGGCCATGGTCAGCCTTCATGCCGCCCTTGTTCAACTCAGACTTGACCAATATGTTAAGGTCTCAACCCCCTCTTCACTTGCAGTTCTTTCCAATTCTTACCCTCCATCAGCCGGATGTTTTCAACCCGAGCTAGGGGCAATAATGTCACAATATTTACAATTCTTGTCATCCACAAATGCACCCTTTTGGATCAACGCGTACCCTTATTTCGCGTACAAAGATGATCCTACTAGAATCTCCTTAGACTATGCACTTTTCAACCCTAATTCGGGCATGTCCGATCCTTACACGAAGCTACATTATGACAACATGTTATACGCTCAAGTTGACGCAGTCATATTCGCTATGGCTAGACTAGGTTTTCAAGGGATTGAGGTTAGGGTGTCAGAGACAGGGTGGCCATCTAACGGAGATCCGAACGAAGTTGGGGCAAATCCGTTAAATGCGGCCACATATAACCGGAACTTATTGAGGAGGCAATTCGGAGGGGAGGGTACGCCTTTGAGGCCTAAGTCAAGGCTCGAGATTTATTTGTTTGCTTTGTTTAATGAAGATATGAAGCCCGGACCGACTTCTGAAAGAAACTATGGCTTGTATCAACCTGATGAAACAATGGCATATAATGTCGGGTTTTCGCCCGTGTCAACTACAACAACTACTACTTCATCAATTCCTTCAACGTCCATCTCTCTGACATCGTCTGCCTCAAAGGTAACGCAATCGTATTTCTTTTCAATAGACCTTTACTTATATTTATATATTTATATATTCATATGTTGTATATGTATATGTATATACATACAGGTAGAAAAAATTGGATATGGAAGCTTGATGTACTGGATGTTTGTGCATATGTTGGTTTTCCAACTTTATATGAGGAGGGAATTCTAATAAATGAAGGTTGCATGTAATGGAAATGGATTCCTTTTGGCGAGAAAGAAGGAAAGAAAAAAGGGTTTTACTCCTTTTATCCAATCACAAAGTTAAGTACAGTCCACTTTATCTCAAAAATCAATGAATGACAGGAGTTTCGTGCAAAGACTGTCTGTCTGTATTTGAGATTGATTTAACTTGTACATGATCTTGCTACAAGATGAATTGATTATTGCTATAAGATGAATTGATTATCGATCATATGCAAGAAGCTTAGTTTTTGCTTTTGTGATAAACACAAATGTTGTACGTGCAGGAAATGAAGTTGATGAATTGTTTTCCCCAATATTTTCTCATTCTTTAGACAAATATAAGGATATATGAATATATTATTGCTATGTGTGTGTGTGTGTGTGTGTGTGTGTGTGTGTGTGTGTGTGTATATACCTATATATATATATATATATATATATATATATATATTTAGGGCTTATTATGGTAGGAAGCTATAAAAAAGGGTTAATTCTCATTCATTGTTTGTTAACTAAGTTCTCTACTTTTGGACAGGGATACCATAACTGTGTGTGTGTGCCTTAAAGTTGACTTAAACACACAGAGACACACTCGTTCACACTACCTCACAAACAACCGGTGTTCTAAAAAGCGCTAGGCGGGACTTAGTCGGCGAAGCCGGGCCTAGCGCTTAGGGGACTAGGCGGGGCCGAGGATTTACACATAAATTTTAAATATTTTCATGTCAGTAGTCCTAACTCTTATGTATTAATATTTTTTGAACATTTAATTTTAATAACTACAATTATTTTGAGACGGAGAGATAATATAAGTCAGAAATATATATACACACAAACACAAGACATTAGAAAGAAAAAAACATAAGACATTATTTCCAGCCCACTAACTTACCCATTCCAGCCCACTAACTTACCCATTAGCTCCTCTTTAACCCTAACCCTATTCTCTCACACTCATTTCTTGATCCAGCGCAGTCGGTCCCCTCTTCTCTCTATTGTTTTTTTTCTTTTCTGTTTCAGAAAGGCTCATGTGTTCTTCTCTTTTCGTCTCTCATCTCTCTTTCCTCTCTCTCATTCGCTTTCTCTACATGCCGCCGCCACCATTTTCTTTTCCGCCACCACCACTATTTTCTTATCCACCCATCGTCTGCCCATTCGCCGCCGCTCATCAGCCGCCGCCGTGCTCCGCCTAAGGCCGCCTAGCTCCGCCTAAGCCCGATTAAGCGGCGATTATTTCCATTTCGCCTATTTCCCCCGATTTGGTCGTAATCGCGGCGGTTGAGTGCCGCCTAGGCCGATTTTTAGAACACTGCAAACAACTACTCCTCCCGTCCCATCCGAAATAGGATTTTTGGTCCCGACACGGGGATTAAGGAATAATAATCTTTTATTATAAAAAGTTGTTTGAAAAGTAGGTGTTGTGACTATGAAGGAGAGAGAAAGTGGGTGGGGAATAATAAATGAAAAGTTGTTGTGAGTAGGACAAGTGGGTCCTACTAATAAAAAAATAATAAAAGCTTTTCATTTTGGGATGTCCTATTTCGAGTGGGACACCCAAAATGGCAATACGTCCTATTTCGGGTGGGACGTAGAGAGTATACTCCCTGTGTCCCCCATCACTTACTTGACACTTAACAACTTTACTCCCTACGTTCCACCACACTTGATACTTAAAAGGTGGGCATAATAACTAAAGAAATAAATAAATAAAATAAGGAAAATATGTGGGTAAAAAATTAAGAGAGAGAATGAGTGAGGTAAATAGTACTGATGGTTGAACAAATTGAGTGGTATAAAATGAAGAGAGAGAATGAGGGGTAGGATAGAGTTAATATAAAATTATAAAAAGTAGGTTATTTGAGGAAGTGTCAAGTGAGCCAAAATGAAAATAATGGTCAAGTGAGCTGGGACGGAGAGAGTATACACATATTTCCCAAAAAGTCCCCAAAATATAATCTAAATTACGACCGATGATTGTAGTGGTGCAGCATATCGAAAGTTCAAAGAGGCTTTTATTGGTTAAGCAATGATTTTGATTCTCAATCATTAAGAGCCTCACGTAACCTCCAACATCTATACCTCAATGTCATCAAAGGCACCCTACCTCCAAAATATACCTTGCAATCTATTAAGCATCAAGTGCTTAAAACATCAAACACCACCTAAATCCTAATAGAAATTGTGAGATCAAGAAGAAAAAAGCGGAAAAAAAAAAAGAAAAAAAAACATATATATACTCCCTCCGTCCAATTTGAAGCTTCACCATTTTGATGATGGCACACAAATTAAGAAAAGTGATGTGTGTAAGAAGCGTTGTGAGAGGGAAAAAGTTAGTGGTATGAAAAGTAAGGTTTATAATTTAAATATGTGAGAGGGGAAAGTTAGTGGGTATGACAAGTGGGACCCATAATTTAAGTATGTGAGAAGAAGTGAGTGGGTATGACAAGTGGGGACTACATTTTTTTATCATTTTAGGAAAAGTTGAAACTTTTAACGGGACACCTATTTGGGTAAAAGATGAAGCTTCAAATAGGGCGGAGGGAGTAGACAAATTCTTGGGTGCGGCAACCTTGGTTTGTTCCAGTGCTTCGCACGGCTGGCTGGTACGCCGTACAACGGATGTACAGGAGACCACCTCTGAGGGAGTAAACGATTTTGTGTTGGCTCTTTTTATCGATTCTCACAAGGAGAGGACAATGACTCAAAACAAAAACTTGTGTGAGAACACTCCAACCCGTCTCATGGGTGAGACGGGTCATTTTTTTGACCCATTACCCGACCCACAACCCTGCTCCAGGACCCATGGGGGACCCTGCCACGTGGCAGCCCTTCATTGGCCCATTTTTTTTTTTTTTTTTGCTTTTTTTTAAAAAATTTTCATATTTTTATTTTTGGTTTTTTTTTTTCGGTTTGTGAAAAGTAATAGTTACCATCTCTTAAAGTAATAGTTACCATCTCTTAAAGTAATAGTGTTTTTCCTATGTTTTCTTCGTTTGCCAAAAGTAATACTTATTATAACTAAAATGTAACAAACGTGTTATTTATATGTAATAGTATTTGTACATAATTGTAATACATATGTATAGATATCTATATGTTTTCAAACAATAAGTTACAATGGGGTCAAATTATCATGATACATGTAAAAGTATTACATTATCTATAGAAATCTGTTACAATTTCGTCAATCAAAGTGTTACATTTACTTGTATAAACTTACTATTACATTCATATACATAAGTTATTACTTTTCAAATGTTATTTTCTTTTAAAAAATAAAATTTAAAATACACATTATATTACATTTTAGCTAAAGCACTATTATATTTCAGCATAGATGATTATTACATTTAGATATTGTTTGGGTTACATGTAATTATATTTAGTATTACATTTGGAAAAATGGGTAAAAACGAGCTTTTGTTTTTTTAAAACAAGTATTACGTTTACTTATGAACAATGTTACTTTAAGAGATAGTAACTATTATTTTTTGCTAAACCACTGAAAAGTCGAAAAAAATAATATAAAAACTCAAAAAAAAAAAAAAAAAAAATCCGACCAATCGTGGGTTGCCACGTGGCGGGTTCAGCCCATGGGTCATGGGGCGACCCGTCTCATGCATGAGACGGATCCCCTTGTTCTCATGGGAGACCACCTCATGACTCAATGAGCCGGCCAAACTTTATCCCTTGATAATATCACTGTCACCATTTGGTCAGTGCCCATTTTTTTTTATATCAAAGCAGCTTTGTTTCTTCACATGCAAACTTAGCCTTCAAAATTAAGAAGATCCATATTTAGTTCTTTTGCATATGGAATGTCAACAAAAAGTTGTCTAATCAAGCTAGCTAGCTACACTTCACTACTCCCTCCGTCCCAAAACAGCTTTCACCATTTTTAAAAAGCACGAGAATTAATAAAATGTGTAAGAAAAGTGGGGTAGAGAATATTAAATTGATAGTTGTTGTGAGTGGAGAGGAGAGAGAAGTAGTGGGAATCTTTTCCATTTTGGGAAAGTGGGACTTACCAATGGGACACCCAAAAGGGAAATATGTGCAAGGTGTTTTGGGACGGAGGGAGTATGAACTAAATCAACCTATGAATCAATCACATGCATGTCTTTAAATTAGGAGACAGTCTTACCAAAAACATGTTTTACATTAAAACATGTGTAAAAATTGTTTTAAATTAAGAGATTCTAATTTACATTAAGGGATGAAAACAAGTTTTACACTAAAACGATTGTAAAACAAGTTTTTCTCGAGATTTACACTTAAATATTCCCTATGAACTAACTCAACCTATGAATCAATCACATGCATGTCTTTAAATTAGGAGGAATATAAAATATTCTTTGTCATTTTATTAGAAAGTAAACATATACTCCCTTCGTCCCATTTTAAAAGTCAAAAAATGGGTGGGTTCAAGAATTAAGGAAAATGTGATGTGTTGTGAGTGTTGATAGTTGGATAGGAGAGAGAAAATGGGGTAGAGAATAGTTAGTGGATAATAGTCGTGAGTATGACATGTAGGACCCACTTTCCATTTTAAGATTTTGATTTTTAAAATGGGACGCCCATTTAAGAAATTTTTGACTCTTAAAATGGGACAGTTGGAGTACTCTGAGACAAACTAAAAAAGAAAAGTGAACATATACTACTCCTATATACTAGGGATGACCAAACCGGCCCGTAACCGGACCGGAAAACCGGACCGGAACCGGACCGGAGAAGCCCGGAACCGGAGCGAACCGGCGAGTTAACCGGAACTGGTGTAACCAAGGGCCGGTTAAGGTTCACATAAATGGCGAACCGGAACCGGACCGGCGTTTCCATTAAAAAAAATAAAAATCCCTTGTTTTTCAATAAATTTTAACATATTTATTCATTATTGTATGATAAATAAAAAAATCCCTTGTTTTTCAATAAATTTTAACCTGTTTATTCATTATTGTATGATAAAAAAATAAAAAAAATGTAGTGTGGAACCGAACCGGAACCGGTGTAACCAAGGGCCGGTTAAGGTTCACATAAATGGCGAACCGGAACCGACGTTGGTCATCCCTACTATATACTAGGGATGGCCAACAAAGGTTCCGGTTCCGGTTCGCCATTTATGTGAACCTTAACCGGCCCTTGGTTACACCGGTTCCGGTTACCACAATCCGGTTCCGGTACGGTTCCGGTCCTGTTCCACGCCCCCTCTTTTTTTCTTTTCTTTTTTTTTTTATCATACAATAATGAATAAACATGTTAAAAATTATTGAAAAACAAGGGATTTCCTGTCCGGTTCACCATTTATGTGAACCGTAAGCGGCCCGGATGAATGGAGGTTCCGGTTTATTCGCCGGTTTGCTCCGGATCTGTGCTTCTCCGGTCCGGTTTGACCATTCCTACTATATACTATGAAACAGAAAGACTGTAAAGTTACAGTTGGATAGTGGGACGTAGAGTACTCCCTCCGTCCCAAAATGGTCTTCTCATTTGCCATGTTTCATTGTCCCATTAAGTTCTTCTTATTTCTACAATCTAGACTTTAAAAATGTACAAACAAAGCTTGGCTAGTGAAACAAGTATTCGTATCCTTAAAAAGTTTGAATAGTCAAACAGGAAGATCATTTTAGGACGGAGGGAGTATTTACTTGGAGGACGATTAGTGTCAACCTTTACCCCTCTCTATTATTCTCACTTTTCTTGAAAATAGTTTATTTAACTTTTGATAATCAACACTCAATACAAGTGAAATGATCTTAAAGAGTATGAAATACTCTTATATTTTATTTTGTATTTTTGTGATTATGATTTATTTAGTGTATATATTCAAAGTTTATTTAATTTAGGAATTATGTGTATATTTAGTTTAATTCAATTTAGTTTAATAATTGTTTATATTAGGAGTAGTTTATTTTAGGATATTGATTTTGATTTAGTTGACTAACATACTAATGTTTATCTTTGGTAAGTTAGGGTTTTGTGTTATAGGTAAGGAAGGACTCTCAACAAGGAATGATTGGATGATTGCCAACCAACAGTATCTCCACGCCAAGAAGGACTCTAAAATAGGTTGTCTATAAGATGGCGATCATTATATGTCATTCATCGCGTTTTTGGAGGTCTCTCTAAGTAAAGTTTCATTAAGAGAAAGTTCCTTTGTTTACTTAGAAGTTCTTCAAAAAGAACTCTAAGTGTTTTGAGTGTTTTACTGAGATCTAGAGATCTAGAATAGTTTGTTTTTTTTAATATTGTTTTGTTTCTTTCATTCATCTTGTACTCTGCAAGATCATTTATTATATGAAAGTTTTCCAGCAAGTTATTTCTTGCTGAAGTGTTTTTAATTCTGTGATTAATTTTTCCGCTGCATATTTTCTGATTTCTTAACAAGACAACTGTCAACACAGTTGTACTCACAGTTGGTTGTTTTCCAGCACAGTCCTAGCCGCCTATTTCTTACATGATCAAATATTAATATAAATCTAACCAGTTACATTCAAATTCGTTTGATATTCATTTCTGTTCAATATTAAAATTCCCAACAGGGAAGTTGAGAGTTTTTAATTTGGATCGACTCATTCAACATATTGATAGAATATGTTTGTCTCACAAAGTTAGAACTAATTGGCTACTATATACCTTCAAAAAAAAAAATTAAAAAAAATTGGCTACTATATGTATATTAGTAAGTGTTACTCCCTCGGTTTTGGAATAAATATCAAAATTGATAAGTCAATGTTGAAGTTTTTAGTTATGTTTTCATGATTACCAATCTACCCCAATTTTTCATATGGAAGAGTGACACTTCATATAGCATTGCAATGCTTGTACCTATTAAAGGGCAATGCTAGGGGCACAAAATAAGTATACAAAATGATGGATACAAACGGATGTGACAATATTTTATTGGTTGCATCGATTGTGGACCCGCCACACTCTGATTAAAAGCACAAATCAAATTTTGACACATCATTTTGTGAGCCAAGTTTTGTGAGATTTTTTTGTGACTTTATATTTACCCCTTATTAAAATGGATAATGTATGAAGATCAATAAACTCCATACTGTATTTTTAGTAAGACAATATTTATTTTGAGATAAACGAAAATGAAAATTACTCCCACCGTCTCAGAGTAAGTGTCCATCTTTCCTTTTTATTCTGTCCCAGAGTAAGTGTCCACTTCCTAAAATGGAAAAGAATCTTTACTATTTATCTCACTCATTCTCTCTCATACTTTACCTTTACACTCACAACACCACTCAATTCACT
This sequence comes from Campanula takesimana, assembly GCA_026119855.1. Taxonomy (NCBI): domain Eukaryota; kingdom Viridiplantae; phylum Streptophyta; class Magnoliopsida; order Asterales; family Campanulaceae; genus Campanula; species Campanula takesimana. The sequence goes on from JAOWBW010000555.1 coordinate 749,701, forward strand.
ATTCACTACCCCACTTTCTCTCTCATACCTCACTTTTATACTCACAACACTTACACCACTTTTTTACTTTCACTTTTTTTTAATCTCCGTGCAAATAGAAAGGTAGACACTTACTCAGGACGGAGGGAATAGGAAATAATACTCCCTCCGTCCCATTTCAAATTGCAAATACTAGGTTGGCACGGGGATTAAGGGAAAAAGTGAAAAAGGTGATGTGTTGTGAGTGTTGATAGTTGAGTGGGAGAGAGAAAGTGGGGTAGAGAATAGTTAGTGGGTTAGTGGATGTGAGTGTGCAAGTGGGTTAAAACTTGCCATTTTTTGATTTTGCAATTTTAGTTGGGACACCCTTTTTGGCAACTTTTGCAATTTGAAATGGGACGGAGGGAGTATTACAAGACAAAGTGCGTAAGGGCAACTCCAATGGGGAGAGTTAAGCAAAGGTACCAAAATCAAATTTTGGTACCTTTGAACACTATTCATTGGGTACCAAATGTTTATCTCCAATGGGAAGAGTTAAGTAAAGGTACCAAAATCATATTTGATTTTTGTATGTTATTTATTTACATTTAAATATATGTTATTTATTTACATTTAAATATTTTCATTAATTATATATTTTAAATAACTAAATATGAATAATTTTAAATAATAATTATAATTATTTAATAAAAAAAATATTAATATTAACACGTGGTTTGTTCTCATTCGTTCAGTAGATTACATATGATAAGATGATAATTGAATTTTAATTTAAAAATGAAATATCTTATCACTTAACACGTGACTTGTTCTCATTCGTTCGGTAGATTACAATACAGATAAAATTATTATCACAAATCTTATCAAAATAGCTTTATCATCCTATAAATAAAGTAGCTCAGAGCATTTGTATTCACTACCACTCTCAATATCACAAAAATTATTCTCTTATTTTCAATTTCTGATGAGCTTCCTACGAAAATTGTTGGCGAAGCGTGATAAAGACGACGATGATAGGCGTCGTCGTTCTGGCAAAACGATTGCTCTAATCCCCGCTACTCATGCAATTCAAGAAGAGGAAGAATCGTCCCAATGGGGTGGTTTGGTGGACGGTCGGAATTATATACGTCGTCATAGAGAGAGTGCAGATGCACTTTTACATGAGCAATACTTTGCAAATCCTTGTATGTATACGCCAGATACATTTCGACGTCGTTTCAGAATGCATAAACATGTCTTTGAAAAGATAATGTGTGACGTTTCCAACCACAATGGTTATTTCATTCAAAAATGTGATGCTCTCGGTCGGCCCGGATTTTCCACGATGCAGAAGGTGGCGTGTGCCATTAGACAACTTGCATATGGCACTGTTGCAGAACTATTCGATGATACATGGGGGATAGCTGAATCAACAGGTATATAGATCCTAAAGTTGTTTACTCGAGCAATTGTTAATGTTTATGGGGAAGAATATCTCTGTCGTCCAACACCAGCAGACTTGCACCGGTTGTTGGCTAAAGCTGAAGAAAGAGGGTTTCCTGGAATGATGGGCAGCCTTGATTGCATGCATTGGAGGTGGAATGCTTGCCCAAAAGGATGGGAGGGACAATTTACCGGTTACAAAGGACTGGCAACCATCATTCTCGAAGCGGTGGGTTCTTACGACACTTGGATATGTCATGCATTTTTTGGACTTCCGGGATCTCTGAATGATCTAAATGTCCTTGCAAAGTCACCATTGTTTGATGATGTATGCATGGGTGTAAATCATCAAGTTTCCTATGAAGTAAATGGAAAACAATATGATACCGACTACTATTTAGTTGATGGTATATACCCTCAGTGGGCTGGTTTTGTTAAGACTATATCTAGACCGGCTCTCCTGAGCACCAATAGGCCTAGAGGAGCTAGCTCCGCCTTCAGATCCAGGTGTAACCACATTGTCGATTCTCTTTGATTGATACCGATTTCAGGATCACTTCCAAAGATTAAACGAGCTCGACAAAGTTCCTCATCTTCACTTATTTTCCAACCTACAGATCTTGATTTTGATGTCATTAGTTGAGAAGATGAAGAAGAAGACGAAGAGAAGGAAGAAAAAAATTGTAAGTGTTCTTGGCAAATTCGACGAAGATAGTGTGATGTATATATTCACAGAATTGCAAAAGGTTAGAAAAAAAAGAACAAGATAGAGTCACGGGTTCAAAAAATAAAAATAAAAAAAATCACGGATTGCACTGTAGAAAGAAAGAAAAAAAAAAGAAGGTCACATGTGGAGCAAAAGTTAGGAAAAAAAAACAAAAAAAAAAAAGAAAAAAAAAGAAAAGCAAGATAAAGTCACGGGTTGTGAAATGTTTTCTAAAAAAATAAATACTCCCTCTGTCCCAGAATGATAGTCCCCCTAATTTTATGGGTTTTATGAAAGAACTTTGAGTAATAATTAAGACTATTTTTAATTATTCTAATGAAATTTTTGAAATTGTTTTTGATACATTATAAATACTATTAATATCATTTTTTAGATTTACATTAATATAATTATAATTAGCATTTATAACTGTTCAAAGTTTCCTCATAGTTAAAATTAAAAAAAAAAATGGATTATCTTTCTGAGACGGAAAGAGTAATGAAGAATGAAAAAAAAAGTGGTCACATATCGGCAACTATGAAATAATGCTAGCTAAAAAACAAAAAAAAAGACAACCAAGGCTTTGAGACAAATGGACTTTGCCACAGTCTGCCATGTTTTCCCCTTGTCGCATTGCTGGTAGAAAAAAAGAAAGAGTTAAGGAAAATATCAAATTTGATACTTTCCTTAACTCCTTCTCAAATTTTGGTACCTCAACTAATATGCATTGGAGACCTTAACTCTTTTGGAAGGTACCAAAATTTGGTTTCGGTACCTCCCATTGGAGATGCCCTAATAGAAATAGAGGCGATTATAACATTTTCAAAAACGGGCTTTGATGAGTCATTTGTTTTGTCGCTTCTAATTTTGTCAGTGATGCTGAAGAAAGTACAGGCCCATAAACCGTCCATCAACTAATAATACATTCGTCAAGGACAATAATTTGACAGGAATTCAAAGCACCTTACAATATTTTATGTTGATACTAAAAATATTTCTAATAGTAAATAAAAAATTATTAGTAAATTTATATAGAGATAAGTCAAGTTTTACAATTTGTGAGATAAAATATGTAATTTCTCTCATTGCCTCCTAACTTGAATCAATTATTGGGAGGAAAAAAAAAATCACCATTTGAGATTGAAAGGGGAACGGGGAAGATTAAGAAGTGAAAAATGAATGAGTATTACGTCGTTGAGTAGCGAAATATTCTAAATAATTTTATAAATGTTTGAATTTATAGTAATGAAAGGATGAGATGATCTGCTACATCGTGCTCCTTCTTGTTCAAAATAACTGTAATTTTTTAATCAAATTTTTTGTTCAAAATAATTATCTTTTAAGTTTTGATAGCATTTAAATTTTACTTTACTCTTTAAATAAAATTAATAATTTAGTTTTACATAGTAAATTAGGGACAACTATTATAAATAAATTCAGTATAATCTTCATTATTTAGAGTATTTATTATTAGCCAGTCGGAAGAGGTCGTTGCTTCTGATGGTATGGCTCCAATGCTCCAATGAATTCGAGTGTAACAACAGAGAAGGAGATATTGACTACTGATGGTTATGAGGGCCTTTTAGCTGAGATTTTACAAAGAGTTGCGGCTTCAAAGCCAAATCCTAGTCCATCTAATTCTTCCTACTATTACTACAAGGTCTTTGGCTTCAAAGCCGCAATCTGATGCTTTAACTTATATCCCCACTGGTCCTCGATTACGCCCTCCTAAAGCTTGTAAACTGAATCCCAAATATTTCAACGGTGAGTTATCAAACACCGTTGTTCGTAATAAGCTTTCTTCATCGATTTAGGAAACAGAAAAATGTGGTTCAGAATCTGATGCTTTGTTTCCTCCTGAAGTGTCGGAATCCTTTTGTGATGGTTTTGGAGATATTGTAGGTGGGGTAGCTGTGTCACCTCAGGCTTAGGGATGACCAAACACGGTTTCGGTTCCGGAAAAGCTTGAACCGTAACCGAACTGTTTCTCTTCCGGTTACGGTTACGGTTCGGAACCGCCGGTCCACAGTTTTTTTTTTTTTTTTTTTTAAATAATTTTTTTAACGAAAAAAACAATTATAATAATATTTTATTACCGATTTTTTTTACAAAAAAAAGTATAGAAAAAATGTTTTAAAAAATTAATAGGTCCGTCCCTCTTTTCTTTTATATACTCAACAATTTTTTATTATTTTAATTCACTGAATTTGACTAAAAAATCAGTCAAAACTCATCTTTTCTTGCCAACGTTCCGTTAGTAACAGTTAATTCTGATGAAACCGTTAGTAATCTAACAATTTTAACGTTTTTTGACAGTTTTCTAACGGTTTTGACAACGGTTCCGGTTCCAATTCGTTCTAGGCGGTTCGGAACCGCCGGTTCACGGTTTTCAGAGGGGATGAACTAGAACCGAACCGTGTTACAAACGGTTCCGGTTCACATGGTTTCGGTTTTCGTCAAGGTTCAAGGGGGTTTCAGGCTTTCCGTTTCAGGTCCGGTTTGGCGGTTCTGGTTCGGTTTAGCCATCCCTACTCAGGCTCCCAGAGTTAAAGACAAAAGGGAATGATTCCAAGGAGAAACAATTCTTATGTCCTTGAAGATGGTTATGACCTTGAAGATGGTTACATCCCGGTTAATCGTAAGCATAGGGCATATAAAGTTAGTCCCAAGAGAAAGAGGGGTAAATAGGGCTAATATATTTTCCTTTCTTTCTTGTTTTCCTTTTCAGCTTTTCGTTATTTCTTGAGGTGAGGCATTGTACTTTCTCTTTATTATTTACTTTAAATTTAGGGGGCTATTCCCTTTTCGCGCAAAAATAATAATAGAGTATTTATTATTATTATTATTATTCTCACTATTATTATTATTATTATTATTATTATTATTATTATTATTATTATTATTATTAAAAAATAAAAAGCTAAAAGTCATGGAGGAACTTGCTCACAAAATCTTAGGTGTAATGATGTTATTGGTGTTTTTAATTAGAGTTTGGCGGGTCCATTATCGATGCAACCAATAAAATATCGTCACCTCATCTTGTGAGCAAGATTTTGTGACCTTATTTTGTGCCCCAGCATCAGAGGCGGAGCTACATGCAAGCTAAAGGGGGCAATTGCCCCCATTGGTTTTTAAAAAATAAAAATTTACTAGTGCAAAATTTACAATATTTTTGGGGTTTAGTGCAATTTGTTGAAATTTGCCCCCTTTAAGATACAAATAATAATACACTAGATTTTTTTTTTGCCCCCATTGACTAATATGCAGTTAAAATATTTATGTTGTGCAATTTTTGCCCCCGTTGACAAAATTTCCTGGCTCCGCCACTGCCCAGCATTGCTCATATAAGTCAAGCACTCAACCTCAAATTGTTCATGTGCCCAAATTTCCTTACATTTACTCGTTCAAAACTTTCAACCCTCTCAATTTGACTCACTCCAATCAATTCATTCATCTTTTTATCCCATTTAAAAATCTCAAAATCATTGCCGGTCAGAAATCGAATCAATAATTTTTTAAACAAAGCTAAATTGATTATTGATATACTTCTTCCGTCTCACTTCACTTGAAACTTAAATGGTTGGCAACAACTAAGAAAAATAAGAGAAAGAATTAGTGGAAGGATGAATGAGATGAATAATGATTTAATTAGTATTGGGAGTGTAAAAACATTTAATTTTGAGAAGTCTCAAATAAAGTGAAACGGGCGAAAATGAAAAAAAAATCTCAAGTGAGTTAGGACCGTGGGATTGAAATATTGTTGATTGTTCTGCCATTCAATCACACTTTTTTTTTTTTTTTATTTTATTTTATTTTATTTTATTAGAAATCGCATTATAGTTTTAAAGTGCAGTATTTGTTAAACTGACCCTATCTTAAAACACTGGATAACTCAAACTTTTAATAGTCAATGTAACTCATTCCCAAGTACTTATCTGTAGAGTTGGCTTCACTTTTTTAATTGTTAGTTTGAATAAATTATAAATAATATTTTAAATACTTTATGTTAGTGAAAGTTTAAACTTGTTATTAACATGCTATTGATCTTTACAACGGGGCATTTACCATATAATCCCTCAATATTATTTTATTTACCTCATAGGACAATGAATATTTTAGCTAACCATATAGTCCCTAGCTTACATATTCCTTAACATTTTACTAACTACACCCTCTCAACATTTTACTTTCACCCCAACCACTATCCCTTAGGCTGTCCCTCACCACCTTCTCCAGTCAACAACTCCGGCGACCACCATTTCCGGCGACCACCAACTCCGGCGACCACTCCGGTGCAACAAAAAAAAAAAAAAATTTTTTTTTTTTTTAGCTTCAGTGACCTTCCAGCAACCAAACAGTCGAGAACTTACTGAGTAAGTTCTCAGTTGTCAACTAAACTACTAATAACACGAACAACTCCGGCGACCACAAACTCCGGCGACCAACTCCGGCGACCAAACAACTGAGAACTTATCAGTAAGTTCTCAGTTGTCAACTAAACTACTAAGAACATGAACTCCGGCGACCACCAACTCCGGTGACCAAACAGTTGAAAACTTATCAGTAAGTTCTTAGTTGTCAACTAAACTAGTAAGAATACGATCAAACTCCGGCGACCAAACAGTTGAGAACTTATCAGTAAGTTCTCAGTTATTAACTAAACTACTAAGAACACGTACAACTCCGGCGACCACCAAACTTCGGCGACCAATCACTTGAGAACTTATCAGCAAATTCTCAGTCGTCAAATAAACTACTAAGAACACGATTAACTCTGGCGACCATCAACTCTGGCAACCAAAAAGTTGAGAACTTTTCAGTAAGTTCTCAGTTGTCAACTTACCTCTAAAAATACGATCAACTACGGCGACCACCAATTCCGACGACCGAACAGATGAGAACTTATCAGTAAGTTCTCATTTGTCAATTTCTCCCTTCGTTTCAAAATATCTGTCGCATTAGTCTTTTTCACATATATTAAGAAATGTAATTAATGCACGATCAACTCCGACGACTAACACCAACGACTAAACAACTAAAAATTTATCAGTTCTCAGTTAACTACCTAGAAACATATAATTTTAAGCAATTATAAAAAATTCATGACAAGTTTCCAATCGTTTTGTGGACAATGAAAATTTCTCATTTGTTATCCGTTGTTAGTGAATAATTGAGAACTTTTAGATTTACACAATATATTTATGCAATTACAATTACAAATATCTCATTTGTAAACTAACTTAATTGAAAACTTTTATTTTTTTACAAAACAATTGAGAACCTCACTTGTCCACTTAAAAAAAAAAAAAAAAAGAGAGAGAGAGAACAAACAATCCAACCCATCTACCCTCCCCCCTTTCTATTCTCATTGACACACTCCACCGCCACTTCCCCGCTAATTCAACTACTACAGTAGTACTCACTCCTTCCCAAACTACACATACTTTAGAACTACACATATTTTAGGCCGGAGTGAGTAGTACATACCAGGACATTTAATATCCATATCCAGACTTTGTTGCCTCCCACCACACAATTTAAGCGATTTTAAAAATTCATTTCTACCAAATATAACAATTTGCTTCTCAAATGGTTACACTCTGACAAGAGTAATTAATTTGCACAATAATTTGGCCATTAGACTATGTCTTTAACCAAATTATTACATGAATATTGCTACACTGTAACTAAGAAGTTAAAGAACCAAACATTAACCTACCAAGCACAGCCAAATATCAGTAGCCTAACTGTAGATGAACGGAGGTTGGATAAACAAAATGACGGGAAATTTGGTAGATCTGTTAAATATGGCCCATAGCTGAACATAGATGAGAAAGGGGTGACCGGAGAGGGTAGAGAGAGAAAGTAAGAGAAAGTTTTTTTTGTGAAGGACGGGGCCGTATTTGTAATGGTCGGAGGTCGGGAGGGGACGACCGAAAGTGGGAACGAGAGAGGGTGGCTGGAGGCATGGAGGGGAGGGGTGACCGGAGATGGTGTAGAGAGGTCAGATAGAGATCGACGAGGAAGAGGCTTTGCCGGCGACAAGTAGGTGCCAAATTTGTGTATGGTCGGAAGTGGTGGAGGGCGACTAGAGGCAGGGGGATGTTGTCGGAGGGGGAGGGCAAGGGTTTCACGGATCTGAAAATGAAGCCGGAAAAGGCGGCGGATGGTGACCGGCGACGAAATTGAAGACGACGTCGGCGAAGAAGACAGGAGGAGATTGGGCTAGGGTTTCACGGATCTGAACTTCGACATGAATGGAAGCTCGCCGAAGTGGGAGGGGAAGGTCGCCGGAGTGGGAGGGAGTGGGAGGGGAAGGTCGCCGGAGTGGGAGGGGGTGTTGGTGATTTTAGTGTCATCAACGATTTTATGTAATTGTGGTTTACTAGAGACCAATGCGATTTCATATTTGGCTCGGATACGAGTAAGGGAAAGTGTGGAGTACACACTCGTTTGAGTTAATATGTTTTCGACCACGATAAAGAAGCAGGGGTCAAGGGGGCTGCGCCCCCTTGCGGGGTCAAGGGGCAGCGCCCCTTGTTGGGGTCCCGTGGTATTGTTTACCCCTAGATTTACCCGAAAATTAAGAGACAGGCCAAACAGGAGTTGCTCGGCCGAGCAATTCCTTAACTCGGCCGAGCATGATTTTCACAGTAAACAGAAGTCACGGAAAAAGGCCTGCTCGGCCGAGCACATTTCCTTGACGCGGCCGAGCAGACACTGAATCAGTGAAAAAGTGCCCTTTCTGTTGACAGTCATGACTGTTGTGAATGTAACCATTGTCTCTCTTCTGCTCCAGACGAAAATCTGTTTATAAACAGATTATTTGGACTCAAATAAATATAGAAAACACACACAAATTCTCCAAGTTTTGATCTGATCTCTTTGCCTAGAATCAGATTGCTTGATTGTCTTATCCCATACAAAGATTTCGTGTAACCTAGGCATAAAGGGTCGAAATACTTTGTTCGGAAAGTGAACATACACAATTCAATCATTATCCAAGATTATCAACAAACCCTGATTCCCCAACAAACGAACAAAGTATTCTGTGATAATCATGGGTGGAGGAAGTACTGTGAAGGAAATGACGACCAACTTTGGGAAGTTGGACAAATTTGAAGGCTATGATTTCAGACGTTGGCAGAAGAAGATGCACTTCCTTCTGACAACATTGAAGGTGGTGTATGTTCTGTCTACCCCCATGCCAGAATTGTCGGAGGACGATAATTTGGAAGCAGTCAGGAAAAGATGGAAGTGGGAGAACGATGACTACATCTGCAGAGGGCATATATTGAACGGTATGTCTGACTCTCTCTTTGACATATATCAGAATGTTGAATCTGCGAAGGAGTTGTGGGATTCTCTTGAATCCAAGTACATGGCAGAGGATGCTTCGACTAAGAAGTTCCTCGTAAGTAATTTCAATAATTACAAGATGGTCGAATCAAAGCCTGTCATGGAACAATTCAATGAACTCCTGAGAATCCTTGGACAGTTTACACAACATGGTTTGAAAATGGACGAGGCAATATCTGTTTCAAGTATAATAGACAAGTTGCCTCCTTCCTGGAAGGATTTCAAACACAACTTGAAACATGGTAAAGACGATCTGTCTTTGGTCCAACTTGGTAGTCACCTGCGTATAGAGGATTATCTAAGGGCACAAGAAAGTGACAAGGGAAAAGGAAAAGAAGTTGCTGGACCCTCGGTGAATATGCTTGAGGAGGGTGGAAAGAAAAGGAACAACAACAAAAACAGAGGAAAGAAACGTGGTTCCAATAACAACGATGATTCTGGTCCCAACAAGAAGCCTAAAGTGGCATGTTGGAGGTGTGGCAAAACTGGTCACTTTAAGAGGGATTGTCGTAGTGGGAATAAGAAGGATGGCGCTAGCACTAGTGGTTTGGGGAAGGGGTCTGTTGGTCCCAAAGACACAACAAGGGTATGAAAAGAGGCTAGAGGGGGGGGGTGAATAGCCTATTTAAAATTATCAACCCCTTTTCAAAATTCAACCTTATGCTTACTATTGAGTTTTGTGGTCAAGTAAAAACCACTAGTTCAAAGTAAAATGCACAGCGGAAGTTTTCGATAAAACGAAGTAGAGTTGTTTTTGAAGTTAAAAACTGCTAGGTAAGCAAAACGTGTGGTCAGCAATATTACGGTCGGCAATATTGCGGTCGGCAAAGATAGAGGTTTGAAAGATTCAATTTGCGGTAAGCAAAATGCGGCAAGCAAGTTGAGGTAACCCTTGCGGTCGGCTATTTGCGGTAAGCAAGGTTACTGACTAGAAAGGTTGAAAATGAAAGTTTGTGTCTTAGAGTTTTGGCAAAATGATAAGTAGTCAGAAGTAATAACTTAGGCAATAGCCAAGCAACAAACACAATTCACAATCGTTTGATTATCAGGAAAGATCAAAACACCAAACGACAAACAAAGTCAATATGAACAATAAGAACAATTGCAGAGAGTAAATTTGCAGAATGTAAATGACACAATGATTTGGAAAGGTTCGATCTGTTAAAAGATCTACGTTCTTTACCAAGATGGTCAGTCTTGGATTTTGAATGGAGGATATATTAATTCTCTTGAGTACAAATTACAAAGATGAAGATTTGAATTAATTCCTACTTTCTATGAAGAACAAATCCTAGACTTAGACCGGTGTATCCCTAATGATGCAATCTATCTGATTGATCAATCGGGGTGTGTGTGTGTAAAGAATCAAGAGCTCTATATAATCTAAATGATTGAGAGCCTAATGAATCTTTAAGTGTTGCTGGGCTTGAGATTTGATGTTCTTGAAGGCTTGCTGGGGATCTTTGAAGATTTGAATGCAAAAGCTTGAAGATTCAAATGATTCTGGAAATCTTAAGTATGATCTTCAATCACCAAGTATTTCGACAGCAATTTCTCTCTTTGAATCTCAGCACTCTTCAATGAAGAGTTCAAGGTCTATTTATAGCCTTGGGTTGAGAAATGCTGTTGGAAGATGATGAGCTGGAGCATTCTGATTGGAGCTCACATCTTTGTCTTGTAGTTGCAGAAGTTAGTGGTCCAGATGTACTATCTTGTACGACCAAATTCAAATTTGAATTTGCAACGTTCAAATCAAGTTTGCCTTTACTTGGATTTGCGGTCGCTAAGGTATGCGGTCACTAAGCGGTCACTAGTCCGGTCGCCTATGAGCGGTCGCCTAGGTGCGGTCGCCTAGGTGAGGTTGGCAGACTTGGCCAATTTCGCAGAAGTCTTTCAGCAGCAGCACTTCTTCAAAATTTGAGGGGCTGATCTTCTAAGCCTAGCTAAACTAAAATGGACTTAACTAATGAAGTTTTAAACTTCTTACAATTAAGCCTAAAGTCCACAAAAAATAAAATAAGATTATGGGATCAATCAAATTCAGGTAATAGGAGTGGTTTATAATTTGCATACCCAACAATCTCCCCCTATTTGATTGAGACCATTACCTACTATAACAAAGACTAAATTCATTGTACTTGGTAATAACATGTTTCAAGAGATTAATTTTATTAAGTTCATGCCCCAAGTCAATGCACACACAGTAAGTCAATGTTATAGATTTCTATATTCCAAAAAAAATAAAATAAAGTCTAAACCTAGGAAATAGAAATAATTTTGATGTAAATCAAAAAGATAAAATAAGTGAGGGATATGAATAGCATCAAAACAACACAATCATAACTAGTACTCTGAATCATTAAAGCGATGAAGCATAAGAGTACAAAACAAAAGAGCGAATAAATGTAGTTGTTACAGACCCAAATAAAAGTTAAACAGAAATTTAAATTGTTTCAAGGCATCCAGCCTAAAATGAAAAACAAATTGCGGTCAACAAAGCGGTCGAGGTTGCGGTCAGATACTGCGGTCGGGGTTGCGGTCAGGTATGCGGTAGCTTCACATATCCAAACCAGGAATCTTCACTTCGTCTTGAAATTCAGGAATGATGGGGCAAGTGAAAGCATTTGCAAGCATGTAATCAAAGCTGTTCACGGTTGGGAAGTCAATACTGTTGCCTTCATCATTTTCAGCCTGTGAATGAACATTTCCATGACCAACATCAGCAACTTGAACGGATCCTTCAGTGACTGCGCTCCCAACTGACTTCTGAACAGATTCTTCTAATGTCTCCAATTTCTTTTCAACAACTTGGAAAGAACCAACAACAGTGTTGGTCAGTTCCTCAATTCTGGTTCCTTGATACTCAAGAGGCGTTTTGAGAGTAGCATATGCAGCCTTGATTGCTTCAAGCTTTTCCGCTTGATTTTCAGTCAGAGCTTCAAGAGAAGCCTTGATAGCTATATCAACTTCCTTTTCTATGCTGAACTTGATCTTTTTCAGCTCATGGACCAAATCAGTTTTTACCAGATCCAACTTCTTGTGAATTTCAATAGAGGCCTCAATAACCTCACGCGAAAGCCCACTGTTAAGGGCGTTTGTCTGAATGGTCAGATCCTCCTTCATGAATCGAGGAGTAACCAATAAGTCAGTGGAGAGAACGGTCGAGGTTGATGCGGTCGGAGCAGTTTGTGCGGCAGGTTGAACGGCAGCAGAACTGGAACTGGTATTTCCATGAATAACATCTTTCACAGTCTTTGTTATAGCTACTGTCTCCCCCTTAATGGTGTCAATCATTTTGGAGGGAAGAGAGCAGAGCTCTAGCTTTAAATCAGCCTGAGTGGACTTAAGATCAATTACCTCTGCGGTCAACTGAGCAATGGAAGATTGGTTTTCAGATTGAAGCTTAGTCAAGGATTGAACTGCGGTCAATAGGGCGGCAACCTGTCCTGCGGTCGCTGGAATGTCATCGTTCTTGACCGGAGAGGGAGGAGTTGGAATATGAGAGTGGGTAGGAGAAACAACAAAGGTGCGGTCGACAGTGCGGTCGGTGGCATCTACCGTGGTGACCTCTTGAGCTGCAACATCGGGGCGGTCGAAAGTTGGGCTATCAACATTCACATCCTTATCTTTGTCATCACTATCTCCTTATTTGCTACCAACATCATCCACTTGCTTGTCTTCACCACCATCATTATCATCGTCATCATTTTCATCAGCTTCACTATCAGAACTACTTGACTTCTCATCATCAGTCTTTTCACTGTCTGATTCATCCCTGAGGGAGTAAACTTGTCGTGCAACCTTTTTCAATGTAGGAGCAACATCAACTACATCTGTAGTGGCAAGAGGATGAGAGCCAGTTGGAGTAAAGACTGGAGATGCAGCAACCTTTGCTTTCTTTACAACCTTGACCGGACTGAGGGAGTGAATTCTCTTTTTCTCCCCCTGAACAGTTGCTGTCGAAGGAGTCGTTGAGGGTTTGAGAGATGGTGCGGCAAGTGACTTTAATGATGCGGTCGACTTGCGAGGAGGGGAAGTGGAGTAAGTAGACTTGACGGTCGGTTCCTTGAATTTGATACCGACGGCAACTGATGATTTCTTTGCGGTCGGCTCAATAGCAATACCCTTGCCTTTCCCTTTGACTGGGGCGGCAGGGAGATACTCTTCTTCATCGACGTCGTCATCACTAGCGGTCGGCAGAGAGGGTTTGTGTTTGGAAGGAGACTCATATGGCTCATGAGGATCCTTAGCAAGATAGACCTTATAAAGACGATTTCCAAATCGAGAACGGAAATTGGTTTTCATGGTAGAGATGGTAAATAGCTTGCTCTTTGAAATGGAAAGCAGGAGTTCGCGATTCTTCGACATGATTTTGCGAAGTTCCTTAATGTGAGTCATGAGAAAGGTGTTGAATCTGCTGTGAGTGCGGTACTTGATAGTGCCCTTGTCCTTTGCTTTATTGTAAGCAATGATGTTTTCTTTCAGGGCATCATAGATGACCTGACACCAGTCTATGTCTTTACATAAATAAATTGCTGCAGACAAAGTCCACTGGGAGGAATTGAAGTTTGCCTGGTTACCTGTCTTGCAATGAATAGAGTGGCCAACTAGGTGACCGATATGGTACATGACTTCATCAAATTCCTTATGAGGAACTTTGGTGACATGAGTATGACCAACCAAGCGCGTTGCAAGAGCCTTCAATTCATCATCAGCCACGGTCGTGGCATATACAACACCAGACTTCTTTTTTATTCCCAACACTTCACCAATATTAACCACATCTAAGGTCATCTCATGACCTTCAATTTCAGCATGAATGAACTTCACTATCTTGCCGTGCTTGGAGCGACCGGTCTCTTCAGTAGCGGTCGCAAAGAACTGGTCAACAAGAGCGGGAACATGAAATTCCTGATCAAAAGTGAAAAAAGGTAGAAGCCCAGTTTTCTCAAATCGCTTGATGAGATTCCTCCCAATGGCATCTTCTTTGTGATCTTCAATATCCATTAGGAGTCCAGGTAGAAAATGTTTAGTGTCCTAAAAAAAATTGAGAAGTTAGAAAGATAATACATGCGGTCACTTGTAAAGAAGGTGCGGCAAGTGACGCGGTAAAGAAAATGGTGCGGTAAGATATAATATGCGGTCAGTATCACGATAAAATATAAGCAGTCGACACACATAGCAAGGAAATTTTGAAAACAAGGAATTTTTGAAAAAGGAGAATTTTAGAGAATCAAAACACGCACAAACACCTTTTGAGTGTGTGCGCTCAAGGAAAATGGATCAAAAAGTAAGCTATCAAGAACACCAAGAACACGCTGATGAACAAGAAGAATATACACTGTAGCTAAACCCAGAAATTCAAACATCGCCAAAAATCGAATAAAAACCATGTACCCATAGCCGAAAAATCCGATTAAGATCAAATATAACATCAATTTCATCAAGAAAACAATCAAAATGCACAAAATCGAAAAAAAAAAAAAAAAAAAAAAAAAAAAAACGAAATGGGGGGGGGGGCGGAATTTCGAAAAACCCAGGTAGGTAAATATCTCCAAAAATAAAAAAAAAAAATTGAAATATCACATGTAGAATGTTATCCTATAACAAGAATCAAGCAACATTAAGCCTAGAAAGTATCAAAATCAAGAATGTGGGAAGAATATGGAAAGTTTTTGAGAAACTCATTTAAAATAGCAAATATTCGAAGAAATTCATCAAAAATTAAGAGATTTAAGGGCCGAAATCATACCATTCGCGATTGATAAGGTGAAGGATGGAGAGAGGATGATTTCTTGTGAGTTTTATCAACTCGAGCCATGAATTTATAGATGAAAATAGAGAGAGAGTGACGAGTACACAGAGAGAGAATTTAGAGAGAGAAAATGTAGAGATAGAAAGAGGGTTAGAGAGTGGAGCAGAGAGAGTGGGAAGAGTTTAAGTGGGAAGGGGTATATAGGCGGTTATGGGGATGTGGAGAGGTGGAAAAGTGGGAAGTTAACTCTGCAAATCAGATTTGACAGACAAAAGAGTCCTTTTTGTTTTTCAAATGAGAGCCAATGACGGCGGAGCAAAAATATTATAATTATTTGAAATAAATATAAGCGAGGGAATAATGAAAATTACCTTAATGCCCTTGAAGAAAAAAAATATCACTCCTAAATATCTCTAAAGTTAGAACACTTACCTGAAATCCATGAGTGCGGTAAGTAATGGAGTGAAGTTACCGTATAGCATGCGGTCGATGAACAATGCGATCGACTCAATGCGGTAGGTACTAGCGGCAACCTATAAATTTGCGGTCGACATTTATCAAGATAAATGATATTGGATTGATTCGAGCGGTCGACGCAACGCGGTCGATTGAAGCAATGCGGTCGACAGAGTTGCTAGGTACCTACTTGTTTGAAGAAACTTGAAGAAACCAAAACATTAGTACAAAAATCATAAGGACAAGATATTTAGAGTTCTAGCATACCCATTTCTCCTCTGAGAAACCTAAACCTCTTGGAATCCAAAGCCTTGGTGAGAATGTCTGCTATTTGATTGTCAGTACTCACATACTCTAGATGAATGTTACCCTTTTCAACATGATCCTTGAGGAAATGGTATTTGATATCAATGTGTTTGGTCTTCGAATGCATGACAGGATTGTTGGACACATCAATGGTAGATGTATTGTCACAATAGATTGGACAATTTCCTTCGTTGATTCCGTAGTCGACCAATTGTTGTTTCATCCAAAGCACTTGGCAACAGCAGCTTCCAGCAGCTATATATTCAGCTTCTGTGGTAGATACTGAAACTGATGCTTGTTTCTTGCTTGCCCATGAAACAAGTCGATTTCCGAGGAAATGACAAGTTCCACTTGTGCTTTTCCTGTCGATGGTACATGCTGCATAATCTGCATCTGAGTAACCTATAAGATCAAAATTTGAATCTTTGGAATACCAAAGTCCAAGGTTAATAGTCCCAGATAAATATCGAATAATACGTTTTACAGCAATAAGATGTGCTTCTCGAGGATCCGCTTGATAGCGAGCACAAACACAAACACTAAACATGATATCGGGCCTACTAGCAGTTAAGTATAGGAGAGAGCCAATCATACCTCGGTACAAGGTTTGATCAACCTTCTTACCTTTCAAGTCTTTATCCAGCTTGTTACCAGCAGCCATAGGAGTGTCGTATGCTTTTGCATTGTCGAGTCCAAATTTCTTTATGAGATCTTTTGTGTACTTTGCTTGGTTGAGGAAGATGCCTTCAGCACATTGTTTAATTTGAACCGAGGAAGAATGTCAATTCTCCCATCATGCTCATCTCAAATTTGCTTTTCATTAGCTTTTCAAATCGCTTACACAACAATTCGTTAGTGGAACCAAATATAATATCATCGACGTAAATTTGAACAAGTAAAGTATGATCATGATATTTAGCAATGAATAGAGTTGTGTCGATCTTACCACGCTTAAAACCTTTATCTAGGAGAAATTTAGATAGTGTATCATACCATGCCCGTGGAGCTTGTTTGAGCTTGTTTGAGCCCATATAAAGCCTTTTGAAGTTTGTAAACATAATGTGGAAATTTGGGATCTTCAAATCCGGGCGGTTGAGCGACATAGACGGTTTCTTGAAGTTCGCCGTTGAGAAATGCACTCTTCACATCCATTTGATAAAGCTTGAATCTTTTGAAAGAGGCATAAGCTAAAAATATCCTTATAGCTTCAAGTCGTGCAACGGGGGCAAAAGTTTCGTCGTAGTCAATGCCTTCTTTTTGTCTATATCCTTATGCAACCAACCGAGCTTTATTTCTTGTGATGCTTCCATTCTCATCCATCTTATTTCTAAACACCCATTTTGTACCAATCACTCCTTGATCTTTAGGTCGAGGAACTAAGTTCCAAACTTTACATCTTTCAAATTGGTTGAGCTCTTCTTGCATGGCAACAACCCAACTTGAGTCTTGGAGTGCTTCATCAACTTTCTTGGGTTCAACTTGAGATAAGAATGCGGTAAGAGCATCATAATTTGATCGTCTTGTTCGAACACCGGAATGTAGGTCACCAATGATATTTTGAATTGGGTGATCTCTGACCTCGTGCACTTCATGAGGTAGGTCTGGTTGAGTTGATGGTTGTTGCAAGTCTTCTAGTGGTACATCATTTGTGCCATCCCAATCATAGGTAAGTTGAGGGATATGTTCTTCAACATTGATGGGTGTTTCAACTTCAACTCCATTTGAGGTAGCAGCAGATGTGGCAGCTTCTGGTGCTTCATGTGAGGGAGGTGGAGGAGCTGTTGAGGTAGATGGATTTCCTTGAGTTGACTGATTTTGTGTTTGACTTGTACCTGTCTCATTAATCTCAACAAAATCATCAGCAACATTTGGAGCCATATGTGGCTCAAGGAGTGAATGTTCATCAAAAGTAACATGGACAGATTCAACTATCTTAAGAGTGGTTTTATTAAATACACGAAAATCTTTTGAGTGTTTAGCATACCCAACAAATATACCTTCATCGGCCTTAGGAGCAAATTTACTTCGATGTTCTTTACCGTTGTAAAGAATGAAGCATTTGCAACCGAAAATCTTGAAGTAGGCAATGTTGGGGGTTCTTCCTCTCCAAAGTTCATAGGGTGTTTTATTGTAAGTCTTGTTGAGGAGGGATCGATTTTGAGTGAAGCAAGCAGTGTTGACGGCTTCAGCCCAAAAATATTGAGGTAGCTTCGATTCAGCAAGCATAGTTTTTCCTGCCTCTATCAACGTTCTGATCTTTCTTTCCACAACACCATTTTGTTGTGGAACTCCAGCAGCTGAAAAATTGTGGTCAATGCTGTTGGTAGTGGTGCCCTAGGCACGTTTAATAAACGTTGTAATTGTTATCATTTATTTCATATCAATAAAGAAATGTTTTGATTATTATTGTTGTTCATGTTTACTTATAATAATCCCCGTCCCTAGTACTTGTTAAGCACTAGTATAAAGGTTAAATGATCATGGGATGATCATGTTAGATTTATGGGTACTTGTTTGGAACAAGGTACTGGACATGACCCGCTGTATGAGATTTATGTCATGGTCTATGTCATACATATATCTCATATTAGTTATGTCATTTGAATCCTTAGACATGAAGTTATTATAGTCTTCCACTTGATGAACATTGTGTTTGACATATTCAAACGCTACCTTAACACGGTAGTTATAAAGGGTATGATTGGCATAATCGGATTCCCGTTGGGAAGAATAATAAGCTAAATGGATTTGTCCCTCCACGGAGAGATGTCAAGCTTGGGCCCCTCGAAGGAATGATGTTGATGAAATGTTCGGCCGGACTCAAATGGATTGATTGGATCAATAGCATTTGAATTATCAACATATTCGGAATCGAGAAAGTATTGAACAAAACAAGTTGACTGTTTGACCATGACTTGTGTTCAATGACATCGTGGACAAAGGGATTGTGACATATTCTAAAGGAATGCGAACTTGTATCTAGTTATACTATTTGGGTAGGTATGACGGTTTACTAGAACCTAATCATATCTTATGGGATCATGTTTGAGCCCATTGCCAACTTAGTATAATCCTAGAGGGTCACACACAATAGAACGAATCTTAAATAAAAGGACTATATTGGCATTTAGGGTCGGAGGACTTCCAAGGAATTTCTGGAAAGTTCTGGGCCTCCTGGTCAACCAAGCGGGCGCTTGGGTTGCACCAGGCGGGCGCCTGAACAAGCCGGAAAAGAATTGGACTTTCTGTCCAAACAAGCGGGCGCCTGGGTAGGACCAGGCGGGCGCCCGGTATGCCGATTGGAAATTTCCTAATTCGATTAGGAATGGTTTTTGGCACAAGTTACCTATTTGGAATAGGTCTTAATTGTGTATAAAAACACCAATTCGGCCAGACCATATTAACAAGTGCCTTTTGTGAGTCTCAAAGAGTTTGAGAGAGATTTTATTTTGTTCTAAGATATCATTGATTGAGGAACAAAATAATTCACAAAATAAATTCCATATAGTTATTTATTAAATTGTGAAAGCGTGTTTTACAATTATTGGTCTAGCAACCAATATCAAAGAAGCTCCTTTGATATTCGTTCGAAGTGTGGATACCGCTAGAGGGTGAAAATCATCATCTTCAAAGTTCGTGTTCAAGCTTTGTGATCGTGATCAAGTCTTCAAGTTTCTCCACCAAAGATCAAGAGAAAATTCATAGCCATCAAGGGTTAGTTATTCCTCTATTCATCTTGTTGTATTTGATTTAATCATATGAACGGATCCATGGCTTTGGGTTTCTTAAAATTTTAATTGCTATATTCCGCTGTGCATGTTACTTGGAAACCCAACAGTGGTATCAGAGCCCTGTTCATGTTGATTAATTCAATACTTGGATCATGTTGTGTGTATATAAATTGTTTATGTGCCAAGCATGATATGAATATTGGATTATATGATGTTTATGTGTTTTGTGATTTTATGTGGTTTATTGTTTTTCCAACTTTAATCGCACGATTCAATCGCAATAAAAATTGTGGTGGATTCTGAATTATTTCGATTATTGATTTTGATTGGATCAAAGTTTTAATAATCGGGGAAAAATAATTTTGAGACAAAATTTTTGAACTTTAAAATTCTATACTATTCTGGCCATTCAAGCGGGGGCCTGGTCCTTTGCAGGCGGGCGCTCGGTGGTCAAAATTTGTTATGATTTTGGTTAAAATCTGAATATGGAATTTTCGATAAATTCGACAAAACCAGTAACAGAACCAGTCCAGACTTGTTGATCTGGAATGGGTTTTGGGTAGTTGGTTTGTGTGTGGATTTTGGGGTTTGATTTTCCTATTTGTTTTAGTCTTGTGATTCTAAGATTGGTTCAAGGTTTGGATGGCTAATCTGCGTTCATCGAGATTGTGTTTCCCAAACTTGATCGCAATCAAAGTCTCAAAGATAAAACGAAGTTAGAATTATGAAGAGTTCATAATTGCTAAAATTGAGAAACAAAGTTCTTGATTCAATGATTGGAGATCCATGTGGAATTGTGAATGCAATTGGCATACGTTCATCGAGACCATCTATTGCTTAGTTTCGGCCACATGGACTACTTTCATGGTTTCTTGAATTAGTGCGGGATTGTGGTTGCCTAATGGCTTAGTTCGACCGCACTTCTTGTTGTCTTGATTTGGAGATAATAACCAAAGTTGAAATAGTCTCATCCTCATAATTATAGAGAAACTAATGACACATAAATATCATGCTTAAATTAATGGAGATTAATTTAGTGGCTAAACTTGATGTGTAACATGTTTATATTATGTGCTCATAAATGTGTTATATGCTATATGTGATGAACCTTCAAAGAAAGTTTTAAGTCTTTTATTGCCATGCCATGATTAAAACACTTGTTAGTACATGAGTGATTTTAATGTAGATTCGCCCTAGCGAGATGCATTAAATTTGTTTATGTATGAGCAAGATAGATAGTGTGGGCACGCCCTAGCGGGACACATTAACTGTGCATTTAAAATGGTTAGACTTAATTAGGCGTCAAAACAGTTTTGGGCCTAGGCAAAGATGAGGTTTAACATGCTTTTTGAAATTTGATTTCTTAAAGAATCTCATAAAAGGAACTAAGAGTCATATGAGATATGATTGACAAGAGTTGTCTACCTAATTAATTTGATTTTGTGTAATCCGCCTTAGCGGACTTGAAATTAAATTAAAATTGGATCTTAACCCATTTAAATTATATTATACATTGGATGTATATGAAGCTTATATAATTTAGTGGGAGTATTTTGTTTGAAAAATACATTACTTATCTCTTTAATGAAAATCGGTACTTATTAAATTTTGGAAATTTTTGCATATTTGTAGATAATGACTAATAACACTCAATCAATGTCGTTGCGATCGATCCTTGAGAAGGATAAGCTCGAAGAGAATGGTACAAACTTTATGGATTGGATCCGTAGCATAAGAATTGTTCTTAGGCAAGAAGATAAGTTGTACATTCTCGATGGGCCTCTCCCTGCTGAACCACCGCCTACTGCCCCTAGGGTAGAAAGAGACAATTACAAGAAACATCGTAATGATTCTAGAGATGTAAATTGTCTCATGCTTGCTGCTATGTGTTCAAAACTCCAACAAAGTTTGGAACATTTGGAAGCCTATGAGATAGGCGTGGAGTTGAGAACTATGTTTCAAGAGCAAGCTAGGCAAGAGAGGTACAAGACCATTGTTGCATTCACTACTAGTAAAATGAATGAAGGGCAACAAGTGAGTCCTCACTTTCTTAAAATGAAAGGTTATGTAGAGCACCTTGAGAAACTTGGCTATCAAATCCCATTGGAGCTAGCCACGGATCTCATTCTTAATTCATTGCCTAAAAGTTATAATCAGTTTGTAATGAATTATAACATGCATGGAATGGATAAGAATCTCTCTGAGTTGCATGGGATGCTCAAAACTGCAGAGATGAAAATTGTGGAGAAAGGTTCTCCCGTGCTCTTGGTTCATGATGGGAAGAAGCCTGGTGCCAAAGGCAAGGGTAAGGCAAAAGTTATCAAACCCAAGATAAGCAAGGCAAAGGTTGCCAAGGCTTCTGAGGCAAAACCTGATTCACAAAAGGATGCAATCTGTTTCCATTGTCAAGAAATTGGTCATTGGAAACGTAATTGCAAGGCTTTCTTGGAAGAGCAAAAGAAGAAGAAGAGCAGCAAGGCTGCGTCGACTTCAGGTATCTATATGATAGATATTCTCCTTTCTACCACTGATTCTTGGGTATTGGATACCGGATGTGGTTCTCACATTTGTCTAAATGTGCATGGACTAAAGAATAGGAGACTGCTTAAAGAAGGTGAAGTAGATCTACGTGTGGGAAATGGAGCAAGAGTTGCTGCATTAGCCGTAGGGACTTATGAAGTCACTTTACCTTCCGGATTAATTCTTGTTTTGAACAATTGTTATTATGTTCCGGATTTAAGCAGAAATATTATTTCAATTTCTTGTTTGGATAATGAAGGTTTTAAGTTTCTTATTGAGAATAAGAAATTTTCTATTTATTTAAATGATGTGCTTTATGGTATTGCTAATTCATTTAATGGCCTTTATATCTTGGATGTCAAGAATGAAAATAATGTCTATCATGTAAATAAGAAATCTAAACCTAATGATGTAAATCATACTTATTTGTGGCATTGCCGTCTTGGTCATATTAATGAGAAGCGTATCTCAAAACTCCATGGGGACGGACTTTTGGGTTCATGTGACTTAGAGTCATATGATACTTGTGAGTCGTGTCTTCTTGGAAAAATGACTAAGACACCTTTTACCAAGTTGGGTGAAAGGGCAAGCGACTTATTGGGGTTGATACATTCCGATGTATGCGGACCATTGAGTAGCAATGCTAGGGGAGGATTTCAATACTTCATAACCTTCACTGATGATTATAGTAGATTTGGGTATGTTTACCTAATGAAACATAAAAGTGAAGCATTTGAGATATTTAGAATATTTCAAAATGAAGTAGAAAAACAACTTGGCAAAAGTATAAAGGCACTTCGATCAGATAGAGGTGGTGAATACTTAAGTCAAGAATTTGATGATCATCTAAAGAATTGTGGAATAGTTTCACAATTGACTCCGCCCGGAACACCACAATGGAATGGTGTATCTGAGAGGAGAAATAGGACTTTGTTAGACATGGTTCGATCAATGATGAGTCAAGTTGATCTTCCAATATCCTTTTGGGGTTACGCCCTAGAAACCGCTGCTTTCACACTAAATCAAGTTCCAACTAAATCGGTTCCAAAGACTCCATATGAGATGTGGAGTGGAAAGAAACCTAGTTTATCTTTCATGAGGATTTGGGGTTGCGAAGTTTATGTCAAGAGACTTATCTCTGACAAACTAGCACACAAATCTGATAAATGTATTTTCGTGGGATATCCTAAGGAAACTAAAGGATATTACTTTTACAACCGAGAGGACAACAAAGTGTTTGTTGCCCGAACTGGTGTCTTTCTAGAGAAAGAGTTTCTCTCCAAAGAAATCAGTGGGAGTAAAATAAATCTTGAAGAAATTCGAGACCCAGAAAATAACATTGAACCAATAGTGGAACAAGAACAAGAACCACAAGGAGTTGTGGAACCTGTTCAAAATACACAAGCATCTCGCAGATCTAGTAGGTTACGATCCGAGCTCGAGAGATATGGATTTCTCGTAACGGATAGTAATGAGGTAGAAATCATTGAGAATGATGAACCGTCAACCTACCAAGAGGCGATGTCTTCTCCTGATTCGGACAAGTGGCTTGGAGCCATGGAATTCGAATTGCAATCCATGCAAGACAATCAAGTTTGGAATTTGATTGATGCGCCCGAAGGTGTAAAAACCATAGGATGCAAATGGGTCTTCAAGAAGAAGACTGACATGGATGGGAAGGTGCATACTTACAAAGCTAGGCTTGTAGCGAAAGGTTATAGGCAAGTTCATGGTATTGACTATGATGAGACCTTTTCACCCGTAGCAATGATCAAGTCTATAAGAATTTTGCTTGCCATTGCCGCATATCATGACTATGAAATATGGCAGATGGACGTCAAAACCGCTTTCCTGAATGGAAAACTCCAAGAGGATGTGTATATGACACAACCAGAAGGTTTTGAACAAGATTCTAAGGTATGCAAATTGCAGAGATCCATCTATGGATTGAAGCAAGCTTCTAGGAGTTGGAATCTCCGTTTTGATGAATCGGTCAAAGAGTTTGGTTTCATCAAGAACGAAGATGAGCCTTGTGTATACAAAAAGATTAGTGGGAGCATAGTGCTATTCCTTATTTTATATGTGGATGACATATTGCTCATTGGAAATGACATTCCTACACTTCAGTCTGTGAAGACTTGGTTAGGAAAGTGCTTCGCAATGAAAGATATGGGTGAAGCCACATATATTCTTGGCATTAAGATCTATAGAGATAGATCAAGGAGGCTACTTGGTTTAAGCCAAAGTACATACATTGACAAGGTCATTAGAAGATTCCGTATGGAAAATTCCAAGAGAGGCACCTTGCCCGTGTTACATGGAGTTTCTCTAAGCAAGACTCAATGTCCTAAGACAAACGATGAGCGTGCGAAAATGAATGATGTTCCATATGCTTCGGAAATTGGGTCCATCATGTATGCCATGATTTGTACTAGGCCGGATGTATCTTATGCTTTGAGCATGACAAGTAGATACCAATCCGACCCTGGCAAAAAACACTGGATAGCTGTAAAAGCGATTCTTAAGTACTTGAGAAGAACTAAAGACTCCTTTTTGGTCTATGGAGGAATGGAAGATGATCTCGTTGTAAATGCTTACACGGATGCAAGCTTCCAAACCGACAAAGATGATAGCCGATCGCAATCGGGTTTTGTGTTTATGTTAAATGGTGGAGCTGTAAGCTGGAAGAGTTCCAAGCAAAGTACAACCGCTGATTCTACAACAGAAGCTGAGTATATTGCTGCATCGGATGCTGCAAAGGAAGCTGTTTGGATTAAGAAGTTCATAACTGAACTTGAAGTGGTTCCTAGTATTGCCAATCCAATAGACCTTTATTGTGATAATAATGGTGCTATTGCTCAAGCAAAGGAACCAAGAGCACATCAGAAATCCAAACACATACTTAGGCGTTTTCATATCATTCGAGAGATCGTTAATAGGGGAGACGTAAATATATGCAGAGTACCTACTGATGACAATGTTGCGGACCCGCTAACAAAGGGACTTCCACAAGCTAAACATGATGGTCATGTTAGGTCCATGGGTATTAGATACATGGGAGATTGGGCCTAGGTCAAGTGGGAGATTGTTGGTAGTGGTGCCCTAGGCACGTTTAATAAACGTTGTAATTGTTATCATTTATTTCATATCAATAAAGAAATGTTTTGATTATTATTGTTGTTCATGTTTACTTATAATAATCCCATAGTACTTGTTAAGAACTAGTATAAAGGTTAAATGATCATGGGATGATCATGTTAGATTTATGGGTACTTGTTTGGAACAAGGTACTGGACATGACCCGCTGTATGAGATTTATGTCATGGTCTATGTCATACATATATCTCATATTAGTTATATCATTTGAATCCTTAGACATGAAGTTATTATAGTCTTCCACTTGATGAACATTGTGTTTGACATATCCAAACACTACCTTAACACGGTAGTTATAAAGGGTATGATTGGCATAATCGGATTCCCGTTGGGAAGAATAATAAGCTAAATGGATTTGTCCCTCCACGGAGAGATGTCAAGCTTGGGCCCCTCGAAGGAATGATGTTGATGAAATGTTCGGCCGGACTCAAATAGATTGATTGGATCAATAGCATTTGAATTATCAACATATTCGGAATCGAGAAAGTATTGAACAAAACAAGTTGACTGTTTGACCATGACTTGTGTTCAATGACATCGTGGACAAAGGGATTGTGACATATTCTAAAGGAATGCGAACTTGTATCTAGTTATACTATTTGGGTAGGTATGACGGTTTGCTAGAACCTAATCATATCTTATGGGATCATGTTTGAGCCCATTGCCAACTTAGTATAATCCTAGAGGGTCACACACAATAGAACGAATCTTAAATAAAAGGACTATATTGGCATTTAGGGTCGGAGGACTTCCAAGGAATTTCTGGAAAGTTCTGGGCCTCCTGGTCAACCAAGCGGGCGCTTGGGTTGCCCCAGGCGGGCGCCTGAACAAGCCGGAAAAGAATTGGACTTTCTGTCCAAACAAGCGGGCGCCTGGGTAGGACCAGGCGGGCGCCCGGTATGCCGATTGGAAATTTCCTAATTCGATTAGGAATGGTTTTTGGCACAAGTTACCTATTTGGAATAGGTCTTAATTGTGTATAAAAACACCAATTCGGCCAGACCATATTAACAAGTGCCTTTTGTGAGTCTCAAAGAGTTTGAGAGAGATTTTATTTTGTTCTAAGATATCATTGATTGAGGAACAAAATAATTCACAAAATAAATTCCATCGTGTTTTACAATTATTGGTCTAGCAACCAAGATCAAAGAAGCTCCTTTGATATTCGTTCGAAGTGTGGATACCGCTAGAGGGTGAAAATCATCATCTTCAAAGTTCGTGTTCAAGCTTTGTGATCGTGATCAAGTCTTCAAGTTTCTCCACCAAAGATCAAGAGAAAATTCATAGCCATCAAGGGTTAGTTATTCCTCTATTCATCTTGTTGTATTTGATTTAATCATATGAACGGATCCATGGCTTTGGGTTTCTTAAAATTTTAATTGCTATATTCCGCTGCGCATGTTACTTGGAAACCCAACAAATGCCGTGGTCGTCACAGTATTGAGCGACGCCGTTGTTTTTGAATTCTGTTCCGTTGTTGGATCGAACACTGACTAGGTCGTCTTCTTTTTTAGTTTGGAGCTGTCTAAAGAGCGCGGTCAAAATGTCATAACAATCATCTTTGGAGATCATTATTTCGATCCACGTATATCTTGAATAATCGTCTACCACAACTAATGTATATCTGTTGCCTCCGATACTTGCGGTAGTGACAGGTCCAAATAAATCCATATGTAGTAGCTGCAAACATCTTGAAGTTGACGGAGTCGTCTTGCTGGAGAAAGACGATTTTTGTTGTTTGCCTAGTTGACATGCTGAGCACTTTTCATCGTGGTGATCAGCTACCTTGGGTAGACCACGAACTAGATTTTCTCTACCAATCTTGGAGAGATACTTGAAGTTTAAGTGACTTAGTCGTTTATGCCAAAGCCAACTATTTTCGCTAACATTCTTTGCTACAAAACAGAGATTAGAAGAAATACAAGTAGAATTAAAGTCAACAATGTAAACATTTTTCTTACGAATCCCTTTGAGCAAAGTAACGCCGGAGTTGCCATCCTTGATAAGACAATGAGTTGAAGTGAAGTGGCATTGCAATCCTTTGTCGCAAAATTGCGAGATTGAGAGAAGATTGTGTTTTAGACCGGTAACTAGAGAAACATCTTGGATTGTTATTTTTCCTTTTCTGATGACTCCATAACCGATGGTCTTTCCTTTGCTGTTGTCGCCAAAAGTAACTGCTGGACCTTTTTCATTACGGACACTTTCCAAAAGGTTGATATCTCCAGTCATATGCCTTGAGCATCCACTGTCGAGATACCATAAACTTGTAGTTTCATTGGAGTGGCCGGCCATTAGGCAGAGGACCTACAAAATAAACATTTAAGATCGAGGTCCCCTTTATTATTTTGGGTCCTAAAGATTAGCAGCTTTTGACAACCCACACTTGCCTCACAGAAGGTGGTTTAGACCTTCTAGGATTGGGTGTGAATCTTAAAAGATATTCAGCAGCCTTGTGACCATAATCATCACACACAGAACAATGGTGGAAGCCACCCAACTGAGGGTTAACAATCTTCGTTTAAGTTTTCAGCAGAACATCATTTACTGGTATGGATGAGGTCGCCTTTACAAAATTCATCCACTTGAACTTTGCCGCCTTGCCACTACCCGCGGTCGTTGGTTTCCTTGCGGTAGCCAACTTCCTAGGTGCGGTCGACTGACCTTGCGGTAAGTGAGTGCGGTAAGGAGATTCAGCGACCTTGCTGGTGCTTGCCACAGCAGCAGGTTCATCCATGGCAATACCTTTCAACTTTGCCTTGCCAGTTTGCTTCTTAGGATAGACATAATTGAACACTAGTTTCTTCTTTGGTTCTTGTCCTACACCCTTTGAAACATGATGTTTAGCCTTCAACTCTTCCAAAGTTTGCTGGGTAAATTTCTCATCTCTTTCACAACAAGATGCACATTTAAAGTTGTCACTAGTTTGGAATCCCAAGCCTTCTTTATCACCACTAGACTTTTAGGATTCTAGTATTTGTTCCATAGTGACACGAGAATTGGTCCACTCATTAGTGATCCGTTTGAGGTCATTTATCTCAGCAACCAATTCATCGTTTTTAACTTTAAATATGACATTTTGTTCTTCTAAGAAACGGTTTCGATCAGTAAGAGGAGTCATGCTCTTGATCTGCTCCTTAAGGAGGGTGAGTTCAGATCTTAGTAGAGTTTTCTCCATCTTAAGCTGGGAAATCTCTTCAGTTGAAAGTGCTAAAGCTTCCTTCATGCCAGCAAACTTACTAATTACCTGTTCAGCTTTCATAAACATCTTTTCTTGTTCATCGGGAGAAATGTCAAACTTGACTTGTGGAGTGGTAAGCAGGACTTCCTTCACTTTGGGATTGTATTGAGCCTTCTTTGCTGCACTTACATCACATCTAGAAAATAGAAGATCGCCATTCCTTTGAACTGGAGTTAGGAATCCCTTTTCAGCAAGTTCATCAGCTGTATAGCTTATCCGTTTAGGTTTTGCATTTGGTGAGCGACGGCTTTTATTTTCATCCTCATCATCGGAATGAACGACCAAACAAATGTGACCTTCTTCAGAATCCTCGTTGCTTTCATCAGAGTCTGACTCTATCCAGGTAGCTAACTCTTTTGTGGCAGAGTCCTCTTCAGCGACCATTCCCTTTTGCTTTGAGTATCTAGGAGTGAAGTTGCTTTTCTTCTTCATGTACTCGAATTTGGGAATTGGACATTCTGATGCGAAATGACCGGGTTTCCTGCAATTAAAACAAACGAGATCCTCTTTCTTCTTAGAGAAGTTGGAGTACTCTTTCTTACTTGTTGAGCTGCTCCTTGAAAACCTTGCAGGAGCTTTGCTTGATGATCCGGGCCTTGCTGATTTTCTGAACTTTTGAAATCTTTTCACGAACATTGCAAATTCATCATCGTCCATATCTAGTAATTCAGACGTGGAGATTTTTGGATCTTCTTCTTCGACCATTTCTTCCTTTTTAGCGACCAACGACAAGTTCTTTGTTTTTCCTTCCATTTCTTCAATGTTGTGGAGCTTGATATCAAAAACCTTGAGGTTGGCATAGAGGCTTCTGAGTGACATATCATCTAGTAACTTGGTATCTTCAAGAGTGTTTCCTTTATGAAGATATTGAGAACCAAGAGCGGCAAAAAAATTAACATTGATTTCTTTCTTGGTAAGCTTCTTCCCAAGTGCGGTGTAAGTGCTCACGATCTCACAATAACGGTCTTATGTGGCTCTGAGTGATTCACCGGGGATTTTGGCAAAGTTGTTGAATCTTCTTTGAATTGCAAACTTTTTGCTTTCTTTGCAAGCTTGATCTCCTTCAATGTAATCTTCAATTGCATCCCAAAGTTCTTTTGCGGTAGCACATTCCATGATTTGTCGACGCTGAGATGTACTCAAAGTACTTAGGAGTATGCTCTTTGCTTTCACATCCATTCCAACTAGTCTTTTCTCTTCATCTGTCCATTCAGCTTTTGGTTTCTTGATCGACGGTGTGTCTGCATTGGTTTCTGGATTTGGATTTGCTTTCATTGGGAAGTATGGTCTAATGGTAAGACAATCGCCGAGCTGCTCGTCCATGGAGTAGAACTGAGTTAGAATGCTGTGCTTCCATACGTCAAAGTTATCTTCGTCAAACGCTGGAACGTGGGTGAAGTTAACCGTTGCCATAGTTTTCTGACTTGCTATTTTGAATCGGCACCCAAGCTGTTAAGCTTGAAAAACAAAAGTTTTATAAAGGTGTTTGCTCTGATACCACTTGTTGGTCCCAAAGACACAACAAGGGTATGAAAAGAGGCTAGAGGGGGGGGGTGAATAGCCTATTTAAAATTATCAACCCTTTTTCAAAATTCAACCTTATGCTTACTATTGAGTTTTGTGGTCAAGTAAAAACCACTAGTTCAAAGTAAAATGCACAGCGGAAGTTTTCGATAAAACGAAGTAGAGTTGTTTTTGAAGTTAAAAACTGCTAGGTAAGCAAAACGTGTGGTCAGCATTATTGCGGTTGGCAATATTGCGGTCGGCAAAGATAGAGGTTTGAAAGATTCAATTTGCGGTAAGCAAAATGCGGCAAGCAAGTTGAGGTAACCCTTGCGGTCGGCTATTTGCGGTAAGCAAGGTTACTGACTAGAAAGGTTGAAAATGAAAGTTTGTGTCTTAGAGTTTTGGCAAAATGATAAGTAGTCAGAAGTAATAACTTAGGCAATAGCCAAGCAACAAACACAATTCACAATCGTTTGATTATCAGGAAAGATCAAAACACCAAACGACAAACAAAGTCAATATGAACAATAAGAACAATTGCAGAAAGTAAATTTGCAGAATGTAAATGACACAATGATTTGGAAAGGTTCGATCTGTTAAAAGATCTACGTCCTTTACCAAGATGGTCAGTCTTGGATTTTGAATGGAGGATATATTAATTCTCTTGAGTACAAATTACAAAGATGAAGATTTGAATTAATTCCTACTTTCTATGAAGAACAAATCCTAGACTTAGACCAGTGTATCCCTAATGATGCAATCTATGTGATTGATCAATCGGGGTGTGTGTGTGTAAAGAATCAAGAGCTCTATATAATCTAAATGATTGAGAGCCTAATGAATCTTTAAGTATTGCTGGGCTTGAGATTTGATGTTCTTGAAGGCTTGCTGGGGATCTTTGAAGATTTGAATGCAAAATCTTGAAGATTCAAATGATTCTGGAAATCTTAAGTATGATCTTCAATCACCAAGTATTTCGACAGCAATTTCTCTCTTTGAATCTCAGCACTCTTCAATGAAGAGTTCAAGGTCTATTTATAGCCTTGGGTTGAGAAATAGCTGTTGGAAGATGATGAGCTGGAGCATTCTGATTGGAGCTCACATCTTTGTCTTGTAGTTGCAGAAGTTAGTGGTCCAGATGTACTATCTTGTACGACCAAATTCAAATTTGAATTTGCAACGTTCAAATCAAGTTTGCCTTTACTTGGATTTGCGGTCGCCAAGGTATGCGGTCACTAAGCGGTCACTAGTGCGGTCGCCTATGAGCGGTCGCCTAGGTGCGGTCGCCTAGGTGAGGTTGGCAGACTTGGCCAATTTCGCAGAAGTCTTTCAGCAGCAGCACTTCTTCAAAATTTGAGGGTCTGATCTTCTAAGCCTAGCTAAACTAAAATGGACTTAACTATTGAAGTTTTAAACTTCTTACAATTAAGCCTAAAGTCCACAAAAAATAAAATAAGATTATGGGATCAATCAAATTCAGGTAATAGGAGTGGTTTATAATTTTCATACCCAACAGGGTCTAAGGACCATACCCAAGACCAAGGTCAGAATTTAGAACATATTTGGAATGGATTTATTAAATATTCTGTTTCACTAATTTCTGAAGCATTTTATGTGCAGGATGATGCAATTGCGTGGTGGATTGATTCTGGTGCCACAACCCATGTTTGTAAAGATCGTTGCTGGTTTAAGACATTTGAATCGGTGGAAGACGAATCTGTTCTCTACATGGGTGATGATCATTTTGCTCCTGTTCAAGGAAAGGGAAATGTGGTGCTGGAATTTAGTTCAGGAAAATCTGTTACTCTGTTTAATGTGTTATTTGTACCTAAACTTCGTAAAAATTTAGTTTCTGGTCCTGTTTTGAACAAGTGTGGATACAAACAAGTATATGAATCTGATAAGTATATCTTATCAAAGTCTGGTGTTTTTGTAGGATTCGGTTATTATAATAATGGGATGTTTATGTTGAATTTGAATAAAGTTCCTAATGATTCTAGTTCTGTTTATATGACTGATTCCAATGTTGATTATTCCTCATTATGGCATGCTCGTTTAGGACATGTGCACTATAAAAGAATGCTTGAAATGTCTAAAGATGGTTTAATTCCTGCTATTAATAATGATACTGGAAAATGTAATACTTGCATGTTAACAAAAATCACTAGAAAACCTTTTAAAAGTATAACAAGGAATTCTGTAATACTTGAATTAATACATAGTGATTTATGTGATTTTCATGCGACTCCATCTTTAGGAAATAAAAAGTATATTGTCACTTTTATAGATGATGCCTCTAGGTTTTGCTATGTTTATTTGCTGCATGCAAAAGATGAAGCCCTGGATAAATTTAAAATTTTTAAAACAGAAGTTGAATTACAACAAAATGGCTTGATTAAAACCTTACGCACGGATAGAGGTGGTGAATATTATGATCCTATATATTTTCAATCCGTAGGAATCATTCATGAAACTACGGCTCCTTATACACCACAACAAAATGGTGTAGCTGAAAGGAAAAATAGAACTCTTGAAGAAATGGTCAATGCCATGTTATCTTACTCAGGCTTGAGTGACGGGTTTTGGGGGGAAGCCATGTTAACGGCTTGCTATCTATTGAATAGGGTTCCTAATAAAAGGAACAAGGTTACCCCATATGAACTTTGGTATAAGAAACGACCCAACTTGACATTTTTGCGAGTTTGGGGGTGTAGGGCTGTGGTTAGACTTCCAGATCCTAAAAGAAAAAAGTTGGGAGAAAAAGGTATTGATTGCATCTTTGATGGATATGCTGAGCATTCCAAGGCATATAGGTTTTATGTTATAGAACCTAATGAGTACATTTCTATTAATACAATTATAGAATCAAGAGATGCAATATTTGATGAGAATCGTTTCTCTTCAATACCTAGGCCAAAGGATATTATACCAAATTCGGATGTATCTCAAAGGGATGATCATTCAAATGATACACCAAGTGAGACACCCGAGCCACATAAAAGCAAAAGAGCAAGAAAAGCTAAATCATATGGTGATGATTTTCAACTGTATTTAGTTGAAGGATCAAGAGATCAGGTTGAATCTCAATACTCTTATTGTTATAATTTAGAGGAGGATCCAAGAACCTATGATGAAGCTATAAAATCGCGAGATGCTGCCTTTTGGAAAGAAGCAATTGACGATGAGATTATTTCTATTAACGAAAATAATACTTGGGTCTTATCTGATTTACCACCAGGTTGTAAACCTTTAGGGTGCAAATGGATCTTCAAAAAGAAGATGAAAGTCGATGGAACAATTGACAAGTTTAAAGCTCGATTGGTAATCCAAGGCTTTAGACAAAAGGAAGGAATCGATTACTTCGATACCTATGCACCAGTTGCTCGTATCACTACTATTAGATTGTTGATAGCATTGGCAGCTATTCACAATTTATTGATCCATCAAATGGATGTCAAAACAGCATTTTTAAATGGTGATTTGGAAGAAGAAGTGTATATGAAGCAACCTGAAGGATTTGTTATGCCAGGTAATGAGCATAAGGTGTGCAAGTTAATTAAGTCATTATATGGGCTGAAGCAAGCACCTAAACAGTGGCATCAAAAGTTTGATGAAGTTGTTTTGTCCAATGGTTTTGAATTAAATCAGTCAGACAAATGTGTATATAGCAAATTTGATGCATCCGGCAAAGGTGTATTCATCTGTCTATATGTAGATGACATGTTAATTTTTGACACAGACCAAAATGTAGTTGATAAAACTAAGAAGCTTTTGTCATCAAAATTCTCTATGAAGGACATGGGAGAAGCCGATGTAATTCTTGGCATAAAAATTAAAAGGTTGAACAAGGGAATTGCAATTACACAATCTCATTATATTGAGAAAATTCTCAAAAAGTTTAATTGTGATAATTGTTCTAAAGTCAGTACTCCTATGGATCCAGCTGAAAAACTTATGCCAAATACTGGTAGACCTGTGTCACAGCTCGAATACTCAAAAGCCATTGGCAGTTTGATGTATGCTATGACGAGCACTCGACCTGATATTGCTTATGCAGTAGGAAGATTGAGCAGGTTCACTAGTAATCCTAGTAGACAGCATTGGCATGCTTTAACAAGGGTGTTCAAGTACCTAAAAGGTACTATGAATTACTGTTTGTGTTATTTTGGACAACCTTCTATTTTAGAAGGTTACTCAGATGCTAGTTGGATCAACCAAGTAGATTCATCTTCTACTAGTGGCTGGGTGTTCTTGCTAGGAGGAGGGGCCATTTCATGGGCTTCCAAGAAGCAGACATGTATTACTCATTCTACTATGGAATCTGAGTTCGTAGCATTGGCTGCTGCTGGTAAAGAAGCAGAATGGCTACGAAACTTGATATATGAGATTCCATTATGGCCAAAACCGATATCGCCAATATCTATCCATTGTGATAGTGCAGCCACATTGGCTAGGGCTTATAGTCAGATTTATAATGGCAAGTCTAGACACTTAGGTGTCAGACATAGTATGATTCGTGAATTGATCATGAATGGTGTGATTTCAGTTGAGTTTGTTCGGTCTCAACAAAATTTAGCTGACCACTTGACGAAGGGGTTAGCTAGAGACTTAGTGAATAAGTCATCAATAGGGATGGGATTAAAG
Source organism: Campanula takesimana (assembly GCA_026119855.1). NCBI lineage: Eukaryota > Viridiplantae > Streptophyta > Magnoliopsida > Asterales > Campanulaceae > Campanula > Campanula takesimana. Next base: position 784,482 of record JAOWBW010000555.1, read on the forward strand.
TCCATCTAATCCTCTAGTTGTGAGATACCCAATTCCCTTCTAATACAACGTTAGAAGCTTGAATTCAATTTGGAAAGCTCATAGGTGGAGATTGGAGCACATGTTATTATGTTTCCCAAGGTATGTGTTCAAGACCTGCAAGTGATAGTTAGGTTGAAGAATATCTTCTTAATAGTTCTTTTGAAAAATTGCAAATGCAGGTGCAAGACTAAAAGAACTACCTATGTGAACATGAAGTTTTGCCGCTTCAAGAAGCTAGGACTTGGCTTTCTATATGTTCATTAATGGATAGGGACACATGGCTTGTAATAGTGTCAGGAATAAACTTTAGAGAGTTGTAAGAAACTTATGTGTATAGTATCTTCAGGTATTCATATGAGTTGACGGGTTCAATCGTTAGGACACCCCGATTCTCGAGTATTTGAAATGTGTATTATACTAAGATGAAAATTCAATCGCAAGACATTTTCATTTATGCATTCGTTTGTTTCGTTATGTTTATTATATATTTATATGATCAGTAAATCGAGGATTACACTAAAATGGGGGGAAATGTTGGTGATTTTAGTGTCATCAACGATTTTATGTAATTGTGGTTTACTAGAGACCAATGCGATTTCATATTCAGCTCGGATACGAGTAAGGGAAAGTGTGGAGTACACACTCGTTTGAGTTAATATGTTTTCGACCACGATAAAGAAACAGGGGTCAAGGGGGCTGCGCCCCCTTGCGGGGTCAAGGGGCAGCGCCCCTTGTTGGGGTCCCGTGGTATTGTTTACCCCTAGATTTACCCGAAAATTAAGAGACAGGCCAAACAGGAGTTGCTCGGCCGAGCACTTCCTTAACTCGGCCGAGCATGATTTTCACAGTAAACAGAAGTCACGGAAAAAGACCTGCTCGGCCGAGCACATTTCCTTGACGCGGCCGAGAAGACACTGAATCAGTGAAAAGGTGCCCTTTCTGTTGACAGTCATGACTGTTGTGAATGTAACCATTGTCTCTCTTCTGCTCCAGATGAAAATCTGTTTATAAACAGATTATTTGGACTCAAATAAATATAGAAAACACACACAAATTCTCCAAGTTTTGATCTGATCTCTTTGCCTAGAATCATATTGCTTGATTGTCTTATCCCATACAAAGATTTCGTGTAACCTAGGCATAAAGGGTCGAAATACTTTGTTCGGAAAGTGAACATACACAATTCAATCATTATCCAAGATTATCAACAAACCCTGATTCCCCAACAGGGGGAGGGTCGTCGGAGATAGCTGGGTAGAGAGAGGGAGAGTATATATAGAGAGAGAGAGAGGGGGTGGTATTTAATCTGGGTGTAGTTTGGTAAGGGGGTGTAATTAGTTGGGTGAGGTATTATATGGTTAAAGAAAATATTTTGTAGGACTAGCACGTAAGTTGAAAATATACTTGTCCTAAAACGTAGATTCGAAATTATTCAAGGACTAGGTGGTAATTTTCTCCTTTACAAAACCGCCTAGAACCTCTCTCTCAACTTTCCCTCAAACTTCCAAGTTAGTTACGTCATCTTTTTCCTTGTTCTTTTTGTTCAATCTCCAACAACATAATTGTTTGTAATTTCAATACTGAAATTACAAGCAATTGTGTTGTTGTTTTTAAATTATATGTAAATTATAATATAATAAGTTTCTCTTCTAAGTCGAGAGCCGTTGATTTCTCTCCTCGTTGAGAGCCTGTGTTTTTTGTTCGTTTGCTTGTTCTTGTTGTGGTCTTGTAATTACAATGAAGCTTGCATTCTATCACAATAGAAAGATCATTTTCGTTCTTACTACACAAGGATGTTTCACAGATTTTGAGATGTTTGGTGGACGTCTCTTCGTCAACCCGGATTCTCAAGCAGATCCAGTGCTCAACGCTAAATATTATCCGATGTGGGATTTCTCGAATGCCAGATGGAGGCAGTTTCCATGTTGTACTTGGAGTAGAATCTGTATGTCTCAAAATTTCAATCAAAAATTTCATTGTTGTAGTTTAGAAAATGAAAAATCTTCTCATATTTGGGATGAACCTTCGACTTTTGTGGAGTGTCATCTCTTTTATTATTGTAAATAAATGAATTTGTCGTTCTGTTAAAAAATAATTAGCATACTATTATCAGTATAGTCACAGTTTTAAATTTTTTATTTGAATTAATAAAAGTACTCTTTCTATGCCGGAATAAGTCAATAAATTTTTAATTTGAATAAATAAAAGTACTTCATTTTTTCCGAAATAAATGTCATTGACAAGTTAATATTTTTAAACTTTTAATTGTATTTCCTTGATTTTTCAAATTTATTTATATGGGTAGAGTGATACTTTATGAAATGAAAGGGCAAATTGCAACTTGGTTACCCATGTTTTGCCAATAGTTGCAATTTGGTTCCCAACAGTGTAAAGGTTGCAACCTCATAGCCATGTTTGTCATTTTGTTGCAAGTTAATATAAATTCCATTAAAAACGTAACTCCCGTTAAAAACATAACACATGTGCCTCACACGTGATTTTAAAGGGGCAAAATGGACATTTCCCATCAAAATAGCAAATGTCTGTTAAATAAATTGAAAAATCTGGGGTGATTTTTTTTTCTTTTTGGAATTAATCTAGAGTGAGAAATTGAAGAACCGGGATTAAAAAATAACGTAAACGTCGTTCATAGTTTCCCCCATTTAAAAACCCCACTTTCTCCACCCCGACCAGTGTACTGCTTTCCTCCTCCTCATCCCTTGCACACTACGCAGACCATGGTGGAAATAAATATTTAAATAAAACTCGAATATGTATCTAAATGGTGTTGTTATAGCACATAAAGGTGCCCCACCCTAAACATGGACTAAGCAATGTCCCCATTGTAAAATTTAGGAAAAGAGGAAGGAACTCAAGTAAAGACAATTACCGCCCATCCCATCATAATATCATTGGGATTTTATAAAGCAATTATAAGTAGTCCCAACAAAAATGACACTTTGAATTGCATCCCAGATGAACAAGCATTGGAGAAAAAGATCAGAAAGGGGCAGCCCTCGTGATAGGTTGGAGTTAGATTAATCGACCTGCTGCAACAGGGATGACGGAGGATTATGGGTTTGCAGCGTTGTTATGGGACATATCTGAGAAGAGGCAATCTAATTTTGTCAGCTCTGGAGTGGATAAGAGGAGCAAGAACGCAAATTTCGGAACGATAGTTGGAGTCCGAGTGCAGCAACCTATAATTGAGGGTCATGAGATGGTCTTCGGCGCTTGGCCCGCAACTAAAGTGGACGGCTGATGAAGAGGCCGCCGATATTGGGATCATTGTAGAGACTCCGGTGAGTGTGAATCAACTCTAGGGGCATAGTGGTGGTCGGTGTTTTAGAAGAAGAAGAGAAGACTAGATGCAAGTATCCTAAAATTGATGTTTATCAGTCAGTTGCTGTAGAAAATGTCCATTTTGCCCCTCTAAAATCATGTGCGAGGCACATGTGTTAAGTTTTTAACGGGAGTTACGTTTTTAATGAAATTTATATTAACTTGAAACAAAATGACAAACATGGCTATGAAGATGCAATTTTTACACTGTTAGGAACCAAATTGCAACTATTAACAAAACATGAGTAACCAAGTTGCAATTTGCCCGAAATGAAATGAACATTGCAAACTTTCAATGAATTAAGCCAGTGGCATTAATATTTAGCATCCTTGCTAAATTGAAAAACTAAAGCTAAAGTTACAACGTAAACATTAAAAATTTACAGACAAATTAATCAATCAAAAAAGGAATAAAAAATATAAGATATTTTTCAAAATATAAAATAAAGTAAAATGAAAAATAGAGCAACTTTGGGCTCAGAAGGGGTGAACATTTCTAGTTAAGCCACCGCCATGAACGTTGGTGAAAAATCCCATGAGCTCCGGCCGGTACGGCAAGTAAGACCGCCGTCGCTCATCCTCCGTCAATTTACTCCTCATGTATGCCTCATGCGGTGATAACGATGTCACCTTTTTCTCCCCTCCTTTCTTACTCTTCTCTTTCCCGCCGGTTTTATTGACTTTGACTTCGCCGGTTGTCTTTTTCTCCGACGATCCATCCCCGGCCGATGACTTTGTAACCGACGACGTATCTGCTTTCACAACCGTTTTCTCCACTTTCTTCGATGACGACGTCGTCGTCGTTGAATTGTTTAAGAACACGAAGGCGTCGCGGCCGTCGCTGTGGCTCCGGCTCATTTTCTCTTTGAATCTCCACAGCTTCGAAAAACCGGTGGAATTACTCTTCTTATTAAACTCCGGCGCATCTCCTTTCGTCCACGTGCAGTACGGTCCAGCCGCCACTCCCTCAATTGCTTCAGATTCCGACGAAATAGACGCCGTCCGAGGCGATTCAATGAAAACCTTATCCACCGGCGGCCGCGAAGGCAACCGATCGACGGCCGCATCGTAACCTAAGAGGAGATCCTGGTTGAATAACGGAAAAACAGGCCGGATCTGACCGTCCAGGAACACCTTGTCGGCGGCAATCGGCGATACATCGTCGCTAACCGACGCAAAACTAAACTCCTCCTCATCTTCATCGTTGTAATCATCATCGTCACTTTCAGTTTCCACTTCTTCATGTTCTTCGTCTTCCGTCCGTAAATCGTCGGCGACCGACACCTTTTCCGTGAACTCAAAGCTAATTTTAGCGGCGGATTCGTCGATTTTATCATCATCACGACGACATATATGTAAACTCATCTCTCGATCGGCTTGCATATTTCTCAAATCAAGGTCCCGAATTCGGTTCTCCAACTGTTTGATTTTCTGATTTTTCGGTGTACAGATAACAAATTTGTTTCTTGTGTAAAAGGGGGAGGGGGGGTGTTTTGAAAAGTGTGGTGATACAAAATTAGTGGAGGAGTTTATAAATAGAAGGAGGCTGGGGGGCTGGTCGTTGGTAGACAAGAATATTAAAAGCTCCATTTATTTGAATTCCTACTATTTTAATGTTGTTTACAATTACAGTACAGTATTCCATTTATTTTATTGTACTCCCCTCTCAAAATAAATTTTTAATTTTATTCTTCTTCACTATTGCTTAAAAAGGAAGTAGGGGAAAAATGAGTGGGAGAATAGTAAAGATTCTTTACAATTTTAGAACATGTAAATATACTCTGGAACATATTTAAAAAATATGGATATATATTCTGAGACGGAGTGAGTAGTTCACTATCATTAATAGGAGTTTAATTGGTACTCCATCCGTCCCAGTTTAAGGTTCTTACTTTCTTTTTTGGTATGTCTCGATTTAAGGTTCTTAGTTGTTTTATTTTATAAATGGAAAATAATGAATAGTGTTTTGGAGACTCTTGCCCTCAAAAAGTTCATTTAATTACAAAAAAATCATTACTTACCTAACATACTTTCACTCACTTGCTTCACGAATAGTGTTTTGGATATTTATATCCTTCACTCTCTACTTTTAGTTGACTTATTTCTTTTGTTTTTGCCTTAGCTTCTTAATAAGCGTGCATAGTCAAACTAAGAACCTTAAACTGAGACGGAGGGAGTATGCAACAAAAAAAAAACCTTGAAAATAGTAAAAGAACAAGTATTTTGAGACAAAAATTACCTCCTAAAACGACATGTATTTTGAGACGGGGAGTAATAGTATTCCCTCTGTAAAGACCTATGTACCCCTAATAGATTATAATTTCCCAGACAATTTAAATGCATATATAAGAGATAGTTCATCATTAATGAATAAGGGTATATTAGACAAACAAGGGTAGATATTCCAACAGAACTCTAAACATTGCTCTATTATAGAGCAACTCTATCGTTTGCTCTAAATTTGGTGCAAGGGATAGTTCTGTGCTATCCCCATTTTTTCTTAATTTTCTTTTTAAATATCTTTTTTTTTCTTTTATATATATATGACAAGATTTTACAATTTAAAATTATACAACTTAATTATGTTTATATATGTGAAACAATAATGAATATTTTTACAATATTTATACATAGTATAAGATTTAAAGAAAATTGTTGAAAATATTTAGTACAAACATTGCATTATTATGAGACAAAAACTTATGTGAGAACACTATGACCCATCTCATAGATGAGACGGGTCATTTTTGACCCATAACCCGGCCCATTGAACCAGCTCCATGACCCAAGGGGCGACCCTGCCACGTGGCAGCCTCTCATAGGCCCAAAAAATTTTATTATTATTTTTTTGCTTTTTTAAAAAAAAAAAAAAAATTATATTGTTTTTTTTTTGTGTTTTTTTTTTCGGTTTGTCAAAAGTAATAGTTACTATAACTTAATGTAATGTCTGTATACATATAAAGTAACAGTTTGTATACATAAAAGTAATACATATATATAGAAAAGTAACAGTGTTTTTTTCTATGTTTTCTTAGTTTGCCAAAAGTAATACTTACTACAACTATAATGTAACGAACGTGTTACTTATATGTAATAATGTTTATACATAATTGTATCACATATGTATAGGAAAAGTAATAATTCAACCATTTATATTTTTAAAGCTAAAAACACTTTATTAGTGTTACATGTAAAAGTATTACATTATCTATAGAAATATGTTATAATTTCTTTTATTAAAGTGTTACATTTACTTGTACAAACAATTACATTCATATATATGAGTTGTTACTTTTCAAATGTTACTTTCTTTCAAAAAAGTAAATCAAAATACACAATATTTTACATTTTTGCAAAATCATTATTACATTTCAGTATAAATGATAATTATATTTAGATATTGTTTGGGTTACATGTAATTATAGTTAGTATTACATTTGAAAAAAATGGTAAAATGAGCTTTTGTTTTTGTAAAACAGGTGTTACGTTTACTTATGAACAATGTTACTTTATATGTATACAGTTATTATATTAAATTATGATAACTATTACTTTTGGTAAACGTCGGAAATGCCGAAAAAATAATATAAAAACTAAAAAAAAACCAAAAAAAATAAAAATTGTGGGGGGGCCTATGGGAGGCTGCCGCGTGGCGGGTCATGCCCCATGGGTCCTGAGGCGACCCGTCTCATATATGAGACAGATCCCCTTGTTTTCATGGGAGACCACCTCTTATTATAAAGAATAGTGCGAATTTTGCATTAAACTGTTGGAGATGGTCGAGAAAGTTGAGTGGAAGTGAAAAGTAAAAGAAGGGGAAAATGAGGATGAAAGTGGAAGGAAAGTGCGCTGGACGTTGAGGTGAGAATCCCGTGGGGCGGAAGGAAAGACGACTTTATTACTTAGTAATTGGTTGAAATTGACTATTCCCGAGACAAGCTTTCTCTAATTTAATTTTTTTAGATAACGCGTCATACGTGTTCAACAGTGATGTGCCACACGTGCAACGAGTCTAGAAGAAGGTTGCTCTGATATTTCCATTTATGTGATGGTCAATGTGTCAACTATCAACTAACTTCCCTCATCTCACCAACCCTTACCATTTTAACACTTATTACTCCTCCTCATTCATTCAAAAAGTACTTCATCCACCCGTTTCAAATTATCTGTTGTTTTAAGAGTAAAAAATTGTTTCAAAATATCTGTCGCTTTACTATTATCAATGCACTTTTACCATTTTGTCTCAATTATACCCTTATTAATGATGGTGAAAGTATCTCTCATGCAAGCATTTAATCACCTAGAAAGTTGAATTATTTAGGGGCAAATGGGTCTTCTTAACATGCATTAATTACATTTCTTAATATGTGTGAAAAAGTCTAAAGCGACAGATATTTTTAAACGGAGGGAGTACATACTCCCCGTCCCACCCAAATTAAGATTTTTTTTGAGTTGGGCATGTAAATTAAGGAAAAAATGTTAGCAGATTGGGTGTTGTGAGTATAAAAAGTGAAGTAGAAAAGAGAAAGTGGGATAGATAATAATAAGTGAAAAGTTGTTGTGAGTGTGAATGTGTGTCCTATTAAATAAAACACTTCCATTTTGGGTTGTCCTAATTAGAATGAGTTATCAAAAATAAAATTTTATCCTAAATCGAATGGGACAGATGTAGTATTATTTTAAGCTTCTTCACATATATTAAAAAAAATGCAATTAATACATATCAACAAAAAATATATGCACACTCCGTATATAAAAGATAGCACATTATTAATGAATAAAGTATACTCCCTCCATCTCATAATTATGTGCACAAAATGAGTTGTGTACGGGAATTAAGGGATGGATAGTAGTGGGTAGTTGTTGTGAATATGAAAAGTGAAGTAGGAGAGAAATTGGGGTAGGGAATAAGATTGATGTTGTGAGTATAAAAGTAAAGTATGAGAGAATGAGTGAGAGAAATAGTAAATATTCTTTGTCATTTAAGAAAGTGTGACAAAGTATGAACAATATTTTGGTCAAACTTGTCCTCATAAAGTTGAGTTGAGATATTACAAAAAAAAAAAAAAAAATCATCACTTACCTATCTACTTTTCATCCACTTGATTTATGAATGGACTATTGTATCATCTACAACACTACTATTCTTTACACAAGTTTGTCTTGATTCTTTAATATGCATGCAAATGCGAATTAAGAACATTAAATGAGGACATCTTAGAAAGTTATTTGGATTATTTTTTTAAAAAAAAAACTTTTTCTTTAAAATGGAAGAAATATCATATCTTTTAAAAAATGAATAATTTATTTTCATAAACGAGTAGTAAAATCCATAGCACCAAGCTGAGATTTTTAACACATACTACTCCCTCTTTCTCAAAAAAAAAAAAAAAAAAAAAAACACATACTACTCCCTCCGTCACAAGTTATGTGAACTTATTTTCTTTTTCATCGGTCACAAGTTAGTATGAACTGCGAACTACCCAAGATAGCAAAGAATATTTATTATTCCTCCCGCTCATTCTCTCTCCTATTTTACTTTTACACTCACAATACCAATCAACTTATTATTCCTCCCACTTATTCTCTCATATTTAATTTTTCATACTCACAAACACCTCATTCCCCTATTTATCTCTTTTAATTTTCCTTATTTGTGTGCCCAATTTTTTAGTTCACACTAATTTGAGACGGAGGGAGTATTTTTGTTTTTTTGGGGAGAAATGACAATTTTAAGCCCAAATAGAGTGTAACTCAATCCGAGTATGTTATCTCAATTTTATCATTTTAGAGTTTAAAATTAACAACATTAGTAAGTTAGGTGTTTTATTATTTTATTTTTCTGTTTGTTTTTATTTTAAACGGAATTACAGAAAACATTGTCAAACTAGCGTCCATAGTTTAGGGGTTTTGTCAGTTTAGGATCTAAAGTATAGAGGACATGTGCCAATCGGGGTTTGACTTAACAGATTGTTTTAATAATTCCTTAAAGAGAAACTAATTGACGAATGTTGTTAACTTTGAACCTTAAATTAATAAAATTGAAAAAACACACCATTTAAATTTTAGACCCCAAATTTTCATTTGGCCCATTCTTTATTGTCATTAAATGTAACTACTTTCAAATGCATCATTTATTTGTTATATTAAACTTGAGTATGCAAAGAAGAGAGCTCATATTTTAAATAGGCTTTGACCAATAAGTCTCTCAGACAAATGAAAACGACCAATAAGGACATACATTATGAAAACTCGCCAAAAAGTCCCTAGAATATTCTCTGGACCAAAGAGCCCCTAAAGCCCACATGCGAGCACAGCTAGCTGGTAAGCGCATTTCATCTTGCGTTAAGCGCATTTCAATCATGCGTTTTCCTATGATCTCTCTCCCTTCCTGACTCTTCTTTCTCTCTCTTCATTTTTGTTTTCCACCTAAACTTTTAAAGTATAATATCTCAAAATCTAGAAATCGAAAAAATAATCTGAAACCACCGTTTTAATCGTGTCGTCAAAAACGAATCAAACAATTACACTCAACAACACATAATTCAAATTTTAGAAATAAAAATCTCATTTTTTTTCACTAGTAAAAATTTGAGAAAATAATTTTTCATTTCTCAATTAATTTCACAATTTTAAAAAATAAAATTTTTATTTTTCACTTGTAAAATAATTTTCAACTGATTTCTCAGTTGTCTGATTTCACACTTGTGTCTTTTTTTTCATTATTCATTTATAAAAACTGATAAATTCATTTCTCATTTTTTTACAATCATTATAATAACTGAGATATGCATTTCACAATTGTTCACACATGAATTTGAATATAATAATTGAGACATTCATTTAACAGTTGTTCATAATTGAATAAAAACTGATAAAATCATTTCTCATTTTTTTCACAATTGATGACTCAATTTATCGTTTGTTTAATTACAACGATGAATTTCTCAGTTATTCACATATGAAATTGAGCACAAGAACTAGTACATTCATTTCTCAGTTATCAATTTTTCACAATTGATACTCATTTTCACAGTTGTGTGTTGTCAAATGCTCTTTAAACAATTATTAAATAAATATATTCTGTTGTTTGAAGCTAAATATTTAGTTAATAAATGTAAATTGAGATCATATGTGAAACAATTGATAACTCAATCCCGTAGTTGTTTAAAGTTAAAAAAAGGACATACTCTCATATGCACTCTAAACAAATGATAAATTATTTTTTTTAATTATCTAGTAAATGTTAAATTATGAAGAATGCTTCTACCAAAAAAAAATTAAACAAAAAAAACTTGAGAAATGTGATTTTATTGTGTTAAATTTAAAACAGTTCATAAAAAGCACAAGAGTGAGGTTGGTATAGTGGACCTAGTGGTAGAGTCCACCATTTAAAACTAAGAGGTCTTGGGTTCAAAATTTCACTACAAGAAAAATGAGATTTTGCTACAAAACGATTGGTCACAGAAAGATAAAATTTCGTAGCTAAAGGCATTTCGCGACGAAAAGGATTTCGTCGCGTGTTCTTCGCCTATGCAACGTCGCTAAAGAGTATCGGCGACGAAATATTTTCGTGGCAATAAAACGTTGGTCCACGACGAAAAAACTCAATTTGTCGATAATCGCTTTCTGCCACAAAAATTAAATTCATCGCTATTGATTTTTTCCAACAAACAATTTATGTAGCCAAATGAGTACCTTTAACAAGAAAAAATATTTTGTCGCCATGTAGCTGTTTTTCACTACAAAAATAATTTCATTCGTTATAATTTCATAATTTACTACAAAAGTTTTCATAGCTAATACCCTTATATGCTACTACGAAAAATAGTTTTATAGCTATTACTATGTTCGCCTACTACGAATTATTTTCGTCGCCAAATATCAACATCCGACTACAAATATTTTGTCGCCAAATATCACTATACAGCAATTGCAAATTGTATTTATTTGCTGGCCCATTATTGATAAATAATATAATTATGAAACTATCAAAAATACAATGCTACATCGAAATATATGTAATTGATTACCTCAAAAACTGTCAATACATCCACAAATAACGAAATTCAATGTAACCACTTCGTAAAGTCAAAAACAAAAACACATGTCTTTACCATCTAAAAACAGAAAGCTAGATACATGACAATCTTTCAAAGGAAAAAAAATACATCTTCAATGTATTTCCAAATTCAGTAGCTCTGCCAAAAAACTATACCAAGTAATCACAATCTACAAAAGCAAAAAATGGATAATAAGTTATTAGTTACTTTATGAAAAAATAGTAAAATAATTAATAAGTATTAAAAGCTGCTATCATTAAGGCCTGATTATTGTAACAATGTATTTATTCATTCTTGAAAACAGGAGACTACTAGTAATTCAATGTTAATCTCAGCAAGTGAGTTGTACCACTTTAATTGACATGGGTAATTTAAAAATTGCAGTCATTCTAATGAAAGCTCCATTTTTCATGAAAATGATCATTAAATACAAACTGGTCACAAACCCTTTAACATACAGTCTCTTTTTCATCTATAAAAGCTTGAATACCATGCATTGTTAATGGAATACTCACTCTTCTGACCATACAACACAAACAAGAATGTCAATCGAATACTCACTCTTCTGTAACCTCCACAAAGGCAGATCTGACTGGACTACTTAGGGATGGGTAGCACGCAAATGGGAGATTCCAGTTTGGTACAAACTGAGCTTGACACCTTCATATATACGAGATGGTTCTTATAGATTCATAGGTTAAATACAAATCTGTTCTAATTTGTATTTTTTAACAAACTCACCCACCAAACTCTACAGCCCCTACCCCTCACCAATCTAACCCTAACTCGCAGCCTACTAACCCTTCTCCGACCCCCTTCCAACCTCAAACTGTCACTACAGCCCCTCCAAACTCCCAGCCTAACCAAACAGCCCCTCCCTCCCCTCCATCTTCCGAGGCTGCCCCTTCTCCCTCTGTCCCGACAGCTCCTAACACCTCTCAAATCACATCATTAACTAAATTTACTTATTTTCTAAACAAAACAAGTTTTTTCTTTTCAGGGTGCATGGATTCAAGCAACATCCCCTCCTCTTTCTTAAAAACTTTGGGTAAGGAGTTCAAGAAGGGTGATGTATCCTTAGTTTCCAATGTAGTTGTAGTTGAAAATGAAGTACAAGATTGTTTCACATAGGGCATGCTCTTTCCTAAACAAAAGTACTTTTAAGAGCAATATCACTACAAATAATCTTAATAACACAAAGACATACCTTTTCTATGGCTATGAACTCCAGCCGCTTTCTTTTCAGTTCGGACAGGGCATGCTCTTTCCTATAAAAATAAAAAAACCAAATAAATGACAACTCCACTACATGAGAAAACTGAAACAAACAGATACTTAAAATTAAATTACTGAACCAATTTGGGACATACTTAGTAGTCACTACCAGTTTATGAAACCAAACAATGTTAAACTCTTATATGTGCGTGTGATGAAGAAACAAACACTCACTTCCCTTTGATTCAGAAATATGCACCAGAATCTTTCCATACACTGTCACATACTTGTCTAGTCCTTTACCTCTAGTTTTCCCTCGTGTTGCTGGAAAAAACAAATAAAATAAGTGCAGCAATTAATCAACCAGAAGTAACTTAGAAAAAACTACAATAATCTTTTTTTTTTTGAAATATACTCCCTCCGTCCCAGAATGATGTTCCCACTTTTGTGTTGTTACTACGAAATATACTCACTCAAATTCTATTTCAAATAAAACTACTTACACTGATTATTGGTAAATTGCAATTTACATGTTTCTTTTTTTTTTTCAGAAACAAAAACTACTAGTTGAAAACGCATGATTAGTTTGGGAACATCATTCCGGGACGGAGGGAGTAGTATTTACCATGAATTTTAGGATCATTCAGAAGTTATTGATGCTTCCTACTTTAAAAACGGTGTCCAATATACCATCTACACTCTGATATATTGTGTGCTTCAAGGGAGGACATAGTGATTTGGTGGGTAAGAAGAGAGGGATATTTACCCCAGGCATCTTACAGTCGTCTATTATATGAGGGGCCTAATCTATAATCTTCCGTGCGATGGGGGGTAAATTGTATTTTTGAGGTGGATCAAAATTAAAATTAAAAGTTATAAGCATCATTAAACAGACTCAAAAGTTGGACTCAAAAGTTGGGAGGATGCCCGAGGATCAAAATATATACTCCTATATGTATGTAACAGGAAAAAAAATGACAGATAGACACTAATTGGGACGGAAGGAGTACTAAGAAGTGATTACTATTTGATGCATTGCATATGAAGATCAAAACAACACAGCTCCAAAAACAAACAAAAAAAAATGTTACTGCTACAAAGACATTAGACTTTGGGACGGAAGGAGTAGTCAAAAGTTGGGCGAATGCCCAGGAATCAAAATATATACTCCTATATGTATGTAACAGAAAAAAAAAAAAAAGAAAAAAAGATGACAGATAGACACTAACATTGGAATGGAAGGAGTACTAAAAAGTGATTACTATTTAATGCATTTCATATGAAGATCAAAAAATAACACAGCTCCAAAAACAAAAACAAAAACAAAAAAAAAACAAATGGTGATTGAAGTACATGGTCTGTCTGTGAGACATAAATAGCTCCAGGCTGCAGTATAAGATCAGCACCAACAAATGGTGCAAACAATTACCAATTCGTGCAAAAGGTCAAGTATGCACACCAAATGGAAACCACAAACGACATACTCCCTCTGTCCCATAATGATCTTCTCATTTGCCATATTTCACTGTCCCAAAAGGTTCTTCCCATTTCTACAAACAACACGTGGCTAGTGAAGCAAGTATTCATGTTTTAAAAAAGTTTGAATAGTCAAATGTGAAGATCATTTTGGGACGGAGGGAGTAGTTTATAAATGCAATGAGTATTCCAAAAACCAATTTATCTTCAAATGCAAATTCAGAATCAAAATGAAGGGGATTTGAGTCATTACTCAGCTTTGAATAGTCAAGAACATCTGGAGTGGAAAAATTTCTTGCTTGCTTCAATATGTCACCACATTTGAGTAGAGTAGATGTCGAGGTAGAGGAGAATCCCATTGAGTGAACATAGCTCGAAAAGAGACTCATACTAATCATGCATTTTCTGTCCAACATTTTATCAAACACCATGTGGGCAAATACCAAATTCACTGGCTTGCAGTCAGATTATCAGGTTAAACTTAATACTATGAGATCAAATTTTCTCTAGTCACCTGCAAACAATTTTCACGAAACGCTACTAACCCAATCATTCATATAAATAAATAGTGTAGATGTAGAGAGAAAGGAAATGCGTTTATTTTTTTTAAGTACACTCGTATTTTTTTGTATTTTTTTTTACGATGTCCACGTCAGAAAGTGGCGGGGAGAGGGATAGGATTGTCTTTACCACTGGCCACTCCTAATTGGGAGTCTCCATGGCCAAAACATGTTAATCAAAAGCAAAAGATTAATCAACGTTAAAAAAATTTAGGAATCATGCATAGCAGCTGAAACATAATCAAAAGCAGAAATAAAAGAATACTCCCTCCGTCCCATAACAACATGCATAAATTTGACCAAAATGGTGAACTTAAGTACGTTCATGGTAACAACAATAAAAGTGGGAACATCATTCCGGGACGGGGGGAGTAGTATTTACCATGAATTTTAGGCTCATTCTTACTGGGCTGCCATCTCCACTTGGAGTAGTAGAGGAACTGCCATTTTTCTCTCCAGTTACTTCATTAATGCTATCAAAGATTCAAGAACATAGTAATTATCAAAATTAATCAAACCTAAATCGTCATAACTCATATCGACAATCAAGATAAAGAAAAGAACAGACATACCTAGCAATCAAACGAGATGTTTATGTCTGAGGCGATTGATAATGGTAAGCTCAGCCAAGAAATCAGTCTCCCCCTTCAAACTTTCCTGGAAAAAACACTTGACTCCAAACTCCGATTCAAATGGGGGAATTCAGAGATAGAAACCGGTGACAGTGGCGGTTCTATCTGGAATCACCTATTCCCCTAATCAAAAATACCCAGAAGAAAAACTCTGTTAGAACACTCTCTCTGACCCATGAATACCGAAAATCAATTAAGATTACTAGGTTTATGGAGATTAAGACAGAACCTAGGAATTGGTAGTGGCGAGAATTGGAAGTTGCGATGTGCTGGGAGTGGCGACGTCTGTCAATCGTCTGCGGAGAAACAGCTCCTCAAGGTTTCTCGTCTCAGGAACGGTGATGGAAAACAAATCGAATAGGGAAGTAATAGGTTTTGTGTTGAAAAGGGCTGCTATTGGCACCACACTTGTTAAGCTAACCCTAAGGTCTGCATTAAATATATTGTAATATGTGCAGTAAAAGATGTACTAAGGCTCCGTTTGTTTCGCGTAAAACAATTTCCGGAAAATGATTTCCCGTAAAATGTTTTCCGGAAAATGACATAAACATTTTTTTTGTTGTTTGGTAAATCTAAGGAAAATGTTTTCCGGAAAATATTTTCATATGAAAATAATAATAATTTAATATGAGGAAAAGAATTATAATGAGAAAAAAAATTGAATGTGGGTGGAGATTTTGGATTGGGGTGGGATGGGTGGGTGGGGTAGGTGGGGGGTGGTTGGGTGGTGAGGGTGGGGGTGGGGGTGGAGGAGGTGTTCAAAAATAATTTTAATATGAGTAATTTTATTTATTTATTTTTTTTTTTTTCGGGGGGGGGGGGGGTGGGGTGGGGTGGGGTGGGGGTAGGTGGTGGTGGTGGTGGTGGTGGGTGGGGTGGGGGTAGGGGTGGAGGTGTTCATTTTTTTTAATATGAGTGAAAAGAGGTTTTTTTTTTGTTTTTTTTTTTTTTTTTTTTTTTGGGGGGGGGGGGGGGGTGGGGGTGGGTGTTGGGGGGGTGGTGGAGATGTTCAATTTTTTTTTAATATGAGTGAAAAAAAGTTTTTTTTTTTTTGGTGGGGTGGGTTGGGGTAGGGTGGGGGTGAGTGGGTGCTGGGGTAGGTGGGGGTGATGGAGATGTTCAATTTTTTTTTAATAAGAGTGAAAAGTTTTTTTTTTTTATTTTTTTTGGTAGGGTGGGTGGGGTGGGTGCTGGGGTAGTTGGGGGTTGTGGAGATGTTCAATTTTTTTTTTTAATATGAGTGAAAAGAAGTTTTTTTTTTGGGTGGGGTTTGTGGGGTGGGGTGGTGAGGTAGGGTGGGGGTGGGGTGGGTGCTGGGGTAGGTGGAGGTGATGGAGATGTTCAATTTTATTTTTTTAATATGAGTGAAAAGTTTTTTTTTTTTTTTTTTGGAGTGGGGTTTTTTTAATATGAGTGAAAATAAGTTTTGTTTTTTTTGGTGGGGTGAGTGGGTGGGATGGGGTGGTGGGGTAGCGTGGGGTGGGTGTTGGAGTAGTTGGGGTGGTGGAGATGTTCAATTTTTTTTTTTAATATGAGTGAAAAGAAGTTTTTTTTTTTTTTTTTTTTTTTGTTGGGGGGGGGGGTGAGTGGTGGGGTGGGGTGGGTGCCTGGGGTAGTTGGGGGTGGTGGATAGGATGGATGAAGAGGGTGGTGTTAGAGGTGTAGTGGGTAGGGTGGGGTTTTATGGAGAGTTGGGTGTGAGTGAGAGAGTTAACATTTTCCGGAAAATGACTTACTTAGTAAAAATCCGTAAGTCATTTTACTTAGAAATGAGGGAAAACCATTTTCCGGAAAATATTTTCCTCATTTTCCGGTGCGTAACAAACACCGGAAAATGAGGAAAACATTTTTCGGAAGTTATTTTACGCGAAACAAACGGAGCCTAATATTTTGGGGGTGATTTTAAAGTAAGGTTATGGGTGATTTTAGGGGAGGTTTTACCTATAAAAAAATATTGTAGTGGAAGAGTTATAATTTTGTAGCAAAACGTTAAAAAAAAATCAACCCTGCGGGAACTGAGAGCGCCAAATATTTCACGTATTATCAAAACAATTCCACTTCATTCAACGACGAATGATTTTGTTTTTGTCGTTAGTATCCGACATTTGGCTACAAAATAAATTTCGACGCCACTATTAAGAAATCGTCTACGAATAATTATTACATCGCTAAAATAATTTTTTCAACTACAAATTTATTTTGTAGCTAAATAAAATGTAGCCAAATCCCTAATTTCTTGTAGTGTTTGGTGCAAGCAATATATTTTTAATTATTTCTAGTTATCAAAGATGGAGGTGACTGGAGGTCCGACGACGACAGTGGGCGGCGGTAGCTTAAAGCGGCGGCGACGGAGGTTGGAGGTCCGGCGGCGGTCAGTTAAAGTCAAAGGTCAAGGAGGCGGTCAAAGATGGACAATGGTTAAAGGTGTAATAGGTTTTTATTTGGCTGAGGTATTTTTGACATTTAAAAAGGGTGAAAGATTTATTGGTAAAATTGATTTCAACCCAAGGACCCTAAGCTAGAAGATGAAATGTTGTGTTTTTATTTGCAAATACCATCTTTCCTAAGGACTTATTTTATTGGTAAAAATCCCTATTTCAAAGTCAAGATATATGATGAGATTTTCCGTACAGATATTCATAGAAAAGACGCTTCTTTGCTATTAACATGTGAAAACTCCTTTAAAGGACTCACATGGAAATCTAACTTTGGCCAACTTTTCAGGTTTTAATGAATCCAGAAAATATTTGAAAACATAATTTGAGAGAAATTAGTTTTTCGCTAAGATAAAAGGTTTATTTTTAAAAAGTTTTTAAATATTTGTCAAATGCTTGCAAATAAAAGAATAATAAAAATCTTTTGTAATTTAATGAAAAACTAGTTTCCCCCAAAATCTACTCATCTTTAAAATATTCAGGATTTTTTTTTTTTGAAAACGAGTTCTATTCTATAGTACGTATTAAATAATTAATGTCTTCTTAATTTTTTTATTTTTTTTTGAAATCATTGTATATTTTCTTAAATTACAGTTGTTCCTAAATGGATTTTCATCTTCAGAATAAGATAATAATTAAGTCACAATAAATATGATAAAATTTGGTTTACAAAATGATGTACATGATTTTGTTGGTGCTTTTAATTAGAGTGTGGCGTGTCCACAATCGATGTGCCCAATTAAAATATCATCACCTCATTATATGTATGTCCAACTTTTTGTGAACTCTTTTTGTGCCCCTAACATTGCCTTCAAAATATCATTAAAGGATGATCCATCTGTCTAAAAAATATAGTCTCATTTCATTTTTTTGATCAACATAACTAAATTTTAACTATGATCCTTTTTTAAAAAAATTACTAAATCTCAATTATTTTTGAAATTTGCTATTGATTCACCATTAGTAATATTGACAAAACAAGTTCGAATATTTTTAAAAAAATCTAACAAAAAAATATTAGTGATAAAAAATATTAGTGACAATAGCCTTTATGATAAACTAGTACTAACTACTAAATATTTTTTTTTTGAAAAAATAAATAAATTAACATATTTAATCAATTTTTTCTTCCGTACAATAACAATGGTTACTTATTTACCTTTTGGACTTCTCAAAATAGAAATGTGATAATACTCCTTTATTTAATAAGACCCACTTTTCTACTCATAACTACAATCCACTTATTATTCTCTACCTCCACATTCTATTTTTTTTATTTTACTTATCATACTCATAATAACTACTCTACTGTCATTATTATATTTATTTTTCGTAATTTCCATACATTCATTTGGATAATCATTGTTATGAGTCATAGTGGAGTCCAAATCCTCTGTGCCACTTTGTGTACCATTCTATATACCACAAGTGATCTAATGACTCACAGTTATTGAGATTGACATTAACTTAATATTATCTAAATAAGTGAGGTTAGATTACGAGTGGTACATTGAGTGGCATACAAAAGTGGTACAGGAGATGTCGACTCGTCATAGTAAGTACTCCCTCCATCCCATTTTAAACTTCAAAAATTTCTATTTTGATTGTCCCATTTTAAACTTCAAAACCTAAAAAAGAAAGTTTTTATACTTCCTTATTTGTGGTCCCCACATATCATACTCACAACAATTACCCACTAACTATTCCCTACCTCACTTTCTTTATCCTACCAAACCATCTACACTCACAACACATCATCTTTTTCTTAATTCTTGAACCTAAAACTCTTTTAAAGTTTAAATTGGGACGGAGGGAATATATCACAGAGGGGGTACGTATATCAGAAAACTATCTTTTGACTGAAAGAGTTACTATTACCAATTCTCAGATGGTCAAAGTCGAACAAACATTTGTGATGTTAAATTCAAGCAATGAACAATAAGTAAAATGCAATGAGTTTTATAAGTAATGTAAATATGAAATTTGGATGTCTTAGCCACAAACGTATTTTAGATTAAAAAAAAAATGTAAGAAAAATAGTTTTTTCATAAGATAACTAATTTTATATCATTAAAACCGGTTTTTAATTAGCTTGCAAAGAGGGGTTTTACTTTTTAGAGATGAGAACCAAAATTTTCTAATATTCGAAAAAGAAAATATTTTATACTCCCTCCGTCCCCTTTCAAATTGCAAAAGTTGCCAAAAAGGGTGTCCCAACTAAAATTGCAAAATCAAAAAATGGCAAGTTTTAACCCACTTCCACACTCACATCCACTAACCCACTAACTATTCTCTACCCCACTTTCTCTCTCCCACTCAACTATCAACACTCACAACACATCACCTTTTTCACTTTTTCCCTTAATTCCCGTGCCAACCTAGTATTTGCAATTTGAAAGGGACGGAGGGGGTATAAAATTTGTATAAAAATTGATCCAAAGTGACAATTGAGAGTAGGTGAATTCTAAATACAAGGCACCATTACGTACAAGGCACATTAATGCCAAAAATGCCCTTCCCTTTTCTGCCACCATCCCTCCCCAACCACCACCGTCACACCTCAGTCCATCATTTGCTACATCCTAGAAACGCTCCCAACTTTATCTTTTCGCATCAAAATTTTGTTCCTTTCGATTTCAGTTTCTGCCAATCTTTCTCTCTTCCGAATTCAACTCCATGAACATCGTATATCCCATTCATACACGATAATAGTGCATACTATATAATGAAAGTTTACATAAAGATTTCAAGAATTGTTACTGCAAGTAACAAGTAATCACTGCATTGGATCCCAATCTCAAATCTTGATTTATTTATTTTTTTGTGTAGAATCTTTTTTTAGACCGGATTAGAGGAGATAAATTGAGTAGAATTTTGTTGAAGTTTGATGATCAAATTGAAATTGGTATACTCAATTTGAGAAGAAAAGGTGGAGGATGTCTGGAATGTGGAGATGGAAGAAGGTGATGAGAGATATGGCAGCCCGGAATACGGAATTTTCCAAGATCGGAACTTGCAGTACTACCAATTCGAAGCGTGGGTTTGCGAGTTTCTTGAACGGCGGTGGCCGGAGGGTGCCGGTAATTGGTGGTTTGTTGCAGGCGAGGTATAAGTGGGAACAGGGCGAGAGATGGAGTGTTTTTTTTTTAATGAAAAACAAGAGAGGGTTTGGAGTATATATACGAGGGTAGTTTGGTAATTTACTCATGCTTTGTACACAAAATGCCTTGTATTTAATACTACCTTTGAGAGTAGGTCAATATAAAAATCATTTTCCCCGATAGATCACCAAACAGGGTGATGTTGGCTAAATCTTTAAGAAAGAAGAAATAATAAAGGTTAGTTCACAATCACACTACTCGTTTCTTGGATCAGAAGTTCATAACTTGACTTTGACTTTGACTTTCCCAAGTTTTGCTTTTGGATACTAAAGTCTACTTAAGAATCTTCTAAATGTGGAAATCAATTCATTTTGATCACACTTCTTTCTTGTTTTCTTAATTCTTGAAGCACACATTTCATCAGAGTTGATTTAGAGTTGATTTGTTAATATATTTTTTATTGAATATAGTTTACTTATGCAATTGTTTGTTAACTTGTATAGATAATATTGTTTTAAATAAAAATGTAATAATTATATTGGATAGATAATTGAAAAATACTCCCTAAATCTTTTAATAAATGTCAGATTTAAAAAAAAATTGTCTCAAAATAATGAATGCCATTTTTGAAAGAAAAAAAAAATGTTCTTAAATGTTTATTTTATCACGCGCTTAGGCATGTGCAGACCCGTGCCTCGACCCAGATGTATACCGGATGACGCCACGGAAATCGGGGTCAAGGAATCGGATGGATATCTGGCTTTTATCTTCGGTTCAACCTGTAACACAACACAACCAACAACACCGTTAAGGTCAAGGCCGGGTTTGATCCCAGCTTAGACCCTCGGGCGTGAGAGTAAGATTCTCTTGAAGGACTAAGAACAAGGCTTGGAATGCCTTGGGAGAGAAGATTAGGGGTTCTCTGTGTGTTTTTGTGTGTGTAGGTTAAGTTGCATGCCTGAGAGAGAGAAAGGAAAAGCTTTATATATTACCCCTCTTGCCCAGCAGTCTGACTTTTGGTCCAAAAGGTTTTAGCGATCAGGACACATGTAGCCCTGCGATTGGTCGGCAGTTTGGACAGGACAGTCTGTGACCAACGGATGTCGTGATGGGACAAGTTCGACACTGGACAGAGTAGGTAGCTCAGGGAATTCCATGAGTCAATACAGATCGTATCCTTCATATGGACATCAAGCTCGCCGAGGTGGCGACCTCGTCGGGAGGAGCTCAGCGGGGATCAAGCTCGTCTCGGGCTCTCTGCTTGCCCTATACTGCGGTATTGTCCTCGACGTCGTTCAGGGTAGCCGAGGTGGAACGTCTTTAAGTGGATTTGACTCGATCCTTGGACATGCCGGTTCGTCGTTTGAGCCCGGTCCTGCTGGCGTGGGCTCTTCAATACCCTTTCGTTCTATTTAAATTTGCAGAAAATGCAAGAATTGAGGAGAAGTATAGGTATGAATTTTTTGTGAGGCAAGAAATAGTAAAATTAGTGTGAGTTGACAAGTAGTTCTCATTGATTAAAAATATTTATTTTAAGATTTTGCAATTTTAAGTGAGACACATAAAAAGAAGTTTAATAATTTCAAATGAAACAAAGGTTGTTAAATTACTAGATTAATTTTAATATTTGGTCAAAGTTATCTTGTTGTGTTGAAAAAAAAAACGGGTACTATACGGTATATGTATGGTATTTACCCCAAAAATCGTTCAAAAAAAAATAAAATAAAAAACTAACTACTCCCTCCGTCCCATTTCAAATTGCAAATACTGGGTTGGCATGGGGATTAAGGGAAAAAGTGAAAAAAGGTGATGTGTTGTGGGTGTTGATAGTTGAGCGGGAGAGAGAAAGTAGGGTAAAGAATAGTTAGTGGGTTAGTGGATGTGAGTGTACAAGTGGGTTAAAACTTGCCATTTTTGGATTTTGCAATTTTATTTGGGACACCTTTTTGGCAACTTTTGCAATTTGAAATGGGACGGAGGGAGTATATAGCATAAACTGCTTTTAAAACAAAAAAAAAACAAAAAAAAAAAAACTATATAGCATAAACTAGGGGTTTTGCCCCATTATTACTTGTGCCCCGTTCTCTCACCGTCTTTCCGCTCTCTCCGTTGCTACCTCCGCGCTCCTCATTCCAACTCCGGTGTGTTTCTTGGCGGATGTCTGATCATCTCCTAGTGCTGGTCAGGTTTATAGAAACTAAGTTTTTTTCTCGCACTCAATCTCGGCCATTTATCCCACTCTCGACCCCACATTCAAAGGGTTAGTTAGGGATATTTTGGACATTTTAATCGGCTCACGCAACTCGTCTGTTCATTCAACTCACTTACAATCTTGACCATCTACTTAAAGGGAAATAATAAAGTTACAAAAAATGGCTACAAAATGTGGCTTACAAAATGAGGTGTTATAATTGTATTGGTGTTTTTAATTAGAGTGTGCCGGGTCCACTATCGATGTAGCCAATAAAATATCGCCACCACATCTATCCTTCATTTTGTAACCTTCTTTTGTAAGCCTAGCATTGCCCCTATTTAAAACGACTGCTATGCAGTTGGACTGTATAGACCCCAAATACAAGTTTTTCTTGGACGGATATGATACCTGGTGTGGTTTTTTTTTTTAAAGCAAACAACACATAATTGCATTAATGAAATTTAAGAAGACGGCGTTCCACAAACGACAGAGGCCCGCAATTAAGATTTACACATAGATTGCCTAACACATCTCAAATAATGATAGCCAACCCCGAACCAAATCTCCAATAAATGTCATTGGAAACCATAACATGTGATGCACAAATGCTTTTCCAAGTAAAACGTGGACACGGCATAAAACTGGCCTTTAATAAACCCCCGGACGGTAAGAATTTGGCTTTTTGAAGACCCAAGAAAGTGACACACTTGAGTCGGCAGTAAATGCGCAACCAAACATCTCAAGCAGTGCACCAAGAACAAATATCAAAATCATTCTAAGACTCTCACAGAGGAGAGAAGGCAGAGACTCCCAACAAAGGGAGAAGACAAAGGCAGGATACCTGGTGTGGTTAAGACAAGTATATTCCTGATGTAGATAGGACTAGGATAATAACTTAGGTTATAAGTGTGGAGAAATAAGGAGGATCGGGAGAACATGTTAAACCATGGGAGGTAAACGTCCTAAAGAATCAGAATCTAAGGAAGAAGCTGAGTTTGACCGATTAAGTCAACTCCCGATGACATTCTTCATAAAATTCTCTCTTTCTTTCCCCAAGAAAATCTGGGAAAAACCTTATTCTTGTCAAAGAGATGGCTAAATCTATGGACCACCACTCTGCCTTTTCTGTGTTTCAAATTCACTTCAGAAACAGAAACCGATACTGGGCTTTTAAATTTCGCTGAAAAAATACTTTCATCTCGCGATAAATCCACCTTCATTGAAAGATTTTCCCTCAGTTCACGTCCTAGTAGTTCTTTAGATACAGCTCGGGTCAATCTCTTGATTAGAGAGGTTGTAATCCGGCACAGAGTTTGTGAGCTTGATCTCAAACTTTATGACTGTAGAATTCAGTTTTGTTCGCGTTTTTTCGTTTCTAGCAAGTTATTGACATCATTAAAACTATGGTACGATGACTGTGAACCTTTTCCGGCTTATTTCTTCTTCCCTAACCTCAAAACAATAGAACTCACAAATCTTGTCTTGCGCGAAAACTTTGCCTCTCAGTTAAGCAACAACTGTTGTAAACTCGAAAATCTGTCCATAACTTTTTGTAGATTTGTTGAGAATCTGTCTCCGTACGATGATTCATGCAGTTTAGGAATATTACCAAATCTTAATAGGGCATCCATTTTGTTGGATAATGATTATGATGAAACTCGTGTTTTTGACATTCTTCGAGTGATATCAAATGTTGAGGTCCTAAGTTTAAAAATAAATTACTCAACGCTTTTACTCGAACAACTTAAGAAGATGGATTATTTCTCTGAATTTCATAATCTCAAGAGTTTAGAATTCGGAGAATTTTTTGGGACAGAAGCAGCAGCAGGAGGAGGAGGAGGAGTCAGTATTATGGATAGCATGCTTAGGAGTTTGCCTGTTCTTGAATCGCTCGACATTGATTTTGTTATGTACTTTCGAGATGGAATTGGTCTTCCTAACTGTCGACTTAGTGAACGTTTGAAAGTGATAAAGCTCGGGGGAATTTATCCAGATAATCATTTAATAGAGATTGTGAAATATTTCTTGGACGAAGCCAAAGGTTTAGAGAAGATGATTGTTTGCAAGCCAATGTACCGGAAACAAAAGGAAGTCGATGATATTTGCCTAAAGCTTCAAGCTTTACCCAACAGTGGTGCCCTTGAGCTATGTGAAGATGATACTTGTAGATGTGGGTTGTGAATGGAATGGGGATGGACGTCTTATGTATCTTGCCTAGTTCCTCGCGGGTTGTGAGGGGTTTTTATTTTCGCAAAGTATTATACGTATTTATTTGTTTTCTTCTTTGCCCTTTTGATTCTCTTACCTAGTTTGATTTTCATTCTCTTTTTACAGATTGTGTTCTTGCTTAGATTTTCGATTAATTGGGTTGGTTTTGAGGGATTTTTACTTCCTATAAAAGGATCATTTTCTTGGGGGAGGGGGGGGGGGGGGGGGGTTCTTGATGAGTTTTCTTATTCATCATGCTCAAACACAGTAAAATATTCTCCCTCCGTCCCAAAATTAATATCCAAAAAAAATTCAAATTTTCTCTTGATCAAGAGCAAATTTGATTGCTTATTTGGGACGGAGGTAGTACTAGCATTCTGCTCGAGTATTCTGAAAAATACAACCTTAGACTTGGATGATATAACTGTATGAGTATGAACTTTCCTGTTTCCTGGCCTTAAATCTATGATTTTTATAATTTTTATGAATGGTTTTCATCATGGATTGCACGCAGAAGAGCAGGAGAGATATGCAACTACACGAAAACACATTCGAGTCTTATATATAAATAAAGAACGAAACCAAATCGTTTTCAACAGAGTAGTGGTAGTAAAACTGAACAGAACTTGGTAATTTCAGAAGCATTTACCCCCTCGGATTAGTGTATTTACTCGAATAAATTTCTTGAGCGCGCGTTTCCTTCTGACGTCTGATATGACCAAGTTTTCAGCAATGAATCTTTCAACTTCTTTGGTTCAACTTCTTTACCTTTAGCCTTTATAGAAATAATTAACATGGCAGTAATTCTAATTCAGACAAAGATTTTTGCAAGAAAATGGTAATACTTTGTTTTTTAAGGTTCAAGTTAAGATTATTACCTCTGCTTTGAGGATGTTCAAGACCTTCCCATTGCAGGTTGTCATGTTGACATCAGTTACTTGCAGCCCTATTGAATTAACAGCCTCCATCATCCTCGTAAACCCTCCTCGAGTTTGATTATAAACTAGTCGAAGCAAGAAATCCCCCGAACCGATCTGGTTTACTTCTACTTGTACCTAATCAAGCCAAGAATTAAGTAACTTCTAACTACAAATAGAAGCCATAATTATCATACTGAGTTGTAAAAGAATAACTAAGCCTTGAGAAAGAAAAAAATCTCAAAATTCTGGATCCGGGGCATGTGCAGCAGACTGCACACATACAGACCCCGGCCGTTGGATCCATTCATTAAGGGTATAATTTTCTTTTGACCCCGTCGTTTCACCAACAGGGGCCGTGCATTTGTTACAGATGAGATCTGGGCCGTTGAGCATTCAGACCGTTGTGCAGTCCGACTGCAGAAAACCCAAATCCGGAAATTCTTACCCCAATCTGTTTAGCAGCCACATTAGAACTACCACTATGTGCAGTAGGGTAATTGTTCATGGTTTCGTACACCCTTTTTCTTTCCGGGACCTCAAATTCAACTGTGCTATTGTTATATTCTTCTTCTTCGCCATTCAATATACGAAGCTCATCTTGAAGCTCCTCGTTATTCTTTAGTAACTCATGTATGTAATCAACTGCATCTCCCAATATAGCAGCTTTATCCATCTGTTTGAACAGATATACCAAAGAGTTAGCGAATCGACTACATGAAGCCCATTATTGAACTAAATTTAAGTCTAAATTAACCTTGGAAATTTTGGGTACTAAAGCTCGTAGAGCAAACAGTCCGTCTTTGATTCGTGTCCTCCTATTTCTCTCTGTGACCAAATTCTTTGAACGAAATGGTTCCTTTCCCGTCCTTTGCCTGGCCTTCGCTTTCGGTTTTCTAACAGCAGATTTCTCCCATCCCAATAAGTCCAGAGACTTTCCGATTGACTGAGCTGGTGACACGTGAAGAGAACTTGAAGGAGTTGAACCTGTCGATGATACTTCAATGCTAGGATAAGAACTGGATTTGGCCACAAGGGATGAGATTTGTAGGCTAGGAATGAAGTCAAGGTAAGGTAGGGAATATGTCTGAACATTTTTGTGTTCTTCAAGAAATTGATTGCAAGGTTTTTCATGTTCAACAAAAGCATTGAACTGATCCATGATCAAATCTATTAACTTTTGATCTTTGGGTACCTGAAAAATATCAAATAAATCATATCAAAACAGCTTCAAATGATTTTTGTTCTTTAACTTGCATGAAGAAATTGCCTTAAATCCAAGAAGTCTTACAAGTTTTACACTAAAGAGCTCAATCATAGCACTGTCGACGGGAATGAGTACTTGGGTTCCATTTGAATCCTGCTAAGGTAAAACGAACAAACATTTAACGAGAAATCTGAGAGATAACGAGACAGAGACGCAGAGTACTCACATGGCTAAGCCACCTTGGATTGTTTGACATTGCTACCTCCCCATGAACACTGAAATTACTCCCACATATTAGTTATTTGTTGATCATCACTATTTGCTCTTGCGTAAAACTAACGAACTAATTAACGAAAAAAATGAGAGAGATAACGAGACGATTACCCAGAATACAAGGGCAAAGAAGATGGGAATTTGGCAAGTTTCTCACAAGCTATTGTCCTTACAGAATGCTTAATGAATGTATCCTTGCACAGGGTAAGCAAATGCTGGTTTTTAGTACCATTTTCCTCTTTGACATTTTTACAGTCACCTTTGCTACTACCACCACAACAGCACCCAACCCATTCAATAAACCTAATTCAAATTCAATCACTCAACATATCAAAAACAGAAACCCGGAAAAAAATATGATTAAATCATTAAACCAATAAAGAAAAACAAATCAAGTTGATGATATAAATTTGTGAGTAATGCTATATTTGTCCCAAAACAAGTGTTTTCCCCCTTTGTTAGTGATCTTGAACAAGAAAAAGACACTTATTTCGAGCGTCTAAACAAACATTTATTATGGGACGAGGGAGCAGTGATTACCTCGAGAACAAACATTTATTATGGGACGGAGGGATCAGTAATTACCTCGAGGGATCATCACCGAACTTCCAAACAATGCAGTAATCCCATGTAGTAGCAACAAGGGGCCTTAGCCACTCCACTGTTCTTTCCAAAGATCTCATTTTTTCCCCTCAAATTTTGGTAAGTGAAAATCAAATTAAGCACGTTTACAAGAAAATTTGAAAGAAATTCTCAGCTGGGTATTTATTAAATGATCAGAATAATAAAATCTGTCACAGCTGATGGAATTTTGATTCCTTCTTTCTCTCTCTCACCTCCACTGTGTGTGCTTGTGTGTGTGAAAACATGTTACGTGTAATACGTGTCATCAGAGAGGGTAAAATTTTGACTGGGAACTGAGAAAAAGATTTATTTAATGGCTCAAAAATACTTTCTTGGAAAGCTACTTGTAACTGCAAGTCTGCAAAGCAATCATATGAAGATTTGGAACAACAGAATTGGAGGGTGTGAGTTGTACATTCTGTGGAGTGTGAGTTGTACCTTGTACATTGTTGTGGAATCATTGCCTTCTCAAAACGGAAGTTGTTGAATGTTCTTGGACTGACAAAAGGGGTAAGAGAATGGTACTGGGGGAAGGGGAATATTTGTACAATGTTCATGGCTTGTGTTTTTAATTTCAAAAGTTACCTTCTATCTTCAATTGTGGTACTATGAATTGAATGTTATTTTGTGGTTTTGATGAGTACAAATGTAAATTTTAAAAGGAAATCTTGTGTGTGAGACGGTCTCACACGTAAGACGGGTCTTTCTCCCGCCCCGTCCGGAGGGGGCAAACCATTACTCTCTCAACAAGACCCATCTCACGTGTGAGACCGTATCACACAAGTTTTTGTCTTACTAAAATCAGAAATGAGGTTGAGCCGAGATCAAATTTGACTCATGTTGAGAAACTTCGGCTTAACCTCGGCTCATTAGCAATGTGAGACAACTTCAGCTTGGACAACTACAATGGAAGATGACCGATGAGAAGAAAATACAGGACAATTTTAGTACAAGTAGTATGTAAAGGTGGTAATTGAGGCGTTATTAGTAAATCAGATCCCAAGAGATACAGAAAATAACAAAACCAATGAAGAGCCCAGACCAGATGAACCGGGCTCAGAATTAAACCGGATGTTAAGCGAACCGGAGTCGTCCTCAGAAGCGGTTCTAATGCCAGTGTGCTAGTCAACCTCTTCTCTCTCTCTCTCTCCGGTGATACCAAGATCATTCGGATGTTACGAGCCGAAATGAGTTTTGGAGCACCTCTCAGTCTCCGGGCTTCGCCACCTCGGCGAGCTCGGGACCTCCTCGGCGAGTCCGACATGAAGGCAACATTAATGACTAGGTCAGAACTCTCCTATCAAGTTAAATGCGCTTGGACTTCCTTGACCACCTGCCATGTTCGGCGCCGGCTGTGTCAACATCACGACATCCCTTGGTCTTAGCCTGTCAAGTCTGGGCTGCCGACCTATCGCCAAGCGACACCTGGCCAAGTTGGTAAAGTCTACTCCTAGACCTGCAGTCGGACCAGTGGGTAAAAAAGAGGGTATATAAGCCTTTTCTCTACCTCTATCTCAGGTATGAAAAACCCCGTACACACACTTAAAACACACAGAGAACTCTAAAACTTCTCTCCCAAGGTATTCCACGCCTTGTTCTTAGACACTCAAGAGAATCTCACTCTTACGCCCGAGGGTCTAAGCCGGGATCAAACCCGGCCTTGACCTTGACGGTTTCATCGTCTTTGTTGTGTTAACAGGTGAACCGGATAACAAAAGCCAGATATCCATCCCATACATTGACCCAGAATTTTGTGGCGTCATCAGTGGTTCCATTGCCGGGAAAGCGAATTTTACTATCTTTAGTATTTTTCTTCACGAGAAACTAGTGTCGTTTGATACCCATAAACGCCCGTCAGTTCCTCCCGAGCATAAAAACGATTCTTCATTACTAAACTTGAAATGGCTGGAAATGGAAAAAAGCCAACTCAAGA
The DNA here is from genome assembly GCA_026119855.1 of Campanula takesimana. Lineage (NCBI taxonomy): Eukaryota > Viridiplantae > Streptophyta > Magnoliopsida > Asterales > Campanulaceae > Campanula > Campanula takesimana. Next base: position 814,683 of record JAOWBW010000555.1, read on the forward strand.
TCACGAGATAGTGACCCCCTCAGCCAACAGGCCTAAGGCCGCGTCTGAGGGCAAATCAATTCATGATCGCTTGGGAGACAGGAGTGGGTTTTCTAAGAGCCCAACGCGACAAAGAAGGGGTTCAGATCTGAGAACCCAGATCACCAAATCCAAAGGCGCAAAAGCACCACCACCCGCGACAAACCAGAGGAAGCTCATGCTAGCCGCCCTCCAGGAACAATCGCGTCTGGTGGCCCAACAGTTAAATATTAACGCCCAAACCATTCAATTGTTGGGAAGAAGAAAGCAGGGCCCAAAAAGGAGGGAAGTCATACGTAGACAAGCTGGGCCCTAGCAAATACCAAAGTAAGAACGTTGAAGACATCTCTGACGATGACGACAACGAGTACTATAATCAGGAAGGGGAAGAGGAGTCAAGAGGGGAACCTGAAGGCGAGGGAGAATCCCAACCTAAAAGGAATCCCCCCTCCTCAAAAAATAAAAATCACAAGACCCCCACCAAATCCAACGCGGGCGGAATCACCCGAGCGACCCAAAGCGGCAGGACCGCGGGAGCTCAGGGAATAACCCCCTCTATGGAAAGAATGATCAAGGAGCTGTGGAAAGAGCAGAAAGGGAGCCCAAAAAGGTCTACCTCGGCCCTAGATGCTTTCGTTGACAAGATCAAGAACTCGCCCATCACTAATCGTCGCCTCCCCTCCCTGGATTCATACTCCAGTGCCACTAGTGCGAAGAGCCATGTGGGGCGATTCGAGGTCCAGATGTCCTTATATACGGAATCCGAAGCAATCAAGTGCAAGGCGCTGGCCTCAACCTTTCAAGGAAAAGCCTTATCTTGGCTCCTGGCCCACCATCGAGGCTCAATCACCAGCTGCGACATGTTGAGAAGCAATTTCCTCAATTCGTTTGCCGGGGCCGGAGTAACAGCGAGGCCGAAAGAGGACTTGATCCGAATCCGCCAGCAAACCCAGGAAAGCACTGCATCCTATATCACCCGCTTTCAGAAAATGACCGAGAAAATAGTCGACCTGGAAAGAAGGGATATTGAGTTATGTTTTATGGGAGGCTTGACTTGCCAAGCCCTCAAAACAGAGTTCTCACTTCGCAAACCAGGCGGAGTGGAGGAAATGTATGAGAGAGCTATGGCGGTGGCGGGCTCGGAAGAGCCATATGTGCCTGAGACAACGCGGAAACCAGTGAAAGAGCGTATTGAACCCAAAGCAGAGCCTGAAACGAGCTCACGGCCTGGAAGGAACCGCACTCGCCGAACCGACACGTTTAAGGACTTCACTCCATTCACTGCCCCTAGAGAGGTGGTAATGAGGTCGGTGGAATTGCCAGCTCCCCCTCCATTAAATAAACCTGCGTGGCAGCGCGACCCCAACCAATACTGTACGTATCACAGTGATCACGGGCATTCCACAGAAAATTGCATGAACTTGAAAAGGGCATTACAAGGTCAGGTAGACCAGGGAAAGTTGAAGGAGTGGATATCAAAACGAAGACTACGGGAACAACAAAGGTCCGGGAAAGAGGAACGCCGAGCCCGAACCCGAAGGAGATAGCCGGCGACTCCGCATCGACTTTATCGGGGTCGAGCCGGCTAGCAACGCCCAGCTAGAAACTCAGATTAAGAGGCTGGAAAGGGTATACTTAATTCCCCCAATTCCTCAGGAAGAGGAAGAAGTAATATCCTTCAAACGGTCCGAGCTGGCTGCCACTTTATTTCCCACTCCACTCAACCCCTAACTATTGACATCGCTGTGGGGCGCGCCGACATCGGAAGGGTCCTAATAGACAAGGGTGCTTCAAGGACATCTTGTATTATCACTGTTTAAAGAAGATGGGCATGGAACAGGCAAAATTGGCTCCCTACGCAGGGCCTGTTGGAAGGTTTTACCAACCACACCGTCAAAGTCATGGGAATGATGGAGTTCGAAGTGACAATCGGAGAGAAGGAATTCTCCAAGACCGCCAAGTAAATTTCATGGTGATTGATTTGAAGTCACAATTCAACACCATCCTTGGAATGACGGCCCAGGCTGCCTTGGGAATTGTAGCATCCATCCCCATCAGAAAGTGAAATTCAATACCCCTGCCGGAGTGTCATGTATCAAAAATAAACCAGAAGATTTACTGAGCGGAATTCTTAAAAGGAAAAAGCAGAGGCGGTGGCACCCAACTCGACGAAGCCAAAACTTAGTGAAACCAAGATGGTAATTGCTTCCGAGTCAGCTCGAAGAACAATGCACATCGGTACCATCTCTTTCCATTCCTCCCGGGCCGAAGTGAGAAAAAGCCGAAAACAGAAGAGGAATGAGCCGCAAATCAAGCTCGTCCTCGAATCCTTAATTGACCGCGAGACACCAGACATAATACGCCCAAACGATGAACTGGAAGAAGTCATCGTCAACCCAGATTACCCCGAGCAAAAGATCAGGTGGGCCTGGAAATTGACCCCCAAGAGAGAAAGCTTCTCGTAGAGTCCTCCGCAATAACTTAGATGTTTTCGCGTGGAAAGTAGAGGATATGGAAGGGATCAGTGAGGAAGTAATTGTGCACAAGCTTAATGGTAGTAATGCCTTCACTCCGATCCGGCAAAAACCTCGCTATTTCGCCCCAGATAAGAAGGCTGCCATAAAAGAAGAGGTGGAGCGATTGGTCAAAGCAGGAATCATCGAAGAGATCTTATATCCTAAATGGCTATCAAACGTCGTCATGGTTGCCAAAGGCAACGGAAACCTTCGAATGTGCGTCGACTTTACCGATGTGAACAAAGCATGTCCCAAAGACTGCTACCCCCTACCTCGCATAGATCAGTTGGTGGACTCAATAGCAGGACATCGGATTTTGAGATTCATAGACGCGTATTCAGGCTATCACCAATCAAAATGGCGCCGAAAGATTACGCCTCGACCTGTTTCTACGCTGCCGACAAAAACCTATTGCTATCTCATGATGCCGTTTGGACTCAAAAACGCCGGGGCAAACATACTCAAGAATGATTGCCATTTTCTTCAAGATCAATTGGGAAGAAACATTGAAGCGTACATAGACGACCATGGTGATCAAACAAAGAGAGTTCCACGAGATCGACTTCAAAGAGACCTCGAAAACTTTGCGCCGCAATAAGATGAAGCTGAATCCGAGCAAATGCGCTTTCGGGGTCCGGGCTGGGAGTTCTTGGATTAATGGTTAATCAAGGGCATTGAAGCCAATCCAGAAAAGGACAGGCACTCGTCAACATGACTCCGCCCCGATCCATCAAAAGCGTGCAACAGCTGAACGAAGGATCACAGCTTTGGGTCGATTCATTTCAAGATCCGCGGAGAAAATGTCTGCCGTTCTTTAAAATTTTGAAAGGAAGTAAAGGCTTTGAATGGGCTCTAGAATGCGACGTGGCTTTTGACGAGGTCAAGAAATACTTAGGCCAGCCACCACTTCTAAGCTCCCCGAAGTTAGGAGAAGAGCTTTTTCTTTATTAGCCGCTATGATATGGCAAGTAGCTGCTGTTCTTGTCAGGGAAGATTGTAACTCCCAAAAACCAGTTTATTATGTATCAAAGGCATTGTCCGCCGTAAAAGGACGTTATCTTAATGTTGAAAAATTAGCATACGCCTTGCTTGTTGCAGCTCGTAATTACGAGCTTACTTTTCTGCTCATCCTATAACTGTGCTCACAGACTCACCATTGAAAAGGGTTTTGCATAAGCCTGAATCCTCAGGAAGACTTATGACATGGGCAATTGAACTCACGGAGTTCCAAATAACATACGCCCCGAGACGAGCAATCAAGGCACAAGCCCTGGTCGACTTCGTCGTAGAGACTTCATTCTGGCTCGAGGAAGCCCAGCTCGTCAAGGAATCTAAAAAAGGTGGACTCGATAAGTAATAAGCGTCCGACCGCTCACCATCGAACAGGCCAAGCCATTGCTGGACCCTATATGTTGATGGGTCAGCTAGCAAAAACAGTTAGTGGAGCAGGAATACTACGATTTCCCCGGATGAGATCGGTTCAAAAAGAGCGTTAAGATTCAAATTTGAGGCTTCAAACAATCAAGCGGAGTAAATGAGGCGTTGATCGGAGGAATAGAGTTGGCCAGTGACATGAATATACCCAACATAATCATAACAGCGATTCTCAGCTGGTGGTTGTATCAAGTCAAAGGAGAGTATGAGGCTATACACCCCGTCTTACCCAGTATAGAGACATGGTAAGGGACCTCCTTCAAAACTTTGAATATTACGAGCTGAAATCAGATCTGCCGAGAAGAGATTCCGAGGCGGATTGGCTGTCCAGGATAACCAGAGCGAAATCGCCGAGCTCGAAGTCAATTGCTCGCTGAGTTCGTCGAAATGGCCGGCCATCTCGCGCATTACAATCCAACCCATCGACGAGGTGGAAAAGGATTGGGTGGATGAAATTCAGGAATATTTGAAAAGAGGGACGACGCCTAATAGCCCCGACCGGGCTAGTATCACTCCTAAAAACGGCAAGATACACATAATGGGGGGAATTTTGTACAGAAGGTCCTTCACCAAACCCTTATTAAGGTGCGTTCATGACCATCTGACCACCAACTTAATGTACGAGGTACATGAAGGGATCTGCGGGGGCCACCCCGGAGCACGCACACTATCGGACAAAATCCTAGCCCACGGGTATTACTGGCCCACAATGAGAAAGGATACGGAGGAGTATGTCAAGAAATGTGACAGATGCCAACGCTTCGCCGACATTCCTCGTCTACCAGCCACGGAGCAAACGGTTCTCGTCCCAACTTGGTCGTGGGATAAGTGGGGAATCAACTTGATCGGGCCTTTTCCTAAAACCTGAAATGGGATGACCCACGTCGTGGTCGCGGTGGACTACTTTACAAGATGGCCCGAAGCAAAGCCATTGGCCAGCTTAACAGAAGAGAATGTAATCAATTTTGTGCATGACTACATCTGGTGCCGATATGGACTCCCCCGGGTAATTATATCAGATCATGGAACTCAATTCCAAGCAAGGTTCACAGCCGAGTGCCAACGACTTCGAATAGAGCATGCTAAGTCCTCGGTCGCCCGACCTGAAGGAAACGGACAAGCTGAGGCCGCGAACAAATTGATCATGGTGGCGCTCAAGAAAAACTTGGAAGGACGAAGTGGAAAATGGCTGGACGAGCTCAACACTGCGCTGTGGGTAGTTCGAACCACTCGTCGGAATTCAACCGGCGAGACCCCGTTCTCTCTTGCGTATGGATCCGAAGCAATGGCGCCCGTTGAGGTCGGGCTCCCATCCGCACGAGTAACTTATTTTGACGAAGCCAACAACGAGTCGTCAAGAAGAGGAGATCTAGACTACTTGGAGGAGCGGCGGTTAGAAGCCCGAGCTCAAATGGAGAATTACAAGAAGAAGGCTAAGCTTCACCACGACAAAAGAGTTCGTAAAAGAAGCTTTGAAGTCGGAGACTGGGTTTTGAGGAAGGCCGAAGCCACGGGCAAAGAACCCGGATTCAGTAAACTAAGGCCAAACTGGGTAGAACCTTTCAGATCGCCAGGATAATCAAAGAAGGCACTTATCGCCTTCGGGATAAAGACGGGAAAGACATCAAGAATGCTTGGCATAGTGACCATCTCAAAAAGTACTACAATTAATGAAAAAGTGTTGTAATAGAAGTACGAGATCGAAAAATTATGAAATAAACTTACTAGCAGAGTTGTCATTCCCAAAAAGTTGTAATTTACATACTGGTTCCCCCATGTGCATTCTAAAAGCATATTTACAGGAAAATATTAGAAGGCGACCCCACAACTGGCTGGGGCCATATCCATGCAAAAAGATAAGCAAAAATCTAAAAACCTAACTCAAGAAGAGCCTACGGATTCCCCGTCAGAGCCGTCATCACCCCCTTCATCGTCGGCGTCGTATTCAGACTCATAGCCGAACTCCTCTCCGTCCCTCTCGCCATCTTCATTACCACCGCCTTCACCACCTCCTCCGGCGCCGTTCCCGTGACCACCATCGGGTTCATCTCCAGATTCGTCAGGATCGTCGCTATCATTCTTTGATCCACTAGTTTCGGAGGCGTCTTTGCTTGAGGAGTCATCATCCGAGTCAGAGAGAACTTTGGACGATTTTTCCCCATTGCTATCAGTAGGGGAATCGTCATCGGGTTTGGGGGCTCGGATGAAGCAGGAGAGCTGGTGGAGTCACTATCGCCCGCGGACTTCTGGCTACCAGGACCCTGGTTCGAGACAGAAGTATCATAGTCAGAAGGAAAAAACCCTAGGCAATCCTTTTTGGGGGCCATGGTCAGAGAAAAGAAAAAGTGAAAATGATGGAAGAGGAGGCCTTACCTTATATAATAGGGAGAAGGTGGGAAGCCATGAATGTGAAAAGACTTGCAATGATGAGGGAAAAGTTGAAGAGACCCGCATTTAATATGGCGCAGTTTACAAGGGCGGCAAAGAGTGAGTAAGCCCTGGAGCAGTCACTTCAGGCCATAAATACCTCCTGACGGCGGCGTGCAATAAATGAGCAAAAAAAAAAAAAGGGGCCATGGAATGGTGGTCTTGACCTCGGCGACCTCGTCGCATTCGGTCCCGCCTTGAAAAAGCCACCAGACAGGAAGTCAAATTTTCTGATGCAATGCAAAGTCAAAAAACAGTTAAAATAGCAAAAGGTAGCCCGAGATCGAAGGGCAGAAGAGATTGTTCGAAAAGTCATTACATGGATCAAAGCAAAAGAAAAAGTTGGAAATTGCTTGAAAATTGTCCACAAAAGAGCTAGCGTATTACAAGACTAATACTCAGGACGCAGCCTGGTTTGAATTAGTGGGATCAGCAGCAGCGGCGAGATCAACCTCGGGTTCAGCAGAAGCCGTAGCGGGCACAATTCCCTCCGTGGCAGTAAGAGCGTCGACCGCGCTCACTTCGACCTCGCGGATAACTTCCTCCGCGACTACGGACCTCGCCACCTCGAAATCTGGCGGGCTCGCCTCAACAACAGGGGTACTGGTGGTTAAATTAGAGTTTTCTCCCAGATACATCTCTGCGGCTAATCGTTGGCGCTGAGGGTCATCCTGCAAGATAAGGTCCAGAATCAGTTGAAGGGGTAATGTCTCACCATTCACAAAGCGCAATTCTTGCAATTTCGCCATTAAACTCTGATAGGTGACCTCGGCAACCTGGGGAGGCACCCATACTTCTCCCCGCTCCGCAGCACTCTGAACTTGAGCAGCCAAATCTTCATCATCAAAAGGAACCAGGGCATGGCCATCACGGCATTGAGGATCGGTGACAAGCGGAGCCCCGTACCTTAGCAAGTCATAAGCCATAAAGCCCTCTTGATGAGCAATGGTACAAGCGTATTGTTGGTTGGAGAGTTCATACTGATAAATGGAAGCATCAGTTACCAGCCCGTCATATTCATCCGACGCCAGGAACTTGGCCTTGAAAGCCACCTCAATCCGTTCCCTCTCCTCATCAGTGACCCCCCGGGGCATGGCCTCCAGTTCGGCAATTCTAGTCTTGGAAATCTCCAGCTCGGATCTCGTCGAGGCCAGCTTAGAATTGGCCAAAGCCAATTGCTCCTTGATTTGGTGCATTTCTGCAGTCATCTGGATAATTTCAGACAAAGCTTTCTCTCTCTGATCCACAACGGAGGCCAGCCGCCTGTCCTGTTCGTTTGCCTCTCTGGATTTCTCGAGGAGGTTTCTTTCGGCTTTCTTCAGCTCTTTGCCCATGACGTCATTGATCTTCTTCAAATCGTCCCGTGAGTGGTCACGTCGGCACATTGTTTACTGACTAAGTCGAGCTGCCTCCTATCCGTCTCACCCTTGCGCCTCATAAGGTCAATGCAATTGGCAACCTGAAAAGCAAAAATGTTTACCAAACTACGAAATCGGGCAAAGAAAATTTGTGAAGAAGCGAAACAAGACGGTTACCTCGGCGAAATTCAGGCCAACTTGGCTTGCCAGAGAATAAAAGTTCTTGTCGGCCAGAAGGGCCTCCGTGAAATCCTGGGCATGTAAACGGTACAACAACCCGTTGCCAATATAGGCATTCTTGGCGCTCATGTCAAAAAAGTCAACCCCGCTTACTTCTGGAGTCACCCTTCCGAGCTCTGAGCCCCTCGCCTTTGCATCCTCGCGATCCTTAAGCCCGATAACAGGGTACCTGACGCGAGGAACGTACGATCCAGAAGTAGGGGCCACGGGAAGAGGAGAGCTTTCCCGGCTGTGCTTAGAATGTTTGGCGGGGGGTGATTCAGATTCAATTGAGGCAGGTCTCTTACCCAACACCCCGAGCTGGGCAGGCCCTGAGCCCGATCCCGAGGTAGGAGGAGTCAAAGAGAGAGAAGGCGCCGGGGCCGAAAAGATAGGGACCGTTGGCATCGGCGCAATTGTATCCACTCCTCTTGAGCCTTGGGTGCCTCCCACAGGTGCCAACACAGGCACGCCGGCCCTGTTAATTATGGGCAACTTACCATCCAGTTTTCCCCCTAGAGCGGCCTGACGAGCCGCAGCGGCTTCCAAGTCCGCTGATGCTTTCTTACTCTTGAGGGGTCCCGTAGTTAGTGACTTTCCTCTGCGGCATGTTGGGTTCAGGATTTGGTCCTGCAAAAAATTCAAAACCAAAATAGAGCCAATCAGTCGAGCTAATACATAGCGAGAACCGCTGACACAAAAACAAAGCGTATAGAGATGAGTAAAGACCGGCAAGATCGGGGTCAGTGCAGGGAGTATTATTGGCACAGAAATCGCATTCAAACGAGAATACTAGCCCTTGGTGCACCCTCCAGTCCGGATCCCGAGCTGAAAGAATAACTGGAACCCGCGAAGATGAAGGGTATGGTCGGCGAGCTGGAGCCACTCCACCTCGGATCAACAAATTCTCATCATCAATAATGGAGGCCACGTCAAAAACGGAATTACCGTCCAACTCTGGATCAATCTCCAAAAAATTCTCAATAGCCGCCGTCAAATCAGCCCCTAACGATTTGTGAGGGTACTTGAACTCTGAGGGGCGGACTGGCACCTTGCCCTCCGGTTTGCCGAAGCCCCATCCCGTTCGGAACTCCACCATGATAGGTCTCACTTGCCACGTCTCAAACTTATTAAAGGGTTTGGTAAAGATTTTGGGAACAAGGCACTTTGGAGGCAGCTTTAGTTTTCAGACTCAGCGAGCCCGAGGTGATCTGGACATTATAATATCTAAACAGAGCTGACAGGTTGGGCTCATATCCCAGCATTCTAGACACTACTATGAAAGAGGTCAACACCCTCAAAGTATTAGGGTTCAGGTCCATGGGCAGGCATTAGCAAAAATCTAAAAAGGAACAGATAAAAGGATCCAAAGGAAGCCTCAGGCCGTGGTCAAACTGAGGCTGAAAAAAGATGAAAGTCCTGTTGCTTTCACGAGCTCCTTGGCTTCCAAAGGGCAGGAAGTACCATCATCAAAAACCTTCATCCCGAGATCCGACAAGCAGAACAGACTGGTGTCGATACCGTAAAGGCTGGCAAAATCACCCTCGCCTTTAGCCCCGCCTCGGACATCATGCTCGGAGTCCTGGGCCTTAGCTTTTCCTTTCACCCTAGCGAGGTCAGAAGAAGAGGGAGAGGCCCCAGTCTGGCTCGTACGGCGCAAGGTCGCCAGCTCGTGAGGTTCCTCAAAATGGTCCACAATCTCTACTCTCTGCCTCACCAGAGCGGCCGTCCCCGGGGCCATTCGCCGCAATTGTTCAGCTTCGCCCAATTCCTCCGTATCAGAGTCATCGTCATCAATAGGAATGGGGTTATTCAGTTCCACACCCTCGACGGCACCACTCTCAACGGCTGGCCCAAAAGGCAAATCGGGGGACCTAGCCTCTTCATCACTATAAACGACGGCATGACCAATATTACCCTTTCGAGTCGAAGGTTCAGACAACGTCACGTCATCTTCTAGGCCTATGGCGAGCCAATCAATGTCCTCGGTAGACCTGGCCGCCCGAGAAGCCAAACGTTTGGCATAATCTGCCATATCTACAGAATCGGGGAAAAGAGTTAAGACGGCGCAGACAAAAAGCCCTAATTCTCTCTCTCCCCCCAAAATCCTGACTCGTCTACCCACCGGAGCAATTAAGGGCCCGGACTCCCACAAGCGGGGTAGGGTCCAAGAGCCCCACGAGTAGGCCATAGCAAGCACTCGCAATATGTCTAACTTGAGACGAACCCACCGATAAACCACTCGTTGATAAATTCCACCGGTGGTTAGACAGACGGCGTAAGAAGGAGGGAGAAGACTCATCCTACTGAAAAATTATCAAATCAAAAGATAAATTGAAGCCTAAAGACAAGATAAACGAAGTAAAGCACTACCTGATGAGAGATCGGTGGAGGATTTCGGAAGGATTATCAAGCTTTGACAGACGAATTCGAGAAGATGAAAAATTAGGGAAAGGACTGTTGAAACCCTGGAAGTTGTAAAAGGTGGGAAGTTGTGAAAGGTATTCTATTTATACGGAAGATCATGGGTCGGGCCGACCCGAAATCCACCGCCCCAAAAGTACGCTTTATTGGAAAATGAAAAGGCGGGAATCATTATTTTGAAAGTCATCAATGCGGGTAATAAGTGCCCCTCTCTTCTCAAACAAAACGTCGCTTCAGGAACTGACGCGCCGTACCGTCAACTGGCAGAAGGGGCCCACCCCTCCGATGACCAACACGTGTGTTCCACTACGCTTTCCTCTCACCTCGGCGACCTCAACTTTACCGCGTCGAGTTCGGCAAAGCCGTAAAGATTACTCCTCGCTCTAACCATAAATAATTACGAGCTCGGAGTAAGGGGCCACTGAAGAGCCCAGACCAGATGAACCGGGCTCAGAATTAAACCGGATGTTAAGCGAACCGGAGTCGTCCTCAGAAGCGGTTCGAATGCCAGTGTGCTAGTCAACCTCTTCTCTCTCTCTCTCCGGTGATACCAAGATCATTCGGATGTTACGAGCCGAAATGAGTTTTGGAGCACCTCTCAGTCTCCGGGCTTCGCCACCTCGGCGAGCTCGGGACCTCCTCGGCGAGTCCGACATGAAGGCAGCATTAATGACTAGGTCAGAACTCTCCTATCAACTTAAATGCGCTTGGACTTCCTTGACCACCTGCCATGTTCGGCGCCGACTGTGTCAACATCACGACATCCCTTGGTCTTAGCCTGTCAAGTCTGGGCTGCTGACCTATCGCCAAGCGACACCTGGCCAAGTTGGTAAAGTCTACTCCTAGACCTGCAGTCGGACCAGTGGGTAAAAGAGAGGGTATATAAGCCTTTTCTCTACCTCTATCTCAGGTATGAAAAAACCTCGTACACACACTTAAAACACACAGAGAACTCTAAAACTTCTCTCCCAAGGTATTCCACACCTTGTTCTTAGACACTCAAGAGAATCTCACTCTTACGCCCGAGGGTCTAAGCCGGGATCAAACCCGGCCTTGACCTTGACGGTTTCATCGTCTTTGTTGTGTTAACAGGTGAACCGGATAACAAAAGCCAGATATCCATCCCATACATTGACCCAGAATTCCGTGGCGTCATCAACCAAATCGATAAATAAGAACACAGAATTTACGTGGTTCACTAACAACCTATTGACTATGTCCACGAGCAAAGGGAGAACATATATTATTAATATGGCCGGAGATACAATTACAGATTACAAAAGATTATCACACTAATTAACTTTGCACGAATTTTGATCATAAAAATCTTGATTGTGCAAGCTCTAAATCTAGAATTATTGATCTCTTTTTTAGAGAAAATTTTGGGGGAAACTAGTTTCTCCATAAGTTATAAAAAGTCATGTTTTTATAGGGGTTAAAGTTTAGGGTTTAAGGTTTAGGCCTTTTAGGGTTTAAGAAGGGTTAAAAAATAGGACTTTTTATATCTTATGGAGGAACTAGTTTCCCCCAAAACCAACTCCCTTTTTTTGGGTAATTAAGCTACTGAATTAAATTAGGACGGAAGGAGTATATATATAATCACAAAATCTTGGGAAAAAACGAGTTTTTCCTAACTCTTAGGAAAAACGTGTTTTAAAAAAACGCGGTTGCATTTTTGTAAATATGTGGAACTTCTTTTTAAAAATGCGCGGTGGCGTTTTTATAAATAATTAGAACTTCTCAACGGTTCTGGATATCAATATAAAACCTTCTGGATATGAGATTGATAGCTAGAACCTTTGAAAGTGATAGCCATAACCTTTGAAAGTGATAGCCAGAAGGGCTCTGAATATCTATATAAAGCCTTCTGGATATGAGATTGATAGCCAGAACCTTTAGTGCAGAAGGGTCCTGGATATCAGTATATAAAGCCTTTTGGATATCAATATAAAGTCTTCTGGATATGAGATTGATAGCGGTAACCTTTGAAAGTGATAGCCAGAAGATTTTGAAAAACACGTTTTTCCTAACCATTAGGAAAAAAGGGGAAATAGCACTTTAGTGCCATAAAGTTTACATGAAGTTGCAATGTGGGACTTAAAGTTTCATTTGTTGCAATTTAGTACATTATGTTCACAATTTATTGCAATCCGGTGCAAAAATGGATGACACTTGACAAAAACTAACGAAATAGATGAAAAGTGTAACGAGTGTCTTTTTCAATTTGCTTATTCAGCCCCTGAAGTTTAATAGTTTTGTGAAAAAAATATTTTAGCAATAAATATTAATAAATAAAGCATTATCTGGTGAAAACAAAATAAGTTTAATATTTATTGAAAAATATTTTTTCATACTAATTTTTACTTTCTCATATTAAAAAAAAAATCGTTGTAACATCCATCTCTTTAAATATATTTATTAACAAAACCATCTCTTTGATTTTTTTTTCTAAGAGTGTTTGTGTGTTAAAAAAAACATAATATTTGTATTAGATTATTAAGTGTATTAATTTTTACAATATAATATTTTAAATGATATGTATAATTTATTAAAATAATTTTCTTACTTCCTTACAGTTTCTCTATTTTTTCGAACAAATTGCTTTAAATTTTTTCGAACTCATTCATATATTTTATCTATTTTTTTCTTACATATTATTTTAACTTTTTTCGAACTCATTTATATGGTATTACTTAATATTGCCTTTTTCCTATTAATATTTATAGTTACAATACACTCTTGTAAAGGACTAAACTATAGGGGCTGAATATGTAAAAATAAAAGACACTCGTTACACTTTCCGTTTATTTTGTTAGCTTTCATCGACTGTCATCCATTTTTGCACCAGATTGCAACAAACTGTGAACATAATGCACTAACTTGCAACAAATGGAACTTTAGGTCTTACATTGCAACTTCATGTAAACTTTATGGCACTAAAGTGCTATTTCCCCTTAGAAAAAACGCATTTTACAAGAGACTAACCCATACTCCTATGTATACTCCTAAACCTTATCTAATTCCATAAAGATACTACTTGTTCTAAAAAAAACATACGCCAAACAAGAGTCCTAAGCAAACGTGTGTTCTTGGCCCAAATTTGGCCCAACGGCCAATATGCTCAAAAAACAAACATAGCGAGCTCTCCTAGCCAACTCCACAACATCAGAAAGCTATCAGCTTTTGTGGCCTAAGCTTAAGCTTTGAGCTGCTGCCACAATTCCTACTCATGATTTCAAAAATTACAATAACTTGTTAATTTAATCCCTTAAATTAAACATCCTCTATTTCAAAGGCATTAAACTTAACACGAGGGGGACATAGCTGTCAAATTGTTAGCAGTTAGATCAAATTGAAGGGCTTTACCATTTTTTGTCTCATTGCCACCAACATGAGCCGTCTATTTCAGAAAGATAAAAAATTAAAAACTGAGTCACGTGCTTCATCTTACGATCAGACAGGGGCGGACCTCCTATATAAGGAGATATAAGGAGGGAGTGCAAGTGCACCTGCTCAACTTTCATTTATAAGAAGAAAAATAAAATGAATTCAGGATATATAATAAAAGTGCACCTAGTGAACAAAAGTCTCTGCAGTTTAGCCTTAGGTGGTCGAAAGGCAAGTTTGTGTACAAATGGTAGTGGGTTTGAATAAGTGGACCTACTCAAATTCCATTTTTAAATGGTTTCTTCTTTCTCTATCGAATAAGGGTTAAAACTTAAAACTAAATAACATTGACAGTTAATAAAAAAATTATACACAAAAATTCTTATCTTTTGATTTCTCTTTCTTTTTCTATTTATAATTGATATTATTTTTTTACTTTAATCGTTGAGAAATAAATTTAAAAATTTAGTATAATTATGCACCCGATGCGTAAAAGTTTTAGGTCCACCACTGTGATCAGATAACTCCCAAACTTGGTCTAGTGGTTACCCATAACATTTCATTTAACAATTCTCCTATTCCAAACTCAAACCAAGCATTAAAATTTGTAATAGGCTTAATCGGATTTACGTACACCCACTTGAAAAATACAGAGAACATTCTGCTTTTGGTTAACCAAAGTTAAAACTTCATAAAACAACATAAAGCCAATTACAAGATCCCCAAATGTAATAAATCTATATATATATATATTAAAGTTGGCCAAAAGAGTTATGGTATTGACATGTGGACAAACAATGGAAAAAACTTGCATTTGGAGAAGCCACATCAACAACATACTAATAAATAAGTGACTTTTCATTAGCTAATACTATTAGCTAATAATAATAGTTACTAAAAAGGGTAACTATAATAGTTAACTATTATAGTAACTATTACAATTATTAGTAATAGTTAACTATAATAGTTAACCATTATAGTTAACTATTACTCTTATTAGTAATAGTTACTATTATAGTTAACTATATTAGTTAACTATTACTACTAATAGTATTAGTTAACAATATTAGTTACAATACAAGTTAAATATTACTATTAATAGTATTAGTTAACAATATTAGTTACAATACAAGTTAAATATTATTATTAATAGTATTAGTTAACTATAATAGCTACTATTATAGTTAACTATATTAGTTAAATATTACTACTAATAGTATTAGTTACTACTATATTAGTTAACTATTACTATTAATAGTATTAGTTAACTATAATAGTTACTATATAGCTAATTATTATTAATAGTATTAGTTAACCATAATAGTTACTTTATAAGTTATTTTTTACTATTAATAGTATTGGTTAACTATAATAGGCTACATACATTAACTATTATTATTATTATTAGTATTAGTTGATTATAATAGTTATTATATAAGTTAGATTATTAATTTTTAATATTAATTAATCATAATAGTTACTATATCAATTAACTATTACTATTAATAATATTATTTTATTATAATAATTATTATAATAATTATTATTATATAGACTAATCATTGCTATTAACATATATATTAACTATTACTATCAATGGTATTAATTAATTATAATAGTTATTATAATAATAGTAATCATATAGATTAATTTTTATTATTAATAGTATTAGTTAAAATGATGATTACTATATCAATTAACTATAGTTAAAAGACATAGTATTGGTTTCCGTGCAGAGCACGGGTTACCCACTAGTATATAAAAATTGCAAGTCTCAAAACTATCTTGCTCAGTTAATCTCTTAACTTCCTAATTAAATACACCATTAGTAAATTAAATTAAACCCATAACATTCCATAATCCCATTACATATTGATACAGTTCAATATAATACTAAGAACCCTAATCGAAATTTAAAATAACAAAATAAGAACAACCTTACATGAGAGAGAGGGAGTTCCTCATTTCAATATTGTACGCACATTTATATATCATTAATTGGTGGGGTCCGTTGAGACGGACCCCTTCAATAAGGTACCGGACCAGCTCTATACATATGTTCTCCACCACCTTCAGGAAACCGCATCTGGTCTCCTCGGAATTCCCCATTCCTAAAAGACCGGCTAGGGCCCATAGCCGGACCACCATCACCACCACCGGAAAACCTCATCGGACCACCGGGCCCCATCATCATTCCGGCAGCATCTCCACCAGGAAACCTCATTTGATGGTCCCCTTTAAAGGATCTACTATTCCCCATGGCAGCTCCATGATGAGTATGACCATCATGACCATTATTAGCAGCCACTTTAGATGTTGAAAGTCTTTTACTATCGAACCCGAATTCAATATCTCCATTATCTCTTGTTTGGTTATGTTTTGGCTCCCATTCTTTTTTGGGAAATGCTTGTTTTTGCTGCTTCATCTTGCCTTCTTTATGATTATTTTTCGAATGCTTCTCGCCTTTTTGTGACCGCTTGTTGCATAGCCGGCCTAGGAAACAAGCTACGGCGGATACGACTATTATGATTGCTAGGACTATGAAAACGGATCCAAACGATCCGTTCGAGCGATGGCCCGATCCGGGGCTTGAATTTTCTTGTGGGTAGACTTGGGGAGGAGGGAAAACCACAGGGGTTTCTTGAGACATTTTTTTTTTTGTTTTTAGGGTTCTTGTTTGTGTGTTTAGAATGAGGATTTGAAGAGAAAAAAATGGGAAGAAAGTGAATTAGTATTAAGTTGTATGGGGATTAGTATGTGGGTGTTGTTTGAGTGTGGGCAAAGGAAGATTTAGGGAAAGGAATTAAGGCAAGAACATAAGTGGGTTGGGAGGGTGGGGTTTTGAATTCAAAAAAGGAAAGAAAGAGGTTTGCTTTAATAAAGAGATTCTTTTGTGTTGTTTACTGCGGAAAATTTGGTGTTTTATTTGCTTTGTTAGAAGAGAAAGTATGATTTTTATCACTGCTTTATTTGTTTGTACCAAATGGTATAGTACTAATCAGTCTAAAGTGCCCTAGCCAAATTTGGAGATCTTAAAAAAGAACACATTTGAAACTGCTGCTTTCACAATTTTTTAGGACAATGATACACATAGTGAAAACTCATAGTGAAACACTCTAATCCGTTGGATGAGTTTCTAGCTGTGGGGTCCGCAAAGATTTATTACAATCCAACGGATTACAGAGTTTCGCTATGAGTTTTCCCTTTGAGTTTTCACTATACATATCATTATCCCTTTTTTTCAATATTGCAGTAAAGAGTAATGATGCGCCATGTCCCCTTGCTTTGAGTTTTAGCTAAGGGACGGCAATGCTAGGGGCACAAAAGAAGTTTACGAAATGATGGATATAAAGTGAGGTGACGATATTTTATTTGTTGCATCGATTGTGAACCCGACACACTCTAATAAAAAAACACCAATAAAATTTTGACACGTCATTTTGTAAGCCACATTTTGTGGCATTTTTTTTATAACTTTATATTTACCCTTAGCTAAGTCTTAGCACATTCTTGATAAATTTAAAATGGTTTGAAAAACTTAAAAATTTAAAAATATAAGTAGAAATCGAACCGGAGTCAACTACTTAATACAACAAAGCAATAACCACTAGTATACTACACTAACATTAGTTATTGGGTTCACCGCCACCCAATATATGTAATGCTTGTGTTCGCCACTGCTCTCACCCCAATCAAAAGTCTATTATTACACTCATAGCCCCTGTTAGTGAGGACAAGAGTAGAACCGTCAATTCGGGACCGTCCCGCTATATATATGGGAAGGGACGGGACAGTATATTCTAATCCCGAAAAAATGCGAGACTATTCGGGACATCCCGTTTGGGACGGGACGTCCCGTATTTTTTTGAAACTTTAGGCCCAATCTCAATTACCAACCCAAGCCCAACATCATTTAATCTACATGTCTTCTATCATCATTTTAAATTCTGAGTACATTAGAAACATTTGTCTTTAAAGTTTACTAGAAAATAAACCCGTGCTCCGCACGGGAGCTAGAACACCTAATGACATTATGGTGAATTTAAATTGTCTCATTTTTTTACTTTTTTAAAAGATCATGTTATTGCTAAAATTATTTGATAATGAAATTTAAATAATTTATTTGAAGGTTAAACTGGATTTGTTAGTTATACTCCTTCCATCCCAAACTTTTTGTTGATAATTTCCGTTTTGAATTTCTCCTAAGTTTAATTACTGATGAAAGTAAATTTCTCTCTAAATTGCTGAATAGTCATAGGAATGCGGGCATGTTTTTGTAAAATATTTAATATATACACTCAGTCACATATGTGAGAAGCTATGAAAAGTTATGAAATGAAGACCCGTTGCTTACTACTTAGCCCTAACTACATATATACTCCTTCCATCCGAATTGATACGTTAGATACAATAGCTATTGTAGTTTTCTCTAAATCTTTGTAATTAACTAAATCTTAGTAATTAATTGCAACAATTTTACATGCTCTATTAAATTAACAAATTCAACATACCTGATGTCCTAACATTGTAATTAGATGTGGTACCAATTTCATTATTCATAGTAAATTTCTTTTCCTGGAACTATTCGTCCGTTGTGATGTACGCATTGATGAATCTGTAAACAAAATAAAAGTTTGAGGATATGGAAAATTGCATGTGTGTTTAGTGTGTATATATATACATGTGTGTGTGTTGTGTGTGCCGCTTGTGTGTGTAGGTTAACTACCCAAATTTTCCAAATTTTATTACGAATATTATTCTTAAACTCTGCAAGAGACTTTAGTTATATGGAAGAAACCTGACTTCCAACCTGATTGGCCGAAAAAAGTTTCTCGTCCATTTTTCGACATACTTGTTCCTTCCTTCTCTTTCACTTGTAAATTTGAACTTCACTTTTTATTTTTTTTACTCATCAAATAAGCACGCTTCATAGCACGATTTTTTTTAGCAATTTCTTTTGAATGAATACCTACAAAAATTAATATAACAACAAATACAATAGTTAGTATATAATGCATGAAATATTGAAATAGAATATTATATTACCGATATAGAGGGTTGATAAATCATTGCGTCGTCTTCTTCCCATTGGCTTCATTTATGTATAGAAAAGTATGAACAATGAAATTATCCTTGCATCTAAAATGAGAAGGGTGTCTTTTTGGTAGAGTTGAGAGCTTAAAAGTACTATTTGATAAATAAATGTTTAGTTTTTATATTTTTGTAGTAGTCTTTAAAGTTGAAGAGTCTTATAACTTATGAGATCATGAATGCAAGTCATATTAATAATATGTAAGTTAGAGACTTTTTATACTATGTTAGAATAAATGCAAGTCATATTAATAAATGTAAGTTAGAGACTTTTTAGATTTTAGCATTATTTATTACAATGGTTCATCTTATCTTTTCATTTTCTATGATTTCAAGTTCACTTGATACTTTAAACTTTAAGAATTCCATCATAATTCAATGGTTTTGAATAATATGTTGTCTCTTGGATTACATGAAAGAATCAAAGCCATTGAATTATGAAAATTTGAATAGTCAAAAACTATAAAATCACTTCTTATGAATTGTTCTTTTATGCATCCAAACCCTACCTAGTTTAATACTCTATATATAAGAGTATATGTCTACCTAGTCTAATACTCTATATATAAGAGTACATATTCTATTAGATATGAATCCCTTCTTATCTTTTTATAGAATCACTAAATTACCTACTATCATACCTATGGATATTACCTAATATCTTTACCTAGGTAGGAGAATGTCAAAAGTCTCTATGATTCCAAAAGTCATATTACATGACATCCTCTAAATCAAGATAAACCCATTTTTGGCTTACGTGTCATTCCCAAAGTAAGTTTCACCAACTTTAAAATACTATAGTATAGATTTTTGTAAATTAAAGTGGAACGTAAAAGCACAAACCATCTGCAAGGAAAAGGATTAGAACGAAGACAGAAGGACAGAAAAGAGAGACTGAGAACAAGAGAAAGAAGAAGACACAACAAAGAATCAGAAGACTAACTTTGGTCTTTTGTTTCTTGTGTATTGAATATAAATAAGTCTCTATACAAGTCTATTCTTATTGAAAAATCGTCAGATTTTGTGAACGGGTGATCGCATCAACTTATCCCGTATTTATCCCGCATTGTCCCGCGTCCCGAGGTGATTTGGGATGGGACGGGGAATTTCGGTCCCGCTATAAATTTTGGACGTCCAGTCGGATCCCGTATAGTTTGCGGGACATCATAGTTTTGTCTCGTCCCGTCCCGTTGTCCCAAATTGACTGCTCTACACAAAGAGTGATAAGATAATTTGCCTTTGTTATGCCTGTTATGTAATTCAATAATTAAGATTTTGCTTGTTTCGTACTCCTCTCATACTTATTGCTACCAAATGGGAATGTACGGTGATTAAGAAAATATGTTAGAAAAGTAAGTATTGTGGTTGGGTAGAAGAGAAAAAAATAAGTTAGTGGATAGTTGTTGTGAGTTGATAGGAGAGAGAAAAGTGAACAATTTAGGTAAGTAGCAATAAGTAATAGTATGTGACGCCCAAAATGAAAATAAGTAGCGATAAATATGGGACGGAGGGAGTAGTTGAATGTTACTATAGTAAACCCATACTCCCTCCGTTTCATAATACATGACGTTTTAGGATTAATTTTTTGTTCCATAATATAATACTTGACGTTTTACTATTACCAAGAAAGAATTACTCTTGTTTACCTATTATACCCTTATTCATTAATTGTGAACTATTTCTTGTATAAACATTTAAATGCCTAAGTAATTGGATACTTTTAGGGGCACATATGTCTTTTAATATGTATTAATTGCATTTGTTAATATGTGTGAAGGAATCTAAAATGACAAGTATTATGAAACGGAGGGAGCATAAACCATAAATTAGCTAACACACTGGTAATTTTTTTGAGAGAGATAAATACAGTATTTTGAATAAACTAGTTTTAGTGCTTTGAATTTCGTGACACAATTGGTCCAAGAAAATATTAATGAAGAAAAATGAACCATAAAAGTAGATTTGTCAAGGATATTTGTGATGCGGTTCCCAATACCCAATAGACATAGCCTGATTATCTGGTAAATTGGAACATACTCTATGCTTTGTAATCTTCTTTACTAATTCTGTTCCGATATAAATGTCACATACTCCCTCCGTCTCAGCTCATTTGAGACTTTTTGACTAAAACTGGTCAACTTAAGGTCGGTTTGACCAACACTTTATAGAAATATTTATGTTCCAAAAAACTTTTTAAAAATTGTTATTGAGAGGATTTTTAATGGTGGTCATTTTAGATTTTTTTAAATTTTTGTTCGGATCATAAATATTTCTATAAAGTGTTGGTCAAACCGACCTTAAGTTGACCAGTTTTGGTCAAAAAGTCTCAAGTGAGCTGGGACGGAGGGAGTAGTTGACAAGTCAATGTTGTTAAGTTTTTAGTTATGTTTTCATATCTCAATCTATTCATATGGATAAAGTGACACTTCCTATGAAAATTATAATGTTTATGCTTATTTGAATAGGTAGTATAGAAAAATCACAAAACTTCGTACCAATTCATTTTCAGACAAACGAAAATAAAAAAACAACCCATTTATTATAGAATAGTGAGAGTAATTCTTTACTTTTGTCAAAAGAAGGAATCTTTGGATGAAGGAGTGTCTGTCTTGTAGGGTTTTTCCAATGATTAGACAGACCACTTCATAATAATGGGTCCAATAATAATGTAAATCACCATGCCACATATAATTAGACAATTGTACCAAAAAAAAAATATAATTAGACAATGTTGGAACTACCTTTACCAAAAAAAAAAAAAAATGCCGGAAATCCTCCATTATTAAAGTTCCTCACTCCATTATTCTTTTTCTATGTTTAGCCTGCACATTTATCAAAGTTAAATCATAGTATTGTTTTCTTTTTATAATAAATATCACATTATATTCTTATTACATTTTTTTTAATTATTCCATCCATCCCAAATAATTTTAATACTTTTTTCGATATTACTACGAATCAGCAACTATTTTTTAAGTTAGTTTAATTATCCTAATGAAAATCTGAAACTTGTTGTTGATAGTATTGTTGATGGTGTGTCAATAACAAATTTTAGGTTTTCATTAGTACAATTTAGTCAACCTAAAATTATTGTTCAAAGATCCTTTGTAGTAACGGCGAAAAAAATATGAAAATCATTTTAAGAATGAGATAGTATATAATTAGGGAGAAGCGGGTTTAGGAAAGGTCAAAGTCATCTCTTACCAACAAACACGTAAGACCATCTCCAACAGTTTAGCGCAAAAATTGCACTTTTCTTTATAGTAGTGCAATTTTTACACCAAATATTTCCAACAATTTGCTTCAAA
The DNA here is from genome assembly GCA_026119855.1 of Campanula takesimana. NCBI lineage: Eukaryota > Viridiplantae > Streptophyta > Magnoliopsida > Asterales > Campanulaceae > Campanula > Campanula takesimana. The sequence continues at coordinate 836,865 of JAOWBW010000555.1, forward strand.
TCTTATACTAAATAAGAATATAATAACAATAGTCATTATTGTTTCACATATATAAATAATAGTAGGTTATATAATTTTATATTGTAAAATATTTTCATATATATCAAAAAGAAAAACAAAAAACGGATATTTAAAAAGAAAAAGAAGAAGAAAAATGGGATAGCGCAGCACTATCCCTTGCACCAAATTTGAAGCAAGCGATAGAGTTGCTCTATTAATAGAGCAATGTTTAGAGTGCCATTGGAGTAAAACAATACTCTACATTTGGAGTTTTAGAGTACCGTTGGAGATGGTCTAAATCACTAGATAAAGAATTATTTTAATTTAACCTGATATTTCATGTTTGAGCTCTAGAAATACAAATACAACAACGTTAAAATTTATTTAAAAAAAAAAAATCATCCAACCCTATTATACTCCCTCCGTACCAAAATGATCTTCGCATTTGCTTTGCTAGCCAAGTATTGTTAAGGCACTTTTAAGCCTAAATTGTAGAAATGTGAAGAAGTTTTGGGGACAACGAGAAACGACAAATGAGAAGATCGTTTTGGGACGGAGGGAGTAATCATAGAGTTGTTGGGGCCTCCTTTTTGACCTCGCAAGGTAGACTTTGGTTTGGGTTTATTATTTTGGGAGGCCCGTTTTCCTTGGGTTGAAAATCAATGTAATTAGCAGGCTTAGAATGTGAGCCTTTGTAACCGGATTTGAAGATATATGCCGCCCGAAGTAGAAATATGGACCCTTAAAACTAAGGAACCCAACACAGCCCAGCCCAGCCCAACCGATGCATCTACTTGCACAGGTCAAATCAGTTTGTTTTTTTCGGCTCTTGATTATTTTATTTAAGTTTGCAAACCTATAAAAATTTCAGTCTGTTTTTTTTTTTTTTTTCCCCTCAATTTATATCTGAATGTCGCTTAATGATCTTTTGATATTCAAATGACGTCATTTTAATTTCAGATGTGTATATCGTTCAATGTGGTAATCTTTTATTTCATACGTGCATTTAAACGAATAATTAAAACAACTTGAATAATTAATAAATCATTTTTCAAACAGTGTCTCTTACAAATTCAGTCAATTACATATGTGATTTTTAGATTTCAAGAGTTAACACATGAAAAACAACCGCCACCTCCAGGGCCGACCCTAAAGGTAGGCAAAAGAAGTCACCGCTTAGGACTCCCGGAAATATGTGTAAGTTTAGGGCCCCAAATTTTTTAACAGATAGTACTCCCTACTTATCGCTCCTTATTTCCATTTTAGGCGTCACATACTTATTGCTACTTACTCAAAATGTTCAATTTTTTCTCTCCTATACACTCACAACAATTATCCACTAACTTATTCTCTCTCTCTTCTACCCACTCACAATACTTACTTTTCCAACATATTTTTTTTTATCCCCGTACACTCCCATTTGGAAGCAATAAGTATGGAACGGAGGGAGTATATATGTAAACCTTCGCATGTTGGCAACGTTGTTTGATTTTGTACTAGTGGTTGAGGCGTTCCCTACGGCTATAAGTAGGGTTGTTATACGAACCGAGCTGGCTCGAGCTCCGCTCGGGCTCGGCTCGTGAAAGCTCGAGTTCAAACCAATTGTAAAGCTCGTTTTGTTATCGAGTCGACCGTGTTCAACCCGCTTAGCTCGTTAAAAGCTCGAGTTCGGCTCGATAAGCTCGTTAAACTTGAATTTTTGCTCGCGAGCTCGAACAAACAAGTGGGCTCGAGCTCAAGCTCGAGAAAATCCAAAGCTCGATAAGTTTTATACGTGCTCGAGCTCGATACCCCAAAGCTCGAATCGGCTCAGCTCGTTTACCGCCCTATCTATAAGTTTCCATTCCACAGCCACCCACAATTCCTTCTGTTTTGTCTTTTATTTTGTTTTGCTTTCTCTCTATCGTTTTTTCTTTCTTTTTCTTCCTCCACATTTATTTCATGGGTTAATAACAATTTAGACCCTGAAGTATAGTACCACACTTCCAATCAAACCTTGAGAGATTTTTTTTGTCACGACCCCGAACCCCGCGGGCCCGAGATCGCGAGCTGGACGTCGACTTTAAACAATAAACTCTAAAATAATGAAGATCAAAAATTTCCTTTTATACCAAAAGATGATAACACAAAGTTTTTGAAATCCAACTTAACAACAAAATATAAACTAGTGTAAGCTCCATAAACTTACACTCAAATTAATAAAATATACAATTCTTAATGACGTCAAGTTTGGTACAACTATTCCCAAAAACAGGTTACACATTAATGTAATGTAAACCCACCAAACAACTTGCCCCAAAAGCTCAACCCTCGCGACGTCCTGTCTCGTGATCAGCGAGTCTAATCCTTTCCACCTGTGGGGGGGGTTAAGGAAAAACAAAGACAAAAGAAAAGGGGGTGAGATAAATCTCAATAAGTTACTAATGCAACTACATGACATGCTATGATGCAAGAAGCAATAAACAATAATAAATATCACATAGCACATAGCATTTATCACTTAAGAGATAGCAGCGGAAATAAACACATAACAAAGGATATAGCCAATGTTTTTCAAACCGATGAACCAAATAAAGGTCGCTGCGCAGCTTCAATAATCAACCATCAACATTTTCATAATAGCATGAAAGCTGAAGAGAAATCTCCCGGTACCGGAACCAATAACAAAGTAATGTGCCACAAAGGGCGGGAGCCATGCCACAAAGTCATGCTCCAAACGTCTCAACCAAGGTCAATCTGGAAGAGGAAAATAAGGGCAAAACAATGGTCGATGTAATGCCCATCCTTAATTTCGTTAAATATTTGACTGATTTGTTAAATTCTTGGCTAGCATATTTATATGCTATTTTATTTGAGTTAATTATTTAACTACTTTAGAAAATTAAGGTGGTTAAATGTCAAAGTTGAAAGTTTAGGGGCCTTTTTGTCAAAGTTAGAACTTGAGGGGCCTAGTTGCAATTCTTGGATAATTGCAAGTATATCTTCCAGTTGCTTTCTTTGAGAAAGTTTATTTTCTCAAAGTTTCTCGTACACTCTCTCTGGGTAAAAAGATAGGTTTAGGATTCTTCCTATTCTCGACTCCTCGAGCTTAATTATCCCTCTGTTCGTGATTCTGGTCCCGGATAAATATTCGTGGCGTTGAATAGAGCGTCCAGGCCGATCAGAAATTTATTTGGGTCAACTTGATTTTTGACTAGGTAAGCTATTAGCTTCCCCTTACTTGTAATAACATGTATATATGTTATTCCCGCTACTTGTTCTTGTTAAAATTGTGTTTTGGGCAATTTTTGTGATACTTGTAAAATTGGGACGAAGGGAGTATAAACATACTGCGTATGAATGAAAGAAACTTAAAAGTGCTTAAACTTGGTTAACCTCCTGGGTGTGTAAAGGTGTTGATAAAAATTACTCCTATTCGTGAGACGGTAAAATAGTAACTCGATTTAAATATTATTAGAAAAATCGTACCATTATTTGTGGTACGGGGAAATGAATGGAAGTATCTGTAAATGGGTATATTAGTATAATATAAAATTGTACTTATACTTTTGGGACGGAGAAATATTAAATTGGAATAAAAGGAAACTGTCCTATTATTTATGGGACGGTAAAAGAAATGAATTGGGCTTGAAATAGAGTTCTAAACTTGTTAGTATACTCCTGAGAATGTTAGGAGTGTTAGTTAAATGTTACTCCTACGTGTGGGACGGAGAATTGTTAAGTTTGAACTCAGGGGAAATCTACCAAATTGTGCTGAGCACGGTCGTGCGCCTTTAATTGGCACGGTCGTGCCAAATATCGCCTTTAGGCAAAAATCTCTCGGCAGAATTAGCACGGTCGTGCGCCTTTTATGGGCACGGTCGTGCCGAAAATGAATTTTGGGTGAAAATTCCCTCGGTAGATTTAGCACGGTCGTGCGCCTTTTATGGGCACGGTCGTGCCAAAAATGAAGTTTGTGAAAAAAACCTCTCGACCTTGCTAGCACGGTCGTGCGCCTTTATTGGGCACGGTCGTGCCGAAAATGAATTTTGTGTGAAAATCTCTCGGCAGTGTTAGCACGGTCGTGCCAATTTCTAGAGCACGGTCGTGCCAAGTGGAAATCCTGATTTTCCTTCTTGACTTGTTTCCTCCATAACTTTCTATAGGAAAGTCGGAATCAAGATCCGAAAGAAGCTAAATAACCTAGACTTAGAGGGCTATTCAAAGAATAAATTAATGGGGTTTTAAAGTGATTGTCTAGAGCACCTAGATAGGTGTTTTAGGACATTGAACTTGAGTATAAGAGTATGAATGCTCTTATGTGTCTGGGAAATCAACGTCTTGTGTACCTTAGGGGTATAAAACAATGTTTTGAACGTGAACATCCTAAGAATAGGATTGAGAATTGGTAAGAGTAAAGTGTATAACTCTTATACATGATTGAATGTCCAAAGATTGGAATAAAACTTGAAGTATAAGACAATAAAATCTTGTACATGACTTGAACATCCAAAGAAAAGGGATTAAAACTTGAATCTAAGATTAATAAATCTTGTATATGCCTTGACACCAATATATGGGTAAGGTGTAAACTCAAAAGTGCTCAGAACAAGCATTAACGTGAATAAGAAATATTCTTGACTTGTATGTGCAATCATCGCACATAGTTGCTTGATAACAATGTGACTTATTGATTACTTGAAGCTTGTTTCCCGTTGAGCTAGTCCACGAATCTTGGATTAGTCTCCCCTCTCGTAGCTAAAGTTTGTGTACCTAAAGGACACCAACTAATGCCTTGAACTTGAATATCCTAGGAATAGGATCGTGAACTTGATTGGGAGATGTATAGCTCATCTTCTTAATTAAAACGTGAATATAAGATGAGTAAATCTTGTACTCGTCTTAAGTAACCAAAGAGTTAGATTGATAACTTAAGTATAAGTTAATTAACTCTTGTACATGTTTAACCATCCAAGAAAATGGATTGAGAACTTGGATACAAGATAATAAAATCTTGTAAAAGTCTTGACTGTCTTGATTGTCGTGAAAGTCTTGAATGTCTTGAAACCATTACATGAATATGGTAATAACTTGAAAGAGTCTTGATGTGTATATACAAATCTTGCATATATTTACTTGATAGAATGTGGCTTCTTGATTGATTGGTACATGACATGAATAACCAAAGAATTGGGTTATGAAACTAGTTAGAGAATGATTAACCCTATTGTATACCTGAACTTGATATCTTGTCTTGAAATGAGTTCCTAAAGAAAATAAGGACTAGTGTAATATGAAGATCATTCATATAATCGTGAATACTACGATTTAGGTTAATAAGAGTAACTACAGAACACAATATGTGTTAGAAAATGTATTCGATTATTAACGATACATATACGTGAGATATGACTGTGACTAGGTATGATGTGACCTATTCTACTACGTGTTTAGAGTCTAAGGTATTGGGCTCTATTTGATAGTAAGGGTATCGTGATAGACACTTTAATGTGTTAAACGTGATATGAATATGTACGTGCAAACTTGGCATGTGACAAGTGATATACCCTACTACTTGACTGAAGTCTGTTATAAATGGACTCTTAATTGGATTGATCGTGTTACATGGACACTTACGTGCCATAGTTGAACTTGATTGGTATTCACAATAATTGCATACGTGTACTTATATTCTCGTGAGCACATGATACATTACTACATGGTGCATATTCTCGTGAGCACATGATACATTACTACATGGTGCATATTCTCGTGAGCACATGATACATGATTACATGGTGCATAAAGACTGGTCCACTATTATGGGACTTAGTTCTATTCCCGTAGTTCAAGTAAATATCTACTTGTGCATTCTTGGTGAGTCCAGCTGGTTCTCCTTGCTTGTTCGAAAATATATAGGTTCACGCTTGTCGCGAGAGCTGGGGTTTAAGTGACAATCGGGTCCCTATGTATTTCCGCCCGACCCCTTACTACCGGCCATAGTAAGGGCATAGCTTCCTTGGTTGGAGCAATAAGCCTGACCTAAGTGAATGCTAACTCCCGTCCCGAACACCATGTGGATCTTGTTATTGTGGATGACACTGAATACCAGGTCTCCTTATATAATGTTCTCCCGTCCCGAACACCACGTGGATCTTGTTATTGTGGATGACACTGGTTACCAGGTCTTCTTATATACTGCACAGCAGTCTCTTGTTCCTGTTCTTGGTTGTCCTCAGCTAGAAAAGCATCGACAACAAATGGTATTCTTGGGAGAAATAAGGAAGGATTCAGGTACAATGCGTGATAGGCCTATGTGCATCTTGTGAGCTGGTTTAGCCTCTCACTCTACTTGACTACTTGTTACCTGAACCTTTCTTGAGCTTGATTTCTTGTTGAGTGGGCTTAGCCTCTCCTATACTTGTTACTTGATGATACTTGATATATGTTTAGTTGAGTATCTACTTGTATTGCATGATAACATGACATATAGTTGCATGTTAATAGCTTACTGAGATTTATCTCACCCTTTATTTGTTTAATTGTTTCCCCCCCCAGGAAAGCAGGGGATAGTACGCAGTGAGGCTCGACTTAGCTGGGAATTTACTCAGCAGGATATTCTTGTTCGAAGTTAGTGTCCTTTTATATTTTGGTAAGGACGATCTTGTATGAGTTAATTAAACTCTGGGCTTGTATTGGGGTAGTATTTGTTGTCCCTAGACAGTTCTTGATGCCAGCTTATTTACTAGGCATGTCTTCCGCTGTATGTAACCTTGTTTGGTTTTAATTTTCTTGGTCTAGAACTCGTGTGAGCTATCTTAGCTCCCTACTCTTGAGTATATACGTCATGTCAGTTTTGTTTTTAACAGGTATTGTTCCTGTTTCCCGTTAGTTTCTTGTTTCTTGTTAGTTACGCGCACCAGGTTCGGGGTTCTATTAGGGAATCCCGGGACTTGGGGCGTGTCAGGGTGGTATGAGAGCTATGGTTTAGCTCTTAGCCTGGATAGGGTCTATGGCCTAGGTTGGGTTAGTCTTGGGTGTGTTTTCGACGCCGAGTGCTTCGTTACTTGTTGTTATACCAGGCATAGGACTGGTGTTGATAGTGTTGATCCAATTGGATTAGATGGTTGGAGAATCGAGAGCGCGAGTCTTTAAAGACTTAGGCATATCTATCTTGTCTTGTGGACATTGTATCGTGCTATATATGCATGCTTGTCCTTATCTCGTGAATTATGTGAAAGTGTATTCTCTAGTAAGAGACTACGTGCTTGATATTGTTATGAATAAGAGCTTGATAGAAGTGTGGGTGATAACACCCTATACGTTCTATGTTAATTTGGTCATGTTACCTAGATGGGACATTGATGCGATACGTGTTATGACTTGACTTTCTATGTGTTAGGTCATTCTTGTTTACCACAATAGATGGTAATTATTTCTATGCTAGTATGCTTGACTATATATGTGAGCATGATAGATTTATGCATAACCTTTATGTTCTGCATTGAAAGTCTAGAAAGGGTTCTTGAGATTGTACTGGGTATTTGACCTATGTGATTGATAGTGGAATTTCTATACCAAACCAGATGGATGTATCCATTCTTGATGAGAAACTGGGTTATCTTGAGTTGTTACAGTGCAAATACAGTGCTGACACCTGGATTAATGTTCTTGACATCGATTGAGTTAAACGAGTTGAAGATTCAACTTGAGAATTTCTTGATAGAGGATATATCTACCTTGTAGTGGATGTCTGAAGTGAGTATCTGTGTTGACCTATAAGTGGAAACAACCAAGGTATGCGTGTTCTTGAGATATTCTTGATCTTGTTAGAGATTCATGAATGAATTTCGAAGGCAGCTCTATTGTTAACCATTTGACACCGAGAGCTACATCTTTTGATGGATTGTCTTGATGGATTGATATACGTAAAGTCAGTTCTGAATATTGAAACGATGGATGACCACGACTCAGTATTTGAGATTGCCTAGTGGATTTGACTAGTATTACAGTGATCTGGAGGATATGACCAGTCCTATTATTCTAGTGGATATGTCAAGTTTCACCGATATAGTGGATTGACTAATCGAGTCTGTTTGACTTTATGTGTTTTGATGTTATATGTTATACATCTTGATTGCATGAAATATTTATGAGTATATGTGTATATTCTTGATGTGATTGAGTCCTACTTGTTGATTATATATGTTATAATCTTAATCTAGTAAAAAAATTCGAGGACGAATTTTCTGTAAGGTGGGGAGGATGTAATGCCCATCCTTAATTTCGTTAAATATTTGACTGATTTGTTAAATTCTTGGCTAGCATATTTATATGCTATTTTATTTGAGTTAATTATTTAACTACTTTAGAAAATTAAGGTGGTTAAATGTCAAAGTTGAAAGTTTAGGGGCCTTTTTGTCAAAGTTAGAACTTGAGGGGCCTAGTTGCAATTCTTGGATAATTGCAAGTATATCTTCCAGTTGCTTTCTTTGAGAAAGTTTATTTTCTCAAAGTTTCTCGTACACTCTCTCTGGGTAAAAAGATAGGTTTAGGATTCTTCCTATTCTCGACTCCTCGAGCTTAATTATCCCTCTGTTCGTGATTCTGGTCCCGGATAAATATTCGTGGCGTTGAATAGAGCGTTCCAGGCCGATCAGAAATTTATTTGGGTCAACTTGATTTTTGACTAGGTAAGCTATTAGCTTCCCCTTACTTGTAATAACATGTATATATGTTATTCCCGCTACTTGTTCTTGTTAAAATTGTGTTTTGGGCAATTTTTGTGATACTTGTAAAATTGGGACGAAGGGAGTATAAACATACTGCGTATGAGTGAAAGAAACTTAAAAGTGCTTAAACTTGGTTAACCTCCTGGGTGTGTAAAGGTGTTGATAAAAATTACTCCTATTCGTGAGACGGTAAAATAGTAACTCGATTTAAATATTATTAGAAAAATCGTACCATTATTTGTGGTACGGGGAAATGAATGGAAGTATCTGTAAATGGGTATATTAGTATAATATAAAATTGTACTTATACTTTTGGGACGGAGAAATATTAAATTGGAATAAAAGGAAATTGTCCTATTATTTATGGGACGGTAAAAGAAATGAATTGGGCTTGAAATAGGAATTCTAAACTTGTTAGTATACTCCTGAGAATGTTAGGAGTGTTAGTTAAATGTTACTCCTACGTGTGTGACGGAGAATTGTTAAGTTTGAACTCAGGGGAAATCTACCAAATTGTGCTGAGCACGGTCGTGCGCCTTTAATTGGCACGGTCGTGCCAAATATCGCCTTTAGGCAAAAATCTCTCGGCAGAATTAGCACGGTCGTGCGCCTTTTATGGGCACGGTCGTGCCGAAAATGAATTTTGGGTGAAAATTCCCTCGGTAGATTTAGCACGGTCGTGCGCCTTTTATGGGCACGGTCGTGCCAAAAATGAAGTTTGTGAAAAAAACCTCTCGACCTTGCTAGCACGGTCGTGCGCCTTTATTGGGCACGGTCGTGCCGAAAATGAATTTTGTGTGAAAATCTCTCGGCAGTGTTAGCACGGTCGTGCCAATTTCTAGAGCACGGTCGTGCCAAGTGGAAATCCTGATTTTCCTTCTTGACTTGTTTCCTCCATAACTTTCTATAGGAAAGTCGGAATCAAGATCCGAAAGAAGCTAAATAACCTAGACTTAGAGGGCTATTCAAAGAATAAATTAATGGGGTTTTAAAGTGATTGTCTAGAGCACCTAGATAGGTGTTTTAGGACATTGAACTTGAGTATAAGAGTATGAATGCTCTTATGTGTCTGGGAAATCAACGTCTTGTGTACCTTAGGGGTATAAAACAATGTTTTGAACGTGAACATCCTAAGAATAGGATTGAGAATTGGTAAGAGTAAAGTGTATAACTCTTATACATGATTGAATGTCCAAAGATTGGAATAAAACTTGAAGTATAAGACAATAAAATCTTGTACATGACTTGAACATCCAAAGAAAAGGGATTAAAACTTGAATCTAAGATTAATAAATCTTGTATATGCCTTGACACCAATATATGGGTAAGGTGTAAACTCAAAAGTGCTCAGAACAAGCATTAACGTGAATAAGAAATATTCTTGACTTGTATGTGCAATCATCGCACATAGTTGCTTGATAACAATGTGACTTATTGATTACTTGAAGCTTGTTTCCCGTTGAGCTAGTCCACGAATCTTGGATTAGTCTCCCCTCTCGTAGCTAAAGTTTGTGTACCTAAAGGACACCAACTAATGCCTTGAACTTGAATATCCTAGGAATAGGATCGTGAACTTGATTGGGAGATGTATAGCTCATCTTCTTAATTAAAACGTGAATATAAGATGAGTAAATCTTGTACTCGTCTTAAGTAACCAAAGAGTTAGATTGATAACTTAAGTATAAGTTAATTAACTCTTGTACATGTTTAACCATCCAAGAAAATGGATTGAGAACTTGGATACAAGATAATAAAATCTTGTAAAAGTCTTGACTGTCTTGATTGTTGTGAAAGTCTTGAATGTCTTGAAACCATTACATGAATATGGTAATAACTTGAAAGAGTCTTGATGTGTATATGCAAATCTTGCATATATTTACTTGATAGAATGTGGCTTCTTGATTGATTGGTACATGACATGAATAACCAAAGAATTGGGTTATGAAACTAGTTAGAGAATGATTAACCCTATTGTATACCTGAACTTGATATCTTGTCTTGAAATGAGTTCCTAAAGAAAATAAGGACTAGTGTAATATGAAGATCATTCATATAATCGTGAATACTACGATTTAGGTTAATAAGAGTAACTACAGAACACAATATGTGTTAGAAAATGTATTCGATTATTAACGATACATATACGTGAGATATGACTGTGACTAGGTATGATGTGACCTATTCTACTACGTGTTTAGAGTCTAAGGTATTGGGCTCTATTTGATAGTAAGGGTATCGTGATAGACACTTTAATGTGTTAAACGTGATATGAATATGTACGTGCAAACTTGGCATGTGACAAGTGATATACCCTACTACTTGACTGAAGTCTGTTATAAATGGACTCTTAATTGGATTGATCGTGTTACATGGACACTTACGTGCCATAGTTGAACTTGATTGGTATTCGCAATAATTGCATACGTGTACTTATATTCTCGTGAGCACATGATACATTACTACATGGTGCATATTCTTGTGAGCACATGATACATTACTACATGGTGCATATTCTCGTGAGCACATGATACATGATTACATGGTGCATAAAGACTGGTCCACTATTATGGGACTTAGTTCTATTCCCGTAGTTCAAGTAAATATCTACTTGTGCATTCTTGGTGAGTCCAGCTGGTTCTCCTTGCTTGTTCGAAAATATATAGGTTCACGCTTGTCGCGAGAGCTGGGGTTTAAGTGACAATCGGGTCCCTATGTATTTCCGCCCGACCCCTTACTACCGGCCATAGTAAGGGCATAGCTTCCTTGGTTGGAGCAATAAGCCTGACCTAAGTGAATGCTAACTCCCGTCCCGAACACCATGTGGATCTTGTTATTGTGGATGACACTGAATACCAGGTCTCCTTATATACTGTTCTCCCGTCCCGAACACCACGTGGATCTTGTTATTGTGGATGACACTGGTTACCAGGTCTTCTTATATACTGCACAGCAGTCTCTTGTTCCTGTTCTTGGTTGTCCTCAGCTAGAAAAGCATCGACAACAAATGGTATTCTTGGGAGAAATAAGGAAGGATTCAGGTACAATGCGTGATAGGCCTATGTGCATCTTGTGAGCTGGTTTAGCCTCTCACTCTACTTGACTACTTGTTACCTGAACCTTTCTTGAGCTTGATTTCTTGTTGAGTGGGCTTAGCCTCTCCTATACTTGTTACTTGATGATACTTGATATATGTTTAGTTGAGTATCTACTTGTATTGCATGATAACATGACATATAGTTGCATGTTAATAGCTTACTGAGATTTATCTCACCCTTTATTTGTTTAATTGTTTCCCCCCCCAGGAAAGCAGGGGATAGTACGCAGTGAGGCTCGACTTAGCTGGGAATTTACTCAGCAGGATATTCTTGTTCGAAGTTAGTGTCCTTTTATATTTTGGTAAGGACGATCTTGTATGAGTTAATTAAACTCTGGGCTTGTATTGGGGTAGTATTTGTTGTCCCTAGACAGTTCTTGATGCCAGCTTATTTACTAGGCATGTCTTCCGCTGTATGTAACCTTGTTTGGTTTTAATTTTCTTGGTCTAGAACTCGTGTGAGCTATCTTAGCTCCCTACTCTTGAGTATATACGTCATGTCAGTTTTGTTTTTAACAGGTATTGTTCCTGTTTCCCGTTAGTTTCTTGTTTCTTGTTAGTTACGCGCACCAGGTTCGGGGTTCTATTAGGGAATCCCGGGACTTGGGGCGTGTCAGTCGACACCATAATGGACTTGGCCGGTGCCATCACAATATCTCGCATCGCCCGACACAACCACAAATACCAGCTGGACTTTTAAATAAATGCTAAGTAATAAAATACTAGCACGATAAACAACTAATGATTCCAAAGTAGGGAACCAATCCAAATAAATTACCACAAAGGTAAACCAATCCAACAACACATCAAGGAGGTCCAACATTCCCAAAACGGTACTTAAATAAATTTCATAACACATTTATTCACAAAGAAACCAATTCCAATTAATAACGTACTCCACGATGTTATCTTAAGTAAATTAGAAGAAATAAACCTAAAGTAGTTAAGCCCTAAGTCCTAAACCAAGCAAAAGGGAGAATTCTGAACCAGGGGGCGGGCGGGCGCCTGGCGTGGGGCGAGCGCGCGTTTAAATGACCAGAAGGTCAGGCCGCTGGAAAAAGGGGTGTAGGCGGGCGCCTGGGTCCAGGCGGGCGGACGCTCGGTCTGGGTTCATGCCGGGAAAACAGAGCTGGGTTCTCATTTTTCATACCCATTTCACACATTCTCAAAATCAATACTTCCAACATGATCCCCAAAGTACCCAAACAACAACTAACCAAAAGGGGGACCTTAATAACACCATCCATCAATCAAAAACTAAGATCAAATCTCAACATTCAACAAAATCACCATTTTTAATCAAAACCCAAAATAAATTCCCAATAAATTCCAAACTCAACCAAACTTCAAATATAACACATCAAGCATTATATAAACATGATATGAACATTTTAGCATAAAAATGGGGGAAAAGCAACTTACCCGGAATTTCTCAAAGACGACGGAATTCAAATATTTTTGACTCCACACGAACCTATCGACAATCTAAACAAGATTCATGTTTTAAGAAATGAGAAATAACAAGAGGAAGAGGAAGATAATGAAGAGAGAAGGGAGAGGAAAGTTTACCTTCACAAATGGAGGAGGGAGAGAGAAAAGTGTGTGCTGGGAATGAGAGGAAGAGTGAGGGAGAAGAGGAGGAGTAGGGAGGGAGTAGTTAAAAATGATTTGAAAACTTACACCTAGGCCCCCTCTTCACTAAGCTAGCACAAATAAGCCCCCTATCACCCTTCTACCCAAATTAACACAAATAAAATGTTAGGCATGAATTATTATAACACATAAAATGCACACATAAATATTTAAATAAATAATAATTTATATAAACAAATAAGCAAATAAATAAATAATAATTATTTATTACTAATAAAATAGAGCCTAGATTTCGGGTCGTGATATTCACTCCCCCTTAAAGAAAATTCGACCCGAATTTTAACGAGACTTACCCGAATTAAAAAGCCACGGATATTTCCTCTCGATCTCATCTCGGAGCTCCCACGTCGACTCCTCGATATTATGATTCCTCCAAAGAACTCTAACCAACGCAATGCTTTTGTTTCTCAACTCTTGAACTTTGGCATCCAAAATCCGAATCGGTCGTTCCTCGTAAGTCATATCGGGCTCAATATCCTCCGGTACCCTCGGTAACACGTGAGATGGATCATGAACGTACTTCCGAAGCATAGAAACGTGAAAAACATTATGTAACCGGTCCAAAGATGGCGGTAACGCAAGACGATACGCTAGAAGTCCAACCTTTCCCAAAACCTCGAACGGGCCAATAAACCTCGGAGCCAATTTGCCTTTCTTCCCAAACCTACGAATACCCACCTTCGGAGACACCTTCAAGAACACAAAATCACCGGTCTGAAAACTAAGATCTCGCCTTCGGTTATCTGCATAGCTCTTATGTCGACTCTGGGCTGTTTTCAATCGATCCCGGATAACCCTAACTTTCTCAACTGAATCCTGAAGCAAATCAATACCCACGATCTTCGCTTCACCGACCTCATCCCAAAGATAGGCGATCTACACTTCCTTCCATACAAAGCCTCATACGGTGCCATCTCGATACTAGCCTGATAACTGTTGTTGTAAGAGAATTCCACTAACGGTAGGTGCGAATCCCAAGAATCAGAGAAGTCTATCGAACACGCTCGCAACATATCCTCCAAAATATGAATAGTCCTCTCGGATTGACCGTCGGTCTGAGGGTGAAAAGCTGTGCTGAATCGCAAATCTGTACCCAAAGCTTCCTGAAACGCCTTCCAGAATCTAGAAGTAAACCTCGGGTCTCGATCTGACACAATGCTAACCGGAACCCCATGCAATCTCATAATCTCATCAATATAAAGGGTCGCAAGCTTCTCCATCGAATATCTGATGTCAATAGGCAAGAAATGGGCACTCTTGGTCAATCTATCCACTATTACCCAAACACTGTCATACTTCCTACGGGAACGAGGTAGTCCCGTAACGAAATCCATAGTTACATGCTCCCATTTCCACTCCGGAATCTCTAACGGCTGAAGTAGTCCCGTGGGTCTCTGATGCTCGGCTTTGACCTGCTGACAAGTTAAACATTTCGAAACATACTCGGCTATTTCCCTCTTCATGTTGTTCCACTAAAAGTGTTGTTTCAAATTTTGATACATCTTCGTACTACCCGGATGAATAGTATATCTCGATTTGTGACCCTCATCTAAAACTTGCCTCTTTATTCCACCAACATCGGGTACGCACAAACGACCACGGAAAGTCAACACCCCATTCGAACTCATAGAAAAATCCTCGAAATTCTTTTCCTTCATTTAACTCATTACCTTCACTAACTCGGGATCTTCTTTCTGAGCTTCCTTTATCCTCTGAATTAGGGTCGGAGATACCCTAATATTCGCAAAAATAGCCCCATGTCTCGATTCACGAGGAGACCAATCTCGAACATCCTCAAGCATTTTCCACTCACGGACCATCATCGAAGCCACATAAGACTTTCTACTAATCGCATCGGCTACCACATTCGCCTTCCCCGGATGATAGGAAATCGTACAATCATAATCCTTCAACAATTCCATCCATCGGCGTTGCCTATTATTTAACTCTTTCTGGGAGAAAAGGTAATTCAAGCTCTTGTGATCGGTAAAAATCTCAAACTTCGCTCCATAAAGGTAATGCTTCCATTTGTGCAATGCAAAGACTATCGCCGCCAACTCCATATCATGAGTTGGGTAATTCTGTTCACTAGGGGTCAACTTCCTCGAAGCATAGGCAAACACCTTCCTGTTCTGCATCAAAACACAACCCAAACCCTCTTTCGAAGCATCACTATAAATTACTAAATCATCATTCCCATTAGGCAAGGTCAAGATCGGTGCGGTAGTCAACCTTTTCTTCAATTCCTCGAAACTCTTGTCACATTTCTCGGTCCACTCAAACGGGACATTCTTCCGGGTCAACTGAGTCATCGGAGTAGCAATCCTCGAAAACCCTTCAATAAATCTTCTGTAATAACCGGCTAAACCCAGAAAACTTCTGAACTCGGTCACTGACTCAGGTCTCTTCCATTCCACTATGGCTTCTATCTTTGAAGGATCCACCGAAATCCCATCTTTAGAAATAACATGACCCAGAAATGAAACCTTCTCGAGCCAAAATTAGCATTTACTAAACTTCGCAAACAACTGCTCCCTCGCAAGAATGGATAAAACTGTCCTCAAGTGTTGCTCGTGCTCCTCTCGAGATTTAGAGTAGACGAGTATATCATCAATAAAAACCACCACGAACGAATCAAGATAAGGATGGAAAACCCGGTTCATCAAATCCATAAATACGGCAGGCGCGTTCGTCAACCCAAACGGCATAACCAAGAACTCATAATGACCATACCGAGTGCGAAAAGCAGTCTTCGAAATATCCTCCGATCGAATCTTCAACTGATGGTACCCACTCCTCAAATCAAGTTTAGAAAACACAACTGAGCCTTGAAGCTGATCAAACAAATCATCGATGTGAGGTAGAGGATACTTGTTCTTCACTGTAACCTGATTCAACTTCCGGTAATCAATACACAATCTCAAAGAAGCGTCTTTCTTTCGCACAAATAAAACCGGTGCTCCCCAAGGGGAAACACTAGGGCGGATAAACCCTCGATCAAGTAACTCTTGCAACTGAACCTTTAGTTCCTTCAACTCTGCAGGAGCCAACCTATACGGTGCTTTCGAAATCGGAGCCGTACCCGGCAAAAGATCTATACAAAATTCTATCTCACGATCGGGAGGCATATCATACTCAGAAGAGAAAACATCGGGAAATTCCCTAACTACCCAAACACTCTCCAAACTAGGGGATTCTTTCCTAGTATCAAGAACACTAGCCAAATACCCCTCACAACCACGATGCAATAATTTTCTCGCTTTCACATAAGAAATGATACGAAAATTTCTACCAAAAGGCATAGCCTCAAAAGTAAACTTAGGCACATCAGGGATGGAAAATTTAACGACCTTTCTACGACAGTCAACAGAAGCATGAAACTTGCTTAACCAATACATACCCAAAATAACATCAAAGTCTTGAATGGGAAGGACTACCAAGTCCTCACACAAGATATGACCACATATAAGCACCTCACAATCACGAAATACTCTATCAGTTGCCAAACATTCTCCCATAGGAGTTGACACCTCTAACACATAGGGAAAAGACTCAGATGCAGCATTTAACAAAGAAGCAAATTGCACAGAAATGTATGAATGAGATGATCCTGGATCTACTAACGCTCGTGCGCTCACACTAGATATAGAAATAATACCTCCAATAACTGTGGGATCATCTGCCTGATGCTGATTCATTGCAAACACTTTTCCTTGGACTTTGGCCTTTCCCGTAGCATCCCTTTTCTGACCTTGTGGAGCACCAGCTCCTACCCCAGACGGTTGACCTCTATTCCTCGGACAATCCCTCATATAATGCCCCATTTGGCCACAATTGGTACACCTTCCCTGTTTCTTCCAACACCGGTCCTCTGAATGGCCTTCCTTTTGGCAATAGGAACAAAGTCTCCTATTTTGGTTCCCTTGGTTCCCGGAAGTAGTACCCGGGTTCCTTGGGATTGGTTGCCCTCGAAACTGAGATTGTCCCCCAAAGTTACCTCGGTTATCAATCCTTGGTTGTGACTTGCTCTGCGCTCCTTGCTTACTCGGGTTAGCTACCTCGGTCTTCCTCTTATGTTCCCCAATATCTTGGTCGATAAGGTAGGAACGGTCTACCGCATCCTGGAATGTCACAATCCTCTGGGCTATAAGCTGAGTACGAATGGAAGTCTTCAAACCCCGGATAAACCTCATAGCTTTCTGTTCTTCGGTCCTCACAAGATAGTCACAATACCGGGCTAATTCAGTGAACTTAGCCGAGTATTGAGCTATAGACAACAAACCTTGCTCCAAGTTGAGAAGCTCGATCTCCTTTCGGTTCTGATCCACTACCGGAATAAAATGCTCTTTGAACTTCCGCACAAACAAATCTCATGCATACACGGTGTGAGTGTCATCCCAACTAGCCTTAACTCCTTTCCACCAATGCTCGGCGGCACCCACAAGCTTATAGGCCGCAAGCCGGACCCTATCCTCGTCCGTGCACCCAAATACATCATAGATTTTCTCCATTGACTCGATCCATAATTCGGCCTTCTTCACATCGGGCTCACCGTCAAACTCTTTTGGCATCAATTTCAGAAATTGCTCTAGCCCATATCTCGGTGGTGCCACATGCTCTTCTCGTGGCCCTTGATCATGAATGGCCTTCATAGCGGCCTCAAACATTCCCTGGAACATTGCCCGGTTCTCTTCCCTTAAGTCATTCTGATTCTGTGCCCCACTAGAGCCTTCGCCTGTTCTCCTTCTAGCCATTTCAAACAATTACCTGCATAAGACATCAACCGTTACTCACTCCGAACACAACTACCCACCTAGGTCATACTAGTCCACCTAGACTTATACTTAGAGCCAAACCATAGCTCTGATACCAACTGTCGCGACCCCGAACCCCGCGGGCCCGAGATCGCGAGCTGGACGTCGACTTTAAACAATAAACTCTAAAATAATGAAGATCAAAAATTTCCTTTTATACCAAAAGATGATAACACAAAGTTTTTGAAATCCAACTTAACAACAAAATATAAACTAGTGTAAGCTCCATAAACTTACACTCAAATTAATAAAATATACAATTCTTAATGACGTCAAGTTTGGTACAAATATTCCCAAAAACAGGTTACACATTTATGTAATGTAAACCCACCAAACAACTTGCCCCAAAAGCTCAACCCTCGCGACGTCCTGTCTCGGGATCAGCGAGTCTAATCCTTTCCACCTGGGGGGGGGTAAGGAAAAACAAAGACAAAAGAAAAGGGGGTTACTAATGCAACTACATGACATGCTATGATGCAAGAAGCAATAAACAATAATAAATATCACATAGCACATAGCATTTATCACTTAAGAGATAGCAGCGGAAATAAACACATAACAAAGGATATAGCCAAGGTTTTCCAAACCGATGAACCAAATAAAGGTCGCTGCGCAGCTTCAATAATCAACCATCAACATCTTCATAATAGCATGAAAGCTGAAGAGAAATCCCCGGTACCGGAACCAATAACAAAGTAATGTGCCACAAAGGGCGGGAGCCATGCCACAAAGTCATGCTCCAAACGTCTCAACCAAGGCCAATCTGGAAGAGGAAAATAAGGGCAAAACAATGGTCGACACCATAATGGACTTGGCCGGTGCCATCACAATATCTCACATCGCCCGACACAACCACAAATACCAGCTGGACTTTCAAATAAATGCTAAGTAATAAAATACTAGCACGATAAACAACTAATGATTCCAAAGTAGGGAACCAATCCAAATAAATTACCACAAAGGTAAACCAATCCAACAACACATCAAGGAGGTCCAACATTCCCAAAACGGTACTTAAATAAATTTCATAACACATTTATTCACAAAGAAACCAATTCCAATTAATAACGTACTCCACGATGTTATCTTAAGTAAATTAGAAGAAATAAACCTAAACTAGTTAAGCCCTAAGTCGTAAACCAAGCAAAAGGGAGAATTCTGAACCAGGGGGCGAGCGGGCGCCTGGCGTGGGGCGAGCGCGCGCTTAAATGACCAGAAGGTCAGGCCGCTGGAAAAAGGGGTGTAGGCGGGCGCCTGGGTCCAGGCGGGCGGGCGCTCGGTCTGGGTTCATGCCGGGAAAACAGAGCTGGGTTCTCATTTTTCATACCCATTTCACACATTCTCAAAATCAATACTTCCAACATGATCCCCAATGTACCCAAACAACAACTAACCAAAAAGGGGACCTTAATAACACCATCCATCAATCAAAACTAAGATCAAATCTCAACATTCAACAAAATCACCATTTTTAATCAAAACCCAAAATAAATTCCCAATAAATTCCAAACTCAACCAAACTTCAAATATAACACATCAAGCATTATATAAACATGATATGAACATTTTAGCATAAAAATGGGGGAAAAGCAACTTACCCGGAATTTCTCAAAGACGACGGAATTCAAATATTTTTGACTCCACACGAACCTATCGACGATCTAAACAAGATTCATGTTTTAAGAAATGAGAAATAACAAGAGGAAGAGGAAGATAATGAAGAGAGAAGGGAGAGGAAAGTTTACCTTCACAAATGGGGGAGGGAGAGAGAAAAAGTGTGTGCTGGGAATAAGAGGAAGAGTGAGGGAGAAGAGGAGGAGTAGGGAGGGAGTAGTTAAAAATGATTTGAAAACTTACATCTAGGCCCCCTCCTCACTAAGCTAGCACAAATAAGCCCCCTATCACCCTTCTACCCAATTAACACAAATAAAATGCTAGGCATGAATTATTATAACACATAAAATGCACACATAAATATTTAAATAAATAATAATTTATATAAACAAATAAGCAAATAAATAAATAATAATTATTTATTACTAATAAAATGGAGCCTAGATTTTGGGTCGTTATATTTTTCGCCAATTTAGGCCTTGAGGTAAAAATGTTCGCCACGTTAGGCCTTTTTGACGATTTTCGTCAGAAAAGTCAGTTAAAGGACCTAAATGAAAAGTTTAAACTTTGTAAGGCTAAAAATCAAAATATTTATTTTAATGCCGAAAATCAAAATAATTATTAAAATATTGAATAATTTTTTTAAAATTATTTTGAAAATATTAAATAATAAATAATAAATAAACTCAATAAATTAAAATTTTATTTATTTACAAACGTAATAATAAACATAATAATTTTTTTTCACATGTACCAAAAAAGATTTCATCAAAAAGAAGTCATCAAATAAATTAAGACATTAAAGTATTTATTTCTATCATCCACTTAATTTATAGTTTTTTTATTCAATCTTTATTATTGATATTAAATTAATAAAAAACATTTTTTTGAAAAATAAATATTAAATATGAGACAAGTTGAGCCCGTAGCTGCTACGTTATTGATGTCGTGGTTTATTTGGTTGAATGTGTAAGCGAACAGAGGAATTAGTGTTTTAGTGTGTGTTATGGGGTAAAAAGGGAAGATTGAGAAACTTGTCTTATACTCCCTCCATCCCAAACTTTTGGTTACCAAAATTGAATGCGCGTAAATTAAGAAAAAACTAGGTGGTGTGAGTGAGAAGGAGAGAGAAAATAAGATAGTGGATAGTTGTTGTGAGTGGGAATGAAAGAGAAAATTGAGCATTTTGGGTAAGTAACCAAAAGTATGGGACGCCCAAAAAAGGAAATTAGTAACCAAAAGTTTGGGACGGAGATAGTATTTAATATTTATTTTTCAAAAAGTTGTTTTCTTATTAATTTAATATCAATAATAAATGAAAATTATAAATTGAGTGGGTGATAAAAAAAAAAAAAAAAACTTTAATGCCTTAATTTATTTGATGACTTCTTTTTGATGAAATATTTTTTGGTACATGTGAAAAAGATTTATTATGTTTATAAAATAAAATAAAATATATTTATTTATTCTCTTTATTTTTTATTACTTAATATTTTCAAAATAATATTCAATATTTTAATAGTTATTTTGATTTTTGGCATAAAAAAATAATTATTTTGATTTTTAGCCTTACAAAGTTTAAACTTTTCATTTAGGTCCTTTAACTGACTTTTCTGATGAAAATCGTCAAAAAGGCCTAACGTGGCGAACAATTTTACCTCAAGGCTTAAATTGGCGAAAAAAGACTCTCAAGGTTCGATTGGAAGGGTGGTACTATACTTCAGAGTCTAAATTGTCATTAACCCTTATTTCATTGTGTCCTGCTTTCTTCCTCTAACATTTATTTCAAATCTAATTTTGTTTAAACTTTCTTCTTGTTTTTTTTTTTTAAATATCCTTCTTTAGTCTTTCTTCACACAACATTTATTTGAATTTTTGGGCTTTATTCTTGCAACTTTTTTACAAAAACAAAATTGAGGGTTTTTTTTAATTATTACTGATGTGTCTTTAGTTTTTTTTTTTTTTAACACTAAAATGTTTCTGCAGTTTATTATTTTTAGAAAAATGTTATTTGCAATGATCATAATCTAAAAATGTTAACCTAACTTAATTATTACTCATTCCGCCCCATTTCAAATTGCAAAATTTATCATTTTTGGCGTCCCATAGAAATTGCGAAATCCAAAACTGGAAAGTTTTAAATAATCTTTAATTGGTGGGACCCACTTGCCATACCAACATCAACTAACTCACATACTATTCCCTACCCCCAATTTCTCTCTTCCACTCAACTATATACACTCACAACACATCACATTTTCTATTTTTTTCCTTAATTATTGTGCCATGATATTTTTTTGCAATTTGAAATGGGTCTGGGAGTATTTATTAATCTTTAAAGTGTTAGGTTTAATCATTAATGTGTGTTTGTTTAGTTTGGGCTAAAAACAAAATGAGGGCCCGCTTAAATAGTTTGCTTTGGACCCAATTGGACCCCAATTGATTTAGTGTTTGGACAGTGATATACAGTCCGACTGAATATTGCGAATTTGTATCTCGAAATACTTGGATGTGATTCCATCATTGGGGTCCACAAAAGCATTAAAGGCTGATAAGGGGACAGCAGAGTCGCTAATTATTTTCGGCATGAGATTTTCGATGTGTATATCATTATCTAGTGCTTTGGCTGGGTGCCTTTAGAATTACGAGTTCAAGGAGGGGATATACATAAACAACAAAATCAATCCAGAGCCAAAAAAGTCTTAATTTATATTTGAAAATTAAAAGGATAGTAAATAATATTCAAAATTGAATGAAAAAAAATAATAAACAAACTAATTTTTCTTATGTCTAAACCCATCAAACTTCAAACCTTTTTAAATTTTAAAAACAAACAACAAACAATCCGATATATAATATACTGCCTCCGTCTCCGTCCCAAAATGATCTTCCTGTTTGCCATTTTTCAATGTCTCAAAAATTTCTTCCCATTTTTACAATTTAAGCTTAAAAGTGCATAGACAAATGATTATTAAAGCAAGTGTTCATATCTTTAATAAGTTTGAATAGTCAAACAGGAAGATCATTATGGGACGGGAATATTCTATACTCCCTCCGTCCCATAACTATATGCACAAAATGAGTTTTGTACGAGAATTAAGAGATGAATGGTAATGGGTAGTTGAATAGTAGTGGGTAGTTGTTGTGAGTGTGAAAAGTGAAGTATGAGAGAGAAAGTGGGGTAAGGAATGGTATGCTGATTGGTGTTGTGAGCGTAAAGTAAAGTATGAGAGAGAATGAGTGAGATGAATAGTAAAAATTCTTTGCCATTTTAGAAAAGTGTGACTTATCAATGAGACACTCAAAATGATAATTTGTGCACATAGTTATGATACAGAGGGAGTATTTATTTTATAGTATCTTAATGTTATAAACGTGTACTCCCTCCGTTCCGGGTAAGTTGCAACATGGAAGGGGAAACACAAAAATTAAGAAAAGAGAATAATGAGTGGTTGGGAGGAAGAGAAAGAACGAGTGGAGAATAATGCGTGGTTGGGAGGAAGAGAGGGAATGGGTGAAGGATTATAAAAGTAATAAAGAGTTTCCTTATTTACCATTGTTGCAACTTAAGTGGAATGCTCAAAATGATAAATTTGTGCAACTTACCCGAGCGGAGGGAGTATAGTTTTGATATATGCTTGTCTTAAGAATTAAGAGTCGGTTTCAAAAAAAAAAAAAAAAAAAGACTTGGGACTTGAGAGTCAACAAGAAAATCAATGAAGGCATCATTATGCTATGCCCTTCACTTTCATGTTTCATCTGTTCACACGACAAAAGCATCTCCCTTATTCTATTCCTTTGGCTTTTGCCTCCAAACCCCTTATTCCATCCCCACCGTCTATCTCTAAAAAAGCACATCTCCATGGCTGACGTGTACGGCTCACCGTTATTCATATGACGTTTTCTTATACACGACACTTGCACACGCATACATTTCTTGCTCATCAAATAAAGATTTTTCTCATTTCAAAAAAAAAATAAAAAATAAAAAATTAATCTCACTTTACTACCCAAGATTACACGATGTATCATTTGGGAGCCTGTAGTTTCATTCTTCTCGTTTTAGAGCCCAAACTTTAATCTTTGTATTATTTTGGGGCCTAAACAAGAATTTCGTTAAATATTTAAGAATTTTTTTACATGTACCATTGAATGTCTATTTTATATTAATTAAGAGTTGGTATGATTTTTTATTTGCATCAATTGATAATTAGCTATAAGAGTTCATTCAAAAAAATATTTATAAGCATAATCATAAAATCTTTAAATACTTATAACAATAACAATTTACCTCTTCAAACAGAAAAAGGTCGTAAGATCAAGGTGAATGGAAAAAAAAACATGTGAACAAATAAAAATAAAAAGGCCTCCTTCATAAAGAAAGGAAACAATGCTCATATGCGTGTCTTGTACGAAATCTACTATCTATTTATGAAGTTTTTAATATATATATATATATATATATAATATATATATAATTTAATTGTTGTTCTCTTTTATAATTCTTGGTTCTTAATTTTTTGTTTATTTTCCTTTTATTTTACTACATTCGTCCTGTTAGAAGACGTGAAAATTAATTTATTTTATTCAAGAATTTTTTAAAATAACTGTCGTTATAAAATACTAAAAATTAATAGATACACAAGTCATTTCTAGAGTATTTCTTAAATAATACTCCCTCCGTCCCGGAGTAAGAGTCTCACCCCCAATTTGCACGCTTATTAATAAATATTGGATGTGATGTAAATGTTGTAAGTGTAAAAGTAAAGTATGAGAGAGAATGAGTGGGAGAGAATAGTGAAATGATTGATATTGTGAGTATAAAAGTAAAATAGGAGAGAGAATGAGTGGGGTGAATAGTAAAGATTCTTTGCCATTTTAGGAATGAGACTCTTACTCTGGGACGGACCAAAAAAGAAAAATAAGACTCTTACTCTGGGACGGAGGGAGTAATAGACATACATATACACATCCAATTTTTTCGTCAAATATCTAATAAAATTGCTGTCTAGGCCCTAACTTGATACAAAAAGGGAAGTTCAGGCCTTAAAGTGAGAAAAATGAAATCATAGACCCCAGTGATACACTGTGTAAACCTTGGGGTAGTAAAGTGAGAATAACCAAAAAAAAAATGATTTTTCTAGAACAATAATTTCCTCCCAATTTTTTTTTCTATAAATACCCCTTTTCTCGCACAAATTTTCGCTAATCGAACTCCAATCCAATTGCATAAAATAAAAATAAAAATGGCGGACCAGGACAACGGCGTTGCAGAGGTAGCCGGCACCGGCGGCGATTCTCACGACATCTTTTCTCTCCTATCTACTTCGGAGAGAAACTATCTTGTTCGGAACAACGGCGATCAGGTATATCTCTACTTTATTGCTTCATATATATACTCTTAATTTTTCAATTAATCAATCAGTTTACGTTTTCTTAGAACTAGTTTTAATTGTTTGATTTTGCGAATTGAGGGATCGAGGTTTAGTGAAGACGAGTTTATAGATGCTTAATCTAGTAGCGTTTGTTGCTTTGTCAATTGTATGTATACCTAATTACTCGTGGTCCGCATAACTTTTGAGATAGTTGATGAAGTAGTATTATAATTATTATGAACAAAAATTGACATTTTTTGGGACTGAATACAATTTCTGATTCTGATATTATTGTTTTTTCTTTTATGATTCATAAACTAGTTAGTTGATTGTGATTAATTAAGCGACTCAATGATTCTGTTTGTGATAGCTGTCTCGGTTTTTTGTAGTTTCTTCCCCCTGTTGGGAATTTAGTGGTACCCCTTTGCAATCTAGATAAAGAACATAATAAACCCACAAGCACAATTATGAGAGAATCACACACACACAAGAACACAAGAATTGTTTACCCGGTTCGTTCAACATATGAACTACGTCCGGGGGCAATTGCCAAGCCAATATATTATTAAACACCTTTTAATATGTTGCTACAATGTGTTCTAGGTCGTATCTATGCTTATATAGCAGTACAAGGAAGCCCTAGTCGATTAGGAAGAGATTGCATCAAAATAGGAAACCACTAAATCCAACCGGCGGACCGAGCGCCCGCTCACCCTTTACCAGGCGCCCGCTTGAATTAAGTTTAGCAGCGAGCCAACACACTGCCAGCTTGAGCGCCCGCTTGGCTATGGGCAGGCGCCTGCCTGCTTCTCCGCCCAGGTGTTTTTCCTCCGTTTTGAACTCCATCTTGATCTCCACCGACACCCACGACTTAGACTCCTTCTACCCTTTGCTTCCACGTAGTTTAGGACTACCAATCCCAACAATCTCCCACCGGAGACTAAACTCATAAGCACAGAAACACCCATCAACTCCCACCACGGAGTGAACATCTTCGAACACATTTTACTCCCATATTGACTTGACATTACCGAGCCTCCCTCCAGTACTAAGGCGAGTTGAAACCAAGCGACGTTTCAACCCCTCCGTGTTAGATGGTTTCTTGCCTCCCCAAATCAGCTTCTACCTTGATTTCTCCCCGCAAGTCTAACTTCGCCTTCTCCCTCCAGACCCACCTTCCTCGCAATGCTTCCCCTTGAAACTTGGACCTACCTTGTTTCTTGCATCGACTTCTCTTGGTCTGAACACACTCTCTGTTAGGGCACTTGGACTTCCACACCGCGTTGATCAACTTTGTGTCCTTCTCCCCCCTAACATACCGTGTCTTGATGTCTCTCCTTTCTACACCAATAGGCCGGTTCTTTTCGCTTTCTCTTGCTCTCCCCGAGCGAACATCGACATTGTAGGTAGAGTAAACATTTTTTCATTGACCCCATGAGCTATCACCTTAGCTTCTTTTGTGACTTCCCAAGACCCACCCATGAAGGTTTACACCATACCCTTCATCATCAAGTTGTCCAACGGAAATCACACTCTCCTCCTCAAATCCGGAACATGCATCATATCGTGCAATTGTAAAACAGCCCCGTTAGGTGTCTTCATCATCACATCCCCCTTACCTTTGATCTTCAATGGTTGATCATCACCAAGATAAACAACCCCAAAATCTCCAGTTTTTAACCGCTCCATTGATTCTGCATCTCCACTAGCATGACAAGAAGCTCCAGAATCCAACACCCAATCTTCACCGACTGCTCCTCTCCTAGGATTAATACATCCGCATCATCCAGCACGTGTGCATCACCATCCTTATCCGGACAGTCATAACTAATATGACCTAGCGCGCCACAATTGTAGCACTTGACCGATTTACCTTTCCCCTTTTCGGTCCTCCCCCTCCCCTATTTCTCTCCACCCTAAGTGCAGCCCCATCTGCGGAAGATTCTCCCCTTTTCTCTTTCCTTCTCAACTCCTCTTGAAGGATGAGATCTCTAACTTCCGTATACACCAATGGTGCCCTTTCGACGTGCTAATCGTTGTGACAGTAACCTCCCAACTATCCGGCAACGATTTTAGAAGAAAGCAAGCTAACACTTCATCAGAGGAAGTAATATCGACACTTTTTAATTGGTCCACCCATATCTTTAAAACTGCCGATATGACTTGCTGCTGTCCGCCCCTCTGACATCTTCGTATTCGCAAACCTCTTTATCAAATGCACCTTATTGATATTCGACGGCTTCTCATACATGTTTGACAGCATCTGTAGCAACCCCACCGTTGTCTTGGCTTCCATCGCGTTCCGGCAACGTCGTCGGTTAGAGCGCTCCTCACCGCTCCTAACGCCTTCCGATCTAACGTCTCCCAATCCCTTGTGACATGTCTTCGGGTTTCTCACCTAAGGGTTTATGAAGATCCTTACAATAAAGGTAATCTTCAACCCTTGTCCTCCAAAACGTGAAATTCACAACGTTGAATTTCTCGATTGAGTTCTTCCATCACGATTGCTTCACAAAGTCCCCAAGAACGTGATTCAAAATAATCAACTAATGAAACTTTGAATCCTCCTAACCAAAACTCTTGATACCAGTTGTTGGGAATTTAGTGGTACCCCTTTGCAATCTAGATAAAGAACATAATAAACCCACAAGCACAATTATGAGAGAATCACACACACAAGAACACAAGAATTGTTTTACCCGGTTCGTTCAACACATGAACTACGTCCGGGGGCAATTGCCAAGCCAATATATTATTAAACATCTTTTAATATGTTGCTACAATGTGTTCTAGGTCGTATCTATGCTTATATAGCAGTGCAAGGAAGCCCTAGGTCGATTAGGAAGAGATTGCATCAAAATAGAAACAACTAAATCCAGCATGCGGACCGAGCCCCCCCCCCCCCCCCCCC